>JAVTVY010002080.1:0-352363 GCA_036873755.1 Hanleya hanleyi
ATTGTCCGTTTTGGTTCTTGAGCGCATGCGTGAGGTCGATTGTTGCGCCACTTTGAATGTTGCTCAGTGTTACATACATAGCCGGCCGCACGAAGTGCTAAACCAGCAAGGATTGCGCATGGCTAGACACGCCTTTAGCTTCAATGTAAACGCCACCTACCAAGTGGGCGGGGTGTACACCGCTGGAACGTCGTCTACGACTGCACGAAGTGTTACTGGGACGACATTCACTCATCAAGATATCTTAGTGAACTTAGAGAACACAGCAAGTGGTGACTTTGCGGCCCAGTTTTCTAATATATTTGTGAAATACTGTCTGCCTAAAGTGAAAAGCGACCAGCTTGTTCAGGCGTGGAGCTCTAATCCCTTGCAGTTTTGGCAGAATCAGCTGAATTTCGCCGTGTGGTGCGCCACGACCGACTGCGGCTTGTCTGTGAGCGACCACCTAGCGGCTGTCGTTTCCGCTGGAACAGGGACCGCGCGAACTGCTAGCCACACCCAGGCCCTCTACACCTTCCATGTCTACTTTCAGATCAGGCGGATCCTAAAAGAGATTCAGGCACCGCTCCCACAAGACGACGCCTGGGCGGCATTAAACAATCCATTTGACCGCAGAGCATATGAGCGCATCTGTGCAGAGTTTGGAGTGTCGACGCACACCGACTGGAGACAGCAGCAGAGCGAAAACAATGGCATAGGAACGATTTACTTCTATGCCACACACGCAGGCTACATGCGGCTTCCAAAGCCGTACGACCCAACCTGGCATTCGTTTACTTTCCGAAAAAAACACTTTCACATTGACTACATTGCGCAGGGATCGGAGACTGACAAGGCGTGGACAACGTCCATGCTGGACAGATCGCAGGGCTTCACACATGCAGGCGTCGAGCGTGTTAATGATTCCATTCGAACGTATGTATGGGCCATCCTCGGCGCCCAGGCTCAGACGCGCACACGAATCTTAGGAGAGGGCACAGCATTTGACGCGCAGAAGCAGTTCCTCGCCAACATCGAGGATGAGGTCTCCTCTCCAGTTGACCTCTCATCAGCGATAAAACGCTACCACGACGTCCTGCAGTATGCAGGCTCCAAAGTTAACTATGTGTTCGGAATCGGTCTGTACATGGCCCCCAGTGACATGTTGCTCCGCATAGGCCCTATCGCCGGTTACAACAATGAGATCGTAGTTGCAACAGAAAATCAAAAACTTGGCGAGAACGCGGACGTTAACGTAACAGTCGCTCCTCCAAACACAGAAGGAGATACGGGAGAAAAAGGAGTCATTCCCACGGCGAGTGGCAAGACCGCGACGCTGGATCATGCCGTTCCCACGGTGAGTGGCAAGACCGCGACGCTGGATCATGCCGTTCCCACCGCGCCGGTTCACTCCTCGCGAGATGTCGCTGCCTCCACGGTCTCAGCTAGTCAACACGACGACGAAAAGACCGCAATCATCGTCGGTGTCATCGTAGCTGGGCTGGTGACCATTTGGCTATTTCGTTAGCCAGTCGCGAGTCACCACATAAAGCAGCCCCGCAGCCGCAACAACCAAGGACCACATATTCTCTGCAAGCCATCCAACAGTTTTCGACATAAGGCTAAGAAGCCAGGAAACAATGCTCCCAATTATGCCGGGCAGCGACGCCGCGGCTTTTCCGGCAAGCTTTGCAAGGATTCGGCCGAGGGCGTGTAGGTGTTTCTTGACCCACTCTTTTATAGTCCCGCTCGTCGGAACGACTGGCTTGGAAGGAGTCGGTGTTGGGGCCGGGGTGCCCCCGCCCGTCAAAGCAAGCACTAGGGTGGACACGATGAAGCCCAGCGCAGTGAGGATGTAAACAATGGTTATCCCTTGCTCTCTGAACAATGTGCGAAGTCGCTCAGCCAGGGTAGTATCTTCGTTGAGGACGCGGTTTATCGTCTCACGGATTCGGTTAATCTGTGAGCGAAGAGCCTCCCGACTGGCAGTTGCAGCCTCAAGGCGGGCGGCCCGCTCATCCTTTAGTTCTCGAACACGCTCTGCGACGCGCCTTCGAGAGAACTCATCTACGTCAGTCTCATTGAGTTTTCCTTCCTCGAGAGCAATGCGGTCATCCAATGCTGACAGCCTGGCCAGGTTGTTGGTGAGCTCACCCCGAATGGTCTGGAGGGCCTTGTCAAGCCCACGCAGCTCTCGGAGATTTAAAGGGGGGTCGCGCATGGTGCCGAGGACTTCATCGATTTGCACGTCCGTGAAGGCCGTTTCCATTTTCTGAACAGCGTATGTGGCTACCTTGGCCCTTCCGTCGAGGTCCTGGAGTTCAACGCTTTCGACCGCCGCTGCAGCCCCACCAAGTTCCTCGCTCGCTGTCTGTAGAGCTACCACAGCCTAAGGGGGCAGCTTTGTCGATGACTGACTGCGCCACTCTGTAAACCCTAGTTCATCCCGAATCGCGTTGCTACCGCCACGCCCCTCCCCCCCAGCTACCGTGGACCGGGAGAGAGGTCGGCCTGTACGAAGGTTAATTAAGTCCAAGTTGGGGTAAGCCACAAGGCGCAGCTTCCCGTCAATCGTGACTTCAAACTTCGAGTAATCCCTACCTAGATTAGGAGTAAGCCCCCTCTCTGCCTGGTAGTTGTAGTAGTCATGGACAGTTGTCTGGACTAACTCTTGCTGAAGAGAGATAGGGCGCTCACTTTCCTGCGCTTGCGCGTCCGAAGGACCCACGCTGCCTGTTGACAAATCGACATCGTCCGTTTCCTCGTCCCTCCTCGTTTCTGTTTCTTCGAGACGGCCGGTATCAACATCATAGTCTGCCATATTGAACTATCACAGCTTATCACTTCAATAAGATGGCTTCTTCACAATACGGTCGCAAGCTTAATCCCTACAGCAGACTTCGTGAGCCACTTGGGATCAAGGGGGTTCGCCAGGCAGTTTTGATCACAAACAACCCCGGCACTATCGATCAGAACCAACAGCTACTGGTGCGCTTTCCCAATCTCGGAGCGAACGATGTTATCGTTCCGGGGACCGCCCGCCTCGCCTTCAACATCGAACTGAAATCATCCGACGTGAATCGAACCGTGGTTCAGAATCTGGGCCGCGCAATCATAAAGAAGACAACAATCAAAATCAGCGGCAACGAGGTTATGAGCATTGACGACTCCGACGTATACCACTGCTATCGCGACCTGTGGAAAACAGCCAAAGAGCGCAATAATGCAGCCTACCAGGGTATAGATACTGGCAGATCCAAGAACACGACAAAGCTTCGGCTTGGTGCCGCGAATGCTGAAAACAAGAAAACAGATAAAGCCATAGCACGGGCATACGGCAACCGCTTCTTTGTCCCGCTTGACTTCGAGTTGCTGGACAGCCACATGCCTTTCTACCAAAGTGCGCTTCGTGATCGTCTGGAGTACGAACTGACATTCAACGATTATAGTCGCGTGATCGTCGCAGAGGATGATCAAGCTGCCAGTTACAATATTGAAAACATCTGCCTAGAGTTCGAAATGGTCACGCAGAATGATCTCGCTAGATTGATCCGAACCCAGTATGCAGGACGCCTAGCCATCCTCTACGACAGGGTGCTCCGCCACCGCAAACTGACACGTAACAAGTCTGACACTCTCTGGAACATCAACCTGAACGTGACCGACCGCAGCATGAAGGGCATTCTCATGCTGTTCGAACAACCTGTCCCCTGGAATCGCGACACTGAGGACTTCTATAATCCGCTCATCACGAAGGTAGAGGTGTGCATCGAGGGGGTGCCGAATCAGCTGTACAGTCAAGGACTGAGAGCGCACCAGCTGTGGGATGAGACCAAGAAAGAGTTTGCAGCCGGTAGTAAACGTCAATCCGAGGTTGCAATGGCCGCAAAAGACCTGGATCTGGCAGACGTCTCCCTGGGGGAGTTCCTGCCACAAAATATGCACTATGGCTGGATCTGCGAGCCACGGACGATGATGGACTACATGGGAGCGGCCGAAGAGTGGTGAATGCCAGCGAGGGCATCACCATCCAGATCACAAAAGAAGCAGACGGCCCCGGCACATTGAACGTTTATCTGTACATCGTCATGGATGCACAAATGAATATCGAGGATGGCCGACTCAAAGAAGTGCTGAATTACTGGCGCAGCCCCGCTGCTTCCCAACAGTTTTCGCCCTTGACCTACTCGAAGGCCAGTTCTGTGGTGTCTTTGAGCACATCGTCATCCTTTGTCCCACGATTCGCTACAACAACACCTATCTAGCCCGACATTGGGTCTGGGCTGACCCAGAGATCTACGTAGTCGACCCCGGCGAGCGCCTCCACGACTATCTGCGAGCATTCTATTGCCTATTTGCCGGAGAACACACTTTGTACATCATTGACGACTGTGCCGCAAGCAAGGCTCTAACCAAAAAGAAAGACAGGCTGTCTGAGCTAGCCTTCAGTGGCCGCCACACAGAGCAGAGCGTTTGGGTGCTGACCCAGAAGTACAACTCGGTCTTGAAGGATCTACGAGAGCAGACGCGATGGTGCGCTCTGTTTCGCTGTAAGGACCGCGATTTTTTTGAAGAGTGCCTCCACGAGAACGATGTTATTCCAACAAGAGATGAGCGACTCAAAACTAGGGCGCTGCTGGCAGAGACAAAATATCCAAAGCTCCTGCTAAAAACTGACCAGCCGGCTGCGTATATGGTTGTTAGCTAACCGTTAACTGTTGTTTAGGCCGTAAATGTGGGAAATGCTACTGCTTTGCGAGATTCTTACTCTCGGGGCCTTTGTGTATATCATTTACGAATATATTAAACTGAAGAGGTACGTAAATCATAGTGTTAACCTTTGCCAGAGGCACGCGCAAGTGATACGGGCCACGCACGTAGCAAATATGGATTGCGATGACATTGTTGACAAGCTGTTGGAAGAAGAGGCCGACGGTCGTGCAGCCAAGGCGGCTACATCTAGTTGCCACGACGGAGCGGCAGCCGGAACCGCAAGGTCTCGCTCTAGCTCCGTAGGAGCCGCCGGGATGACTATTGCTAGTAAACGCGAAAGACTAGCAGCATTGGCCGCCGGAGGACAGGCCAAGGAGTACATGGGGAGGGTCATTACACCGGACCAGGTCGAAAGCCTGGACGATATAGAAGTTGACAAACTGTATGCTCGCTATGAAGCGCGCTTGGGGGCTAAGATGACTAAGACCTTGGGGACAACTGCACTTCAGCTCTATGCCATGGCAGCCAGCACTTTGCTCCCCATTCCATCTGAAAATCAGTCAAAGCTCGTTGCTGACCTAGAAGATGACCCCTTCGTTGAGCATGCGCTAAGCAATGCTACCTGTCAGCTATACCACCGCTTTGGAATGCTCTTAGCACCCCTGACCACATTACTTACCACTGTTAAACTCTGCCAATTTGGACACACATGCCCCCGGACATATGAGTCTACGTTCGATGATGACGGAGGTACTGGAACCACAAGCGAATCAGCCACCGGTGAGAGTGACTCGGCAGATTCTCAGTCAGGAAGGGACAGCGCCTGATGAAAAGAACCCTAAAAAGCTGGAAGCGGGACGAAAGGGCGCTGCCGCGCGAAAGGCCAAACAAGAACGACTGAAGATGGAGCTCAAAGAGGCCAAGGAACGTCTTGCCTCCACAGGAGTGTCACAGGCTGCCGAGACGACCACCTCAAGCACCGAACCGACCGTCGAACTCGCACGAAGTGCTGGACCACAGGGGGCTCCTTATATACTATGCAGTTTAGGAATTGCAGGGGCTCTGCTCGTGGGATACATGTTGCGCTCGCGTGCCCTTTCAGGATCGCCGCTTGTGAGAGAGCCAATTGATCGTCGAGCGCCAGCGCGCCTGACGCCAGTCGTTCCGACCGAAACTACGGGGACCGAGCAATTAAAAGATCCTTTTCGTATGCAATAATGTCTTCAAAGATGACAGAAGGTAAAAACAGTAGCCGTGCCAGCGGGAACGGCGTATAAAACATGGCCTCGATTGCCTTGCTAGTGGGTGGAGCTCTGGTCAATGCTCTTGCCTTCAGTGGGTCGAATTACCTCGTTTCAATGCTTCGAAGTTCGGGTGTTGACGAAGAGCGCAAACGTCATGACAAGGCTATAGAACAGCTCCAGGCTGCAAGGGATGCATGGACAAAAAAGCGAAACGAAAGGCTTCACTGCTTAAATGAAGAGCTCCGACGACAGGGACACGCCGTTCGCGCATGCCGCAATCCGCGAGTACTCACAAGTCACGGGCAAAGTACTTGACCCCCTCGGCTCAGAGCCTCGTCTTTCGGACTTCTACGCGCCGTCTGGTTCGCAGAAAGACCGCGAGATTGCCTTCATCTTGCTGGGGATGGCAGCTACAGGCCTGGTCAGCTATAAAATAGCCAAAATCTTGTAGCCTAGTAGAGCCGCATGTTTTGTGCACAAGGCCGGTTGCCACGCACACTAGCAATATTAGAGGCTTTCACCTCTTGGAATGTCGGCACGACAGCAACTACAATGGGCCGTGAAACGAAAAAGCTATCCCGACGCCTCGCGGGGCACTACTACATCCCGAGCGGTTACTGGAAGGAACTAGCGGCTATCAAGAACCTCGCCGCAGCAGCCAGAGTCTCCGAAGATATGGCCCGAATATGGCTCAAGAAGCAGGCCATTTGGCAGATTTATCTTCCGCGCCCTCGCCATGTTCCACGCCCGCGTTTTGGTGTAAAGATGCCGAACGAGGTTCATCAAGCCGACCTGCTCTTTCTACCACACGACCGCTTCCCCCGTGTTCGCAAAACCTACAAGTATGCACTCACGGTTGTAGATGTGGCATCGCGCTACAAGGAGGCCAAGCCTCTGGCCACAAAAGAAGCCAAAGAGGTCGCTGACGCTCTCTCCCGCATCTACAAGCGGAGCCCTCTTAGCTGCCCGAAGCTTCTTCAGGTTGACCCGGGGCGCGAGTTTATGGGCGCGGTGAATCAGCTACTGACCAAGCATGACGTTTCTGTCAGGCGCGGTCGTGTGGACATTCATCGGAACCAGGGCATCGTGGAGCGCTTTAACCGGACCCTGGCTGAGCGGTTGTTTGGGCACCAATACGCCCAGGAGATGCGACTTCCGTCGGGCGCGCGTTCAACGGAGTGGGTGGCTCGACTGCCTGCCGTCGCTAGGGCCCTGAACGGAGAAGTGACCCGCCTCACCGGTAAGAAGCCTAAGGATGCCATCAAGGTTGTGGCTGTGACACAAAAACCCTCTTCTGTTGTTGCTGGTCGCCCCGTTGGTCTCAAAAAGGAAAAGCTTCCCTCTGGTGTTGGCGGTCGGTACCTATACCAGGATGGCGAGCTGGAGGGTGGAAGACGTCGCGCGACTGATCCAGTGTGGTCCCTCCAGGTGTACCGGCTTGGACTCTCGGTCACCAAGCCTGATGAGCCTGTCCTGTATCATCTGCAAGATGGCCCTGCTCGTGGATTTGTCCGGGAAGAGCTCCTTGTGGTGCCTCCCGATACTCAGCTGCCTCCGGATGGCGTTCTACGTCGCTAGGATCTCTTCAATAAACGCATCCATCTCACTAATCCCAGCGGGGACGAGGTCCTTGTGGCCGTAGGCTAGGGTGTCCACCCCATTTTCTTCGATCCAGCGCTTGCTGTCGAAGGAAGACAGTGATACCTTGTTCAAGTGCTGTCCGTAGATGCGGTGGCGCTCAGACCGCAGAACGTCCATACCGTGGCGGAATGTCTTCTTGCCGAAGAGGGTCTCTTTGTACTGCTCATGGCGGATGTGATTCCTAACGACGTTCTTTCTCACGCCCTTGGCCTTTTTGCTGTTTTTCCCGCCGGCCTCCAGAATCGAGTACATCTTTGGACGCAGTCCTACATACTCGGCGATGGGGCGTCCGGCACACTCGTCCTTCATTTTCCCAAGTACCTTCTTGTTCGCAGCGCTCTGCAGCGGGTGGTCCTTAGGGTAGTCAGAAGTGTCGTAGAGGTCGCGGCGCGCAGCCATGTCCTGGTACACGTCCTCTGTTTGGATCTCGAGGAGGAGGGAATCTGTTTGGATCTCGAGGAGGAGGGAATCCGTATCTGTATAAAGGACCTGGCAGTGCTCCCCGTACTGAGCCTTCATCTGATTGTAGTAGAAGTCGTACATGAGGTGCTTCGAGAGGTATAAGATACTCATCCCGACATAAACAGGGCGGTTGAGGACTAGACGGCTCTTGTGGACTTGGATCGCCGCGAGGTCGTCATCGAAGATGTTCGCCCGTGCGAAGGCCGGGCTGGCTATCAGGCGCCTAAGCGTGTCCTCCTCGTACGCGCGCACAAGCTTGACGTTAACTCGCTTGCGGAGGTTTTCCATTGTTTTCCCGAACACACTATTGTTCATGAGCTTGTAGAGGTCCTTCTCAAAGTCGGTGGTTGCTTTTTTCCGGAGCTCGGTGTTCATCCGGATGTAGGGTTCCATCCAAGTGCTCTGCTCGAAGCGGAGGGCCCGGTGAATCTTCTTCAAGCGCATGCCGAGGGATAGGTAGAGCTCCAGATTGCGGTAGTGGAGCACATAGCGATCCTTTTCGCGGAGGTTGGGGACTAGCTTTTCTACCTCTGTTGGCGCCACCCCAACACCAAGGAGGCTGTACTGGTACTCCGACATCCACTCTTTCCGAACCACCATACGCTCCGGCGCCAGCGGGTAGGCGTTGTGCGAGTCGTGCAGCTCTTCAGGGTACCCTTCTGAACTGTCTGCTGGATGCTCCACTATGAGCTCCTCCAAGTTGTTTACATCCTCCACCCACTTGAAGCCACCTGTAGGCAAAAGTTGGCTCATTCCCCAGCCATAGAGGTTGTTGGCATCAAGGTAGAGGATATGACTGTTCGGCTCAGGAGGGTGGTAGCCCTTTACCAGTGGATTGTTGGCCCTAGCGTATCTTTTCGAAGCCATAGAGATTCCACCCCGCAACCCTTTTTCGATAAAGAGTTGCTGGTCATAGTCAGTGAGGTAGCTCAAGCTCTACTCCTGTTTTCTTGAGCAATGCATCCCAGGAGAGACCAGGGCTGGTGTAGTAGTGTGCGGGGTCCAGACCGTACTGCCACATGCAGGTCTTTCGGAAGGTCTCGAAGACGTCTGCCAGGAGGAGGACGTCCGTACGATTGTAGAGGTCGTGATATTCCCCCAGATTCCGGCACCCGAAGGTCTCCCAGACTTTTGGCGCGTGAGAGTAATCCTCCTCGCTGATGTGCTCGTCACAGAGCTTGCTGTAGAAGGCTTCCTTTGGGGGGAGTTTGAGTTCTCCGAATCGCTCCCACGAGTCCATATACTCATACGGGTAGACACCTTTGCGCAGCAGCAGCTCTCGTCTTTTTTCGAAAGGTTCATACTGAGTCGTTATTTGAAAGGCCTCGGGCTGGTTTGCTGCCACCAACTTATCAAGAGAGGCCAGCAGGAAGTGGGCACTGTCAATGAAACGGAGCTACCCGAGGGAGAAGGAGATGTACTTTTCTGTGTTGTTTGGGATGCAGGTTACCCTACCCTCCACCTTCGAGATGGCCTGCATGAGGAGGTGCGAGTCGTAGCCCCGTAGGTTGTGGAAGACGACTGGGAATGTTGTGGTTTTGGGGCTCAGCCGCAGCTTGAGGTTGCAGGCGTTGTGGGCGGCACCTCGATACTTCGCCGTGATGTGGCAGTGGTCGCGTACAGAGTCCCCATCTATTAGCGGAGCTAATGGCTTCTCACACACATGACAGATGGTGGCTGTATTGTAGGCCTGCCAGTCCTCTTGGGTCATCCGCATGGCTTTGGGGTTGCTCAGCACCGCCTTCATTTTACGCTCCTCTTGCTGGAGAGCTTGTAGGAAGTGCTTTGCTGCATCTGGCCCTCTGTACTCCACAGGCGGTTCTGTGTGTCCATCACAGCGCACCACTACGTAGCAGTAGCTGCAAGCCTCATGCTGATTTGTTTTCTGGGTGTTGCTCTTGGTGGGGTCTAGCTCGGTGCCCTCAACCGTTGTTGTGAGAGCCTCAAAGTCGGCGTAAATAATAAATGAGGCTGGAAGTTGTTTCTGGTGATTTTGGAAGGTTAGTTTGTTCTTCCCCTCTTCGGGCATCTCCACCCGCACCGCTGTCTGCCCGATCCCACGGCAATATGGCTTGTGGGCCTCTAGCAGGTCTTTTCTAGAGTAGGGGGTTGCGAGGCACCTATCGCAGAAGTACTTGCGCCCCTTGTATTTGGACTGATCATACAAGAGTCGGTTGAGGTCCTTGATCCAGGTGTAGTGGAACTTGCCCGCCTTTTCGACCAGCAGGAGGTTAATTCTTGGCATGTCCATGGGTTGGTTGCTGGCGCGGTGGACGATGACACCCTTGTCCCAGCCAAATACATTGATAGCCAGGTTGTTTTGTTTTTCAAGCTTCTGGATCTGGGATATGGGTGTGGGGGCGTCAATCCCTGTGAAATCGAGACCATCGTCTGTTATATACTTGGCGGGTCTGTCCACATGGTTATTTGCAGGAAATAGGGTCGAGCGGAATGCCCATCGGAGACAGTTGTCATCTTTGTTTTTCACATTGACGACCGCTTTTTTGTTCTTCACAGCTGCGGGGAGTGGGACGTAGGAACCGCCTCTCAGGGGTTGATACCGGGCAATGTCCAGCCAGAGAGTCTTCACTCCTACGACCTCCCACCCCTAGCCTTCCCGTGTACATTTCTCAAGCGTCTCCTGGATAGTGGGGAAGGCCCTATCTAGTGCCTGGTTGATCTCACTGACCTCCGTGACAACCTCCTGCTTGTGGCGGAACACAGGCTCTGCGAACTCCTCGAGTTTCCATTCACGACATCTTTTTAGAAGCTTGATCTTAAGAGCAAGCTGGAATTTGACTCCTCTGAGAGCCAGGATCTCTTCTGTGAGTTTCTGGTGGATCTTGGGGCGCACATGCTTCAAGAAAGCTATTGTGTCCGCGCCGAAAGGATGGTCTTGAGGTACATCCATCTGCCAACCTCGCAGGAAACCCCCTATTACCCACGGCGTCTGCCTGAAGGTAAGCACGCATGTCTTTTCGTTGCTCGCAACATTGAACTGGTCCAGGATCTCCTTCTGGTAGTCCTGGGTGGCTCGGAAAGTTTTGGAGGCTGTTGGCTCTTCCTTCTTTTTGTGTTCGAACGGCCCCAGAATCTCGGCCATCACTTCGTCAAACTCCTCATCCGTAAGGCGCGTTTTGCCTTTGCTTCTAGCAATAGAACGACGTGGGGTTGATGTTGGCCGCCTGCGTGTTTCACCTTTAGGGATGGAACGACGCGGGGCCGGTGTTGGGCGCTCAATGGAACGACGTGGGGTTGGTGTTGGCCGCTCGCGTGTTTCACCTTTAGGGATGGAACGACGTGGGGCCGGGGTTGGCCGCTCGCGTGTTTCACCTTTAGGGGCTGGTGCTGGCCGCTGCTCAAGGGCAGCTATGCTATCCCCAAAGACCTCGGGGGTGATTTCCCCTTGTCGAAGTAGCTTTGCCAAGTTCTTTACTGTAGTATCTATGGTTGCCATATCGCGTGGGTATATGCTAAAGTAAAGACTTCTCTAAATGGGAACACGGCAACCACTCGACATCCACTCGGCCACCACTCATCCACCACTCGGCACCCAAAGTGGTCCAGAACCCGCTGACCGCCCGCTAGAGCTCCGCGAAGAGCGCGTCGCGATCCTCGTCAGAGACTCCCCCAATGAAGGGCCTGCCTCCCCATCGTCGGGGATGAGCTTGAACACCCGCCTGCGGGAGCGGCGGCGGGAGCGAGCGGCCCGTCTGACGATCGTCCGCGAGATCCGCCGGTTGGCGCTCAATGGAACGACGTGGGGCCGGGGTTGGCAGCTCAATGGACCGACGTGGGTCCTCGGTTGGCTCCTCTTTCTTTTTCTGTTCGAACGACCCCGAATCTCCGCCATATCTTCGTCAAACTCCTCATCTGTAAGGCGCGGCTGCTTAAGAGCAGCTATGCTTTCCACAAAGACCTCGGGGGTAATCACCCCTTGTCGAAGTAGCTTTGCCAAGTTCTTTACTGTAGCAGCTATGGTTGTCATTTCGCATTGGTATATGCTAAAGTAAAGACTTCTCTAAATGGGATACTACAGAGGGATCAATTGCAGCCAGACGTCGAAACTCGGCCTGAAAGATCCTTTGCTTCTGCTGCCAGGCCTTAACATTTTCGTTCACATATCCGCAGCCTTTGCACAGTGAGAAACGGTTAAAAACACCCACTCCGCACCTGAGGCAGGGCGTTGTGCCACTACCCCTCCGGAGCACAGCAAGGTGAACCTTACAGTAATCCCCCAGGCATCTCCGACCACATAGCTCCGTGGAGCTTAACCTAAGCCACTGGCATGTGAGTTTACCCTTCATTGCACCTCTGGTATACTCATTGCAATCAGTATCTAAAAGGAGCGCCCCCTCTCTCTCGGTCCAATCACTCAGCATCAACTCGGCCACCACTCGGCAACCACTCGACGACCACTCGGCATCCACTCGTCAACCACTCACCATCCACTCGTAAACCACTCGACACGGCCACCACTCGACATCCACTCGGCCACCACTCGGCCACCACTCGGCATCCAAAGTGGTCCAGAACCCGAAGTTTTTCTGACCTGGTAAACTGACGAGGTGCGCAGAAAAAAGTTAGCCAGAACCCCTATCGTGTATACTACTCCTTTGCCACGCAACTCTGGCATGACTCTTGCTCCTTTCAAACATAGCTTTGCGTTTTCCAGTTGGATACCCGCAGCTACATAGGCAATCTATACGCCCAGGAACGTAGACAAATGTACAAAAGAAAAAGCATTAAAAAAGTTGGAATATGAGGACAACTCCTGGCAAGCTGGTAACGAGTTATTTACAAAGTGATGAACATGTCCAATTTATTTTGTACTAACGTTATCGTCAATTATAACCTTGTTATTGGATGCCAATTGTTCACGGTCTCGGTTCATGTTATACTGCAAATACGAATCGATAAAATTAAAACTAACGAAAACTCTTGCGTTCTCGCCGAGCCTGGAACATATTCATTCTGTCAAATGTCTGGCTGGTTACTACCGGTGTATGAGATTTCCTCGAACCGCGATAGACAACATTTCTAGATGAGAGCTCGGACCAAGTAGACGAGCAACAGAATATTCTGTGAGTTCCCTTTTGGGGACGGTGATATATAATCCAATTTTGAAGTAACTTTACCAGAACTGTTTGATAAAATGTATATATGTCATGAAACGTTGTATATTTTAAACATGTTTCCATGTATGAACGAATTGTTTTTCGAATTAATTTTACAATATTGTAACAAGATATCTTACGATAATTAGGGTGTACTGAATCCGAATTTGTTGGGTATGAAGAAATCATTTGAAAATAAAATGGCAAATTAGCCCACACAACCAAACGTGTATCTGAGATGAGCTGGATCTCACCTTGATCGAAGGAGGGGACATATACCTCCTGAAAGTCTTTGATACCCTTCGGAGTACAGAGATGAGCCTTCCGCACTACATTTCTGACACTTACTCTAGTCTCTTGAATGCAGACTTCCAATGTTTGTCGTGATTACATCACAGTGACGTCATAGATACAGCTAGAATTTTAGATCGATTGTTTTACTTTTTTGCATTTTATTTTGAATATGCTTATTTTCTTTCAGGCTATCCATTTTGTTCGCTATGGTTTAAAGGATGAAGAAAATGACAGTATGCACGAGGACTACGTGTACATGTTCATCAAACCCGAAGGAGATAGAGGACATGAACCGGTAAATACGTTGTGAACCTGCATGAAATATAATTCGCCGTATTAGAAAATATATCTAGCGCAAGCCATTGCGCGTTTTTGGTCACCCAGGCTCCTTTCCATAAACTCTGATTTCGTCTTGGAGCATTCTGGTCAATGTACAGCATATTTCATATTTGCGTATGTGCTTCGATGGGAAAGATAGTGCTCAAAGACTCATTTTCTCCGCCATTTGGTATATGTGATAAATGATTCCGATAATATGAAGTGATTAAAACTTCGATTATAATGTACATGTAATCAATCTGTTGTTTAGAAATGCCGTAAATTAGAGGAGATGAGAGAAATACAGCCATTTAAACTTCACATTGGTTGGTCCAGGCGAAAGGTTATATGGAGGACAATGAGCTTTTGGAATGTAAGTCGGAGTTGTCGAAAAGAGTAATTTCAACAAATACCCACACAAAATAAGTGCTCAATATTTCTCAAGAATTCAAGAAGTTGCCATTATGGTTCGTGCAGCCTCCCCTTAGGCTCTGTACAACCGGTCGAACTGATCATGTTGATAACAAATCCAAGGTTCGAAATTCCATTGAAATTGATAGGATTTCGCCGAGAAAGCATGAAAGTTCCATCATGTTCCATGTTGACTCAAAGTTTCAATAAAAAATACCCTGTTTTGATTGGCCTGTTGAGAACATTGGAGGAACGTTCAGCCAATCAGCGAGTTTCTGTAATGAAGCACATACGATATTAGAATCAGAGTAATGTAAATTATCTGACTGATATAGGGATCTCGGGCTGATACCAGTGTCGATATGGAAATGGATATACAATAATCTATAATTATCACAATAAAGTAACGGGTAAGGCAGTTGAGGATAACCAGTATATGCCGTACCACTTCGGGTGTACCGAACTTGAGATCAACGCGCTCATTCTCTTTTCGATATCAGTATATAAAGCCCCATATACCTTAGATTTCGAGGCATGAATGTGAGGCCCGAGTTGAAAGCGAGGTTGAGTTGAGCCGTGACCACGATATATAGTAGAGGAAAAAAAACAATATTCGATAAACTCCAAATATATGCGCATATTAGTGACACTGATAGCCTATTTGATCTGTGTTGTATTATTTGGCTACTTGTCTTCCCTTTCCATCTTTAAAGATGTATGCATGAGCTTTTTGTGTTGAGACGTTTTGAAGTGCATTCTGCTGTGTTTATTTAGACATGGATCTGTACCTTTACAAGAATGATCAGAGCTTTCACGCACGTCCAATCATAGACCAGAGAGACGATTATAATTTTGCCATAGTCAACCAGTCATTTCTGATAGCAATATTTTCAGAAAGATCTGCATACGGCATATACATATCTCGCCTGTTAGAATTTGCTAGATCATCTGCGGACTGTGACGGTTTTAATCAACTCAAACATGTCGAACAAGGTTTATACTACCAAACGCCTCCATTCCCAGAAGCTCTCCCAAATTCTATGATGAATATCATACATTTACGACAAAAAAAGATCGTAGCATGCAATACCTCCGGCTCAACGTTTTGTAACCTGTGTCGAATTCCGCCTAACCAGGGGCTAATGTCTGTTTGAATATCATTTGTTTTACAGCTCCATGGTGTCTAAATGAACAGATACAATCAAAGGGCGTAACAGATACATACTGTGAAATTCATTTTTTGAATAAAGAATAATGATCAGTGAATAGGATTTCATGTTCTTGAACTTTTTTTTAATATTGTTTTCATTCCTTTTCATATTTTTGGTTAAATTCATACAATAATAATAATAATTCAATACCATTGTAGATAATTATACTATTAGAAACGTATGTACATACTACTACCATATATTAATATCCTCACTCACACATGGTGCCACTCTCACAGCCATACCCTTCATGTACCCCATGCATTCCAAATTTCTAACACAGCACAAGTTATTCCAGTGTTTTAAAATAATTTTCAAATAAACACCATCTCTTATCAAACATACTAATATTATTTATGATATTGGCGATATATTTTTCTGCAGTGTAGTGATTACAAAAAATATTAATAAGTGCCATAATATGAACACGCTTCGCAGGTCTAGTTTTAAAGATATATCTCTTTGCTAGCAACATGAATGTGTTCATTAGACACTGGTCTTTACCCCAACATAAAATTATTTTATCGTCGGATATCTGACCCTTCATCTTAATTTGGCGTGCAATACTGTCCATTGTTTGATATATCATTAAAGCATCTACCTCTCTTTTCTTGCCTTACCAAGGTTTGAAAATAAATAGTTAGTATGGGAGATTCCTTCTGTATAGTGCAGAATTCTGTCTTAATTCGTTTCAACTAGTCTTTAGGTATATTGTTAATAAGTCGGCTATAGTCCAAGTAAGTACCATTTATGTTATATCTTTTCTTCAATTCAGAGAAATTTAATATATTGCCATTTGAGTCCATTAAATCTCGTATATGTTCGATTTGTCTGTTATACCAGTTTCCGATAAAATATGATGGGTTGAATTGTACCAAAGTGGTTCGTCAAATATATCAGTTGCATGTCTTCTTTTATTTTTTTCTGGAGAACACCCCAAGCACTGAGTACATGTACGTCTTTCCAGAATGGATTATTGAGTTTTTGCATGATAACTTTCACGTATTCTGCTCCCGTATTACATAGTTTTTCAAAGCTTTCCGATTCAAATAATTGTAACCATCTTTGACTCTTAAATATTAGGCGCCGCATCCAAGAGATCTTGATAGATTGAATGAATGGTATAAGATTGATCATTCTCAAGCTTCCAAACTGTTATTATCATTCTTTTAATTCTACCGGGACCATCATTCCACAAGAATTTGTACAGCAATGAATTGAGATCCGTTTTTACTTTTTCAGGTGGATATGGTAAGGCAAGGAAAAGGTGTATCAATTTAGATAGAGCAAGTGATTTTATAATTGTAATTTTTCCCAATAGTGTCAGATTTCTGCGCCTCCATTTTTGAAGTTTTTTCTTCAGATCATTTAGCGAGATAGTTGATTTTCCAGATATCGTGAAAATTGAATGTGGAGAAGTTGATACCCAATACAGTAAAGTCATTTACCCAGTCAAGCTTTATATCAGCGCACAGCTTTAAATTCGAACCAGATAGGGATCCTATCCAAATAACTTTCGTTTTCTCAGTATTAATTTTAAGGCCTGAATATCTATATAATAGTGTAATACATTTTATTGCCTCTTTTAAGGAGCCTTCTGAACCGTCAAGAATTAGCTGAGTGTCATCGGCGTATTTACTGATCTTAAACTCGGTTCCGCCAACATTTATTCCATTAATATTTTTATTATTTCTCATCATACTGCCAAGCACTTCCGCGCATAACAGAAAAATATACGGCGAAATAGGGTCTCCTTGCCGACAACCACGATGTAATGTAAAGAATGAGGAGAGATTACCATTCTGAATGACGCAAGTACTTATATTAGTGAAAAATAATTTAATTCATTTTTGAAATTTTCCCTAAAATTTAGGGATTTCACTACCTCGTGGATAAAGTCCCAAGAAACAGAGCCGAATGCTTTTTCAAAATCAATAGATAATAGAAAAGCGAGTATTTCTCTATCTTTTGTTTCAAATAGTAGATCATATAAAATTCGTGTATTTTCTCCAATAGATATTTTCTCCTAGATGAACTCCTTCTGGTCTTCGTTAACCAATTTATCAAGTACAGTCTTACTATATTTGGAATACATGCACTGATTAATTTATAACTTACGTTTAACAATGTAATTGGGCGCCAGTTTTTCATAAAGTTTCTGGCCTTATTTGATTTTTGTAGATAGGTTATCACCCATTGTTTCCGAGATTATTCCCCCTTCGAAACCCTAAGTTTATTGATCTCAAGATCAAATCTTTCTTGAATTTCATTTTGTCTTGCTGGCATCATTGAAAACTGTATGTCGCTTCTTTCCTGTATGGAACCATCTTGCATTTTATTATTTTTATTTCATACACATTTGGAACTGGCGCTAACAGTCATACGAAATAGGTATTTCAATTGTTGACTCAGAAATCCTTGTATGGACGATGACTGAATATTGAATGTCGGATCTCAGGCTTGCTATGTTAAAACTGCAGTCCTAGTTGACAGACTAGTTCATAGGTTTGTGAATTTCAGGAACAGGAATATTGGTTTCGCTTTAGCTGCTTTTGTGCCATCCAAAATATAAGACGTAGTCTCCATTAATGTCTTAATCTAATTGTGCGAAGGTACTAGATTTACAGAGAGATGGACGATCAATAGGTTTTAGAGGCTTTATGGTGGTTACAGGGTTTAGGGTCAGATATGTAGTTGATTTGGCGTACGGGGTGCAGGTAACTGGGCTAGACATGTCCGGAAGTAGTGGGTTTACCATGGCTTTGGTGGACAGAGTCGTATTCCAGGGATTTTTGACAAACTTGAACAGGAAATGAGGCGAATTATTGAGGAAGTGGGTGATATGTTTGGAGAGAGTAAGGGTGAGTTAGTAGTGCTCACAGCAAAGGCGATACAGATCAAACCTGAGGTGGCAGAAATGGTTAGAGGATTGAACATTCAACGCAGATATAAACAATACTAGAGGCAATAAGTCGTCAGCGGGGGTGAGGTAGCCTCTCGGGATTAGCAGTAAGGCCAATTAGTAATGTGGAGACCGACCTCTTTCCCGGCAGCTAGGTTGTGAGGAGGAGGTGGCCATGAAACATTTTTAAGGAGACAATATCCCCAAGGTGACACCGATAGTGCTGGCGATTGTCCACTGGCAATTATGTATCCGTTCCTACTCGTATATCTCAGCAGACATGGCCATGTGGTGAGATTTGTTTGGTACTGCATTATATGCAGTTCAGCGGAAGAGAGACAGTGGGGATTTGCTAGATGTGTCGGCCCTGGATATTGATGAGAGTAGCATCGATCACAGCGTACACTCGTCCAGGTCTAGATCAGTTAACCATATCTGGTCTGGGCTTTTTCGGGCCAGCCGTGGGGGGGGGGGACGAAATGGTCCCCCTAATTATTTTTCTTACCCCTTGAGCTGGCGGGGGGCTGAAAATTACCACACTATGATCTAAGAAGGTCACTTTAATGACATCACAGTGACGGCATGTTTTGGTCGATTTTTCGGTCGGATTTTTCAATTTTTGTATTCATGCAATTTCTTCGCAAACAATGCATGATAAATTAGTAAATATTAATGTGATGCGAAATGAAATAGTTTTTGCCCACTTTTCGTCGCGGAAAGCAAAAATTGTGAAGAAATATGACAAAAACATCAATTTTCTGATACCCCACGTGGCCGCCATCTTGAATTTACCCATGATCCTCTGCTCAAAATGACCCTAATAGGATAAACTATAAAGTCACGGAGTTTCTGCACTGTTTTTGTGTCGTTCCGGAGATAGCACAGAAAGTTTGCTAAGCAGGCCATTTCGCCTCCCCCCCCGCACCAAAAGCCAAATAGGGTTAAATGGCAAGTATCCCGAGTATACAGCCGTAGCAACAGTCACTCGCTTCCAAAAGCCCTGGTGTTCGCTGGAACGGCAGAGGACTGGCTGTCTCATCGGGATAAATTTAAATTGAAGGTCACAATTAGATAGTGGAAATTCCCTTGGAAGACTAACAGAGAGTGTGTATGGAAAGACCATTGGAAACTTACCCGGAAAATGTTATGACTTTTCCAGAATTTTTATCATACCCTATTCGATTGACTGATGCATTTCAGGGTATGTCCAGCATGGGAATGTTGATAAGATATTAAAGATTTGCCTTGTACTGCATATAGTGGCTGCAACCTTGCTTCAAGATCTTCTGTTGCTAAGGTCAGATTTCTTGTCGCCTCATGGGTGTGTGGTTGATTTTAGGGACAAGGGTTTGGTTGGGGTAATAAGGGTCTTGGCTATCTCAAATCAGGAGGAAGTTTTGAGATACATTTGGCCATACATCTAGGCTACACTTAATTCCGCTTAAGCCGGTGCCCAGGGCATGTGGTTACTTCACAGTTTCCACATGAAACGCTGCAATAAAAGCGCCGCTGACGATATCAAAGCTACGTCCTAGGATCCTCCGTATTCTAGCCTGAATATGGGGTGCCATCTGGTTCGTTAGTTTCCCTAACCTCTTACTTATTTTATTTATTATCTGTATATGCTTGGGATATGCAGGTGGACTGTTAATCTCACAGAGTCCCGCCCTCTGTGCATGCTATTTGACAAATCTATGTTTCTGTACATGGGAAATTTAGCGCACAATATCGGGCATTTAAGGTTAGATTTTCTGTGTATTTCTGCATTTACCATGTTCACCCCATGTTAAGGCGTTCTCTTCATCAGACGCCCTCGATGCTGGGGATTTCTGAGTATTCATGCAGTTACCATATTTACCCCATGTTGAGGCGCTTAATACATCAGAGGCGCTCGAAACTCATCCATTAACATCAGATATATCTAACTCCGATTAAGCCGGTGCTAGGAGCCGAGTGGTTACTTCTTAGTTTACACATAAACATCTGAAATAAAAGCGCGACTGAGGTACCAAGGCTACGTGAATCCTTCGTATTCTTATCTGAATGCGAGGTTTCGGAGAGCGGCTGTCCTGTGGAGTCACATGGTAGCCTTTCAGTCGCCAGACTTCGTCAATTTTGCATACCTGTAATTACATATTTCACTATCTGTATATAGTGGGATTCTGCTGATGGACTGTTAATCCCCGAGGACCGCCGTCTGTACATGTCATTCAACAAATACATGCTGGCTGGGAAATTTACAGCCTGACGCCTGGCATTACAGGTTACTTTCTCTAGGAATTCTTGCATATACCATGTTTACCTCATGTTGAAGCGTTTAATCCATTGGACGACCTCGATGCCTATCTTCTAACATCAGATGATTTATTGAGTTCAAATGATCTGCCATCACAGCTCCCAAGCGAGCGTATCACACAGCCCCTAGCCGGTGCTAGGGGTCGTGTGGTAACTTCATCTTTTCCACATGAACAACTGCAAGGTATCTGATCGCCACCACGTGGATTTGTGTCACTTGCGCATTCCTGATGTCTGAAAATATTTTAATTTTGAGCTCTAGGAATGCTTTGAGCTGGAGATCTGTGGAGGTTTGGCCATTTGTCATCTTGTTCCTTCACATTCCTTCTCCCGTGGGTCATTGTAGGGGAACATGTAGACCAGATCACCGTGCATCTGATGCGCACATATGCCACTGACCCTTTCTGCATTTGTCCATGTGTAGTTGCCGTGTATTTGGGATTGCCAGCTGCTGGGCGTTTCTATGTTACCGTCCGAGCAAACGTTTTTAGATATGCCTCAGTCTCGGGGTTTGAAGATTTTGCGAAGTAAAATTGACCAATTTGTATGTTAAGGTAACCATGTAGCCCGCGCATAGGTCTGACCTGCATATAATATTTTTATACTTCTGGGGCCGGTTGTTCGAAGCGCTATTAGCGCTAATCCAGGATTAAATCTGCCTAATCCAAGGTTTAAATGTAATACTCCGATTAACCTGTTGTTCGAAGCGCGATTACCTTAATACCGCTATTAAATATCCCTAATACGCGATTAAATTTAATACACCTCCGGGGGGTGTATTAACGACTATTAAATCGCTCGTGCACGATTAGCGAGACACGTGGATGAGTCTGGGCGAACCCGGAAGTGATAAAATTCTATGGGTCTTTCTCTTATTATTTCGAGAGCATTTCACCAGTTTTAACACTAGGCATGCGAAATGGAAGCTAAAACGTTAGTCCTTGAGTGTGTTCAAGTCTTGTGGACGTGGAAAATTTTACTGTTACAAACGATAGAACTTGATCCCTTCCAGTTTGAATCATGAAAGTCGTGTTGACAATGATCGTCTTGGTTCTCAACTTGAAAGTGAATTAATGTGTTATAAGCCTACCTTCTAGTCTAAATTTATTTAAACTTCCTCTCCAGAAAAGATCGTCACAGGGGCCTTCGTTTGTGTTTAATCTTTGAAAATCCCCCGATAAATCAGTCGACAAAGACGAAAAGGACAAGTGGGCACGCTGTTGACATCGTTATGGCCTTGACCTTGGTTTATTTTAAGGGAAACAACTCGTTATATTTTCTTTATTAAGTACTTCGAACTGGTTTCCTCCCTTTATTTGAAGGACTGCCATTCTTACTGGTTAGCCATGCAGGTCATAAATGTTTTAACCATAATTTAAATATTTGAGAGTTATAAGAGACTCGAGAGTGTAAATTTTTGAACAAATAATAGCAAACTACAAGCGGATATGAACTAAAATCTATAATACAACCAATAGAATCTGTAAAAAAACCCACTTCTCCCTCTTTTAAATAATAAAAATTCACAGTTTGTTCTGAAAATAATCGAATATCAATATTAGATTCATTTACTACTCGAAGTTGCATTAGAATTGGAAATGCAAAGCAAATAGCCTTACAGAATGTATTGAACCAGTTGCCTAGCTTTTGATTATGTTTCTTCTGTTTCCTGTGAACTATGACCATGCACCAACTTGGAAGAACCTAGTAAATGGTAGAAAATGCCATTAATTAAAAAATATATATTTAGCATTCAATATACATAAAAAATAGTTTCACCGTAAAATATATTTTATATGAAATGGAAAAAAAATTCCAAGGAAGAAAATATATTTCAACAAAATAGAAAATGTTCTTACCTGGGCAGAAAATACTTTTCATTGGATCGAAAAATATCTTTCACCTAATTAGAATTGAATGTTGAGAGCCACAGGAATATTCCACACCCTATACTGGATGCAGGGTGAGACTAATCTAGGATATCAAACATCATTATATCTGGGGAAACTAGACTGGGATATCGACCATCTTCATCTTCATTCTGTGTGCATGGGGAAACTAGACTTGTATAGCGAGCATCTTCATAGGGCATACATGGCCAGACTGGACTAGGATTCGAAACATATCATTCTGGATAGTGGGATTTGGATATCAGCCGGTGTCTTCATTCTGTATGCATGGCCAAACTATATCGAGATGACCATCTTAGTATGGCACACACAGTGCGACTAGGCAAGGATTTTGAACAGCTTCATTCTTTTGATTACATACACTAGACTTGAATATTAGCAGTCTCCATAGTGCATTTAGGAGTAGAGGAGACCGGAGTTTGAACTTTTTCAAGTATATCAGTGAGACTGCAATTGTTGTTATAATAGTCACTGTATAGATTCTACATCTAAAAGAGTTGGCCTATATTTTTGTTCTGGCATCATAAGTTGATACCAAGTATAGTCTTTCTCCATATATTAAAGCTAGGGGAATCGAGATAGTATCAGCTAGAAGTGATACCAAACATCACAATGTCATTGTGAAATCTTGTTATAGTTTGAGCTTGAACATCTACTCAAGACCACTCATGTTCAGTAGGATTCTGATAACATGACCAGATACAGTAACATATATGGTGTTATTTTGGAAAGACTTCAGTGTATGGAATTTGTTTACTAATGACTCGGATTTCCTCAACTTGTTGAATTTTCGTAAAAATTAAATACTGAACTGCAAACTTACTATTGTTCTCACCTCTATCATGTCTGTAGGCTATAAGAATTTTTTAACTCTCCATGTTAAAGTTTGCAAACTTGAAAACGTGTCCGAAATCAAAGTAATTTTACATATTTAAACATCTGGGGAGCATACAATGATACAAGACAAATATTCTAATATTCTTTATTTATTAATTTCTTGCAGGACACCACATTTTAGTAATGGAATATACAACATTACCATAACTAGCTGGCTACAATTTTTAGAAGAGCCAAACACTTTTTCAAAGTATTAAATATATTCCAACACATCTTTGTGCACCTTTAATTTTAAGGAGAAAATTTGATATACAATTTAAGAATTACGAATAATTGAACCAAGAAAATTTTGAGATTTTTGTTTTACTGTGCACGTTGTAGTAGTAATTTTTCAAGAGACTAACATGACTGAACAACATTTCCCACAAATATTTGACCATGAAAATATGATCAAGCCCCATGGCTTCAATATGATTGTGGTGGCCATAACCAGATGCATGTGGTGGAAATTTGGGGAGGAGAGCTATCCACCAAGAGATATTGTGTAAATAGCATCATACCTACTACTACATGTATCACTTAAATTGACCTTTAAAAAATGGGTCGAGATACTGTTTACTGTGTTTTATTGCGGTCAGTAAATGAAATCAACAGAGCTGCGAGTTGATTTTGAGGTGAGTGACCAGGGTGCGAAATAGCCCTTTGCCCGGGGCAACCTAAATTTCCTTTGGGCAACCAAATTCTGTCCAAATTGCAATGCATTTGGATGTGTTGGTTGCCCGTGCTTGCCGAAGGGCAACTAGAATTTGTTTGTCTATTTCATACCCTGGTGACCAATAATGTACCTTCCCAGTCAGATAATGGGAGTATTGCGTTGTGAGAACAAGGTGCTACACATCATTCCTGTATGATAGAACAGTAGCTTTAGTACAGAGTGGCCTATCTGCTTGATTTCACAATCATAATAGTGGACAATCTCCTTTAAAGGTTATACAAAATGGTCTCAAAATCTGCTACTTTTTTGTGTTAAATTGTTGTGGAGGTGATTATATAGACTTGTTTTACATTTTTGTATGTTTTCAAACTGCCCAAGGTTGGAAATAGCAGCAGTAAAGTGCGACAATTTCAAGCCCTTTCAAAAACGGCGAAAGCTGTGACCGCTTGACCTGTGACGTCACAACCTGATTACGATTTCGCTCAAATGCCTGTTGTGACGTCAAAATGTCAGCGACATCACGCTAGAACTCCCACGGTTGGGTGAATCTTTCGTAACAACGCCCGACGTCATAGACTATGACGTTTAGGGCGCAATCGTAATCAGGTTGTGACGTCATGCACCAGAGGTCACGGCTCCAATACGTTTTCCCCCACATGTGTGCTATTCGTGTCCTAAAACCCACTTCGACGACATTATTAGAGAAAAAAATACTAATTTGTTGTTTGGAACACTACTGGGTATGTTTTAATGCAAAGTAGTATAGAGTCATTTGGTATGACCTTTACGGTTGTTGTTGTGGTTATATATGGTAAGAGGAATGTTGCAATATCTCAAAATAAACTTGCAGTGGAGATCTGATACCTTATGTAATCAATATATATTGTTGAGAGGCTTATTATATATGGTTGCTTTGTGAAATGTTTCTGTGAAAAAATTTCAAAAATGTCAACTTTGCATACCGGTACTACCAAAATTATTTTAAGGGTCTTTCATTGTGTGATGTTGTTGTTGTTGTAACAGGATTGGTGTACCCCTCCAAGAAGTATCATTATCTTGAAATGAACAAATCACAACAACCTGACAATTTGTGCACATATTCTTCAGATTATCTTGATACAATACTAATCCAAATCGGTGAAAGTATCTGATAAAAAATAATGTGGGACATTTTTAACTGCGTCAATTTTGTACACAAGAGGTCACTTTTGACAAAAAATGTGTTCAAATGAGTACAGATTACAGCAAAACAGAATGAGCTTTTCTGGATATATCAGTTTGCAATAATTTCTGAGATATCAAATTCAGTACAAGAATTATGAATCATATCATCCGAATTGGCATGCCTCATGTAGCCATGATTAATGAGGAATAAATGTTTATCAAAATTGCATATATTAAAAATGATGACAAACAAGGCATTCTGGGTAGTTCTTATATGTTAATGAATTGAAATTTTGAATAAACAATTCTGTCAAATACATGTATGACATTTTGTGTACCAAATATTTGCAAAGATAAATACTGTTCTAAAATGATTCTTATCAAATAGCTTGACCAGATTTTCAGTAATATTCAATGAAGACAACCTAAGGTATATGTGTGTGTAAATGTTTAGCTTACTGTGGTTTGTTAATTTCAGATATTTTTGAGGAAGAGACAAATATTGTAACAACAACAACATCCCACTAAATGACCATTAATCAAAATCGCCTGAATTATATTTATGTGAAATTACAGCTCTCTGTGATCAGGTTGGAGATGAACTTCAATCAAGCTTTGTAGCTTGATTATTAATGGCTCAGTCAAACTATAATTCACAGGGCTCATACACTACCTTGAACATCAAAATTTAGAACTCAAGGCCTTAATTAACCTTGAAACACAGAAAAATATGCTGAATACCTTGAAAACGGGAATTCCTGCCCTTGTTGTCAATTCATTTGTCAAGTTGTAGCTCAAACTTGTGCTGTCCTTTGCCATCGGGTGGTAAAATTAACCCCATCATAGCAATATATATTGATCATCCAAAAGGAAATTCTAAGTCTATTCAAGAAGTGTGAACAATAAGTTTGTCGAAGTAAAAAAAAATTATTTTTTTTTATCTGCATAGCTTCAGTGACACTGGAACTTATACGCCTTGAAAACAGGATCTATTACCTGGAAGAGACCTTGAAGAGAGTCAAGGTGTACAAACTCTGTTATTCAGCAATAAAAGAATATGTGGTACTCTTGTCCCTCATTATAGCGCTGAAGTTGGGAGACAAAAAATTAACCGCACTATATATAGGTGAGTCACACTGTAGCAGGTCTTCAATCATAACAACAGCATATATATTATGGCTGTATACTGGGAGACATATCAGTGGTAGGGCTATACTGAATCCAGCCTTATAATGAACCATGTTATAATGAGGGACAAGTATATTTTCTTAATAATCAATATGTTGTTATTTGAAAACATACCCATATATGTGTGTTACTAGAGATTTCAGAGTCATATATCATGCTACGGAATTGACAAAGTTGATTGGTGGAGATGACAGTGAATGTGTCACGCATCAATGATTAATCTGCACGGAATGAGTACTAGTCTACAGAACTTATTGTTTCAGATATCAGTGTTCCACTTATGCCTAAAATACTGTCAGCTCAAACTACCGTGAACGATTCATAGCCTAGGCTACTTCATCATGACACCTTGCCTTAACAGTGAAATGTGAAGGTTTTTAAATTCTCCATTTTACATTTAATATTGGTTGCATAAGGATAGAAATACCAGTATATCTACTTCACTTGGATTAATTTGAATTATCTTTTCTGCTAGGATCTTTTTGAAAGTTGGTACCCCTAGCCCAGCTGAGTTCAGATTTGCAAAACATCATCGCATATATCTTTTCTTGATTGTGACGTCACATCAGACCAGCCGCCTGGAGACTGAACATTACTAGTGTTGACGAACGGCCAGGTGGTCTGATGTGACGTCACAAACCAGCGTCAAACAAGGGCAGATAAGCGATGCAGATTTCATTTCTGAAATAGGCGGGGCTTGAGATACCAACTTCGAAGCACTCTTCAATAGCTACTTGGAGATAAAATACTTGAAATAAAATCAAATGAAGTAGTTAGGCTGATATATCAATCATTAAATGACCCATGACGGCATGAAGAATATAATACGAAGCTGCGCATCAAAAAACCCCTCGGCTCTGGGTACATTCATAATGTATTCAATTTGAACACCAAGCAGTCACAAATATACAGAAATTATCAAAAAGTTTTGCAATTAGAAATGACCCCTAAGATTTCCGTCCAATCAGAGAAACCGGTATTCATTACATAAGTTTCTTGATGCATCAATGATGTATACCAAATTTTACATCGAGCATTTGAACGGTATCAGAGACAGAGATCATTAATGACTTCGCATAAATTAAAGATGGCCGCCCATCCTTCCCGCCACTCACATGAACTGATGTGGTTATTCATTGAAAGTCTCTTGATACATTGATGCTGTATACCAAGTTCCGTATAGAACACTGAAATGGTATCAGAGATATACATCATTAAAGATTTTGCATAAATTAAAGATGGCCACCAAGGTTTCTGCTCAATCAGAGAAACCAGAACTGTCATTTGTCGTAAGTCTCTTGATGCATCGATGATGTATACCAAACATTACATCGAGCACTTGAACGGTATCAGAGAACGAGATCATTAATGATTTTGCATAAATTAAAGATGGCCGCCCCTCCTTCCCCCCACTCAGAGGAACTGATGTGGTTATTCATTGCAAGTCAGTTGATACACCGATGCTGTATACCAAGTTTGGTATAGAACACTTAAATTGGATCAGAGATATATATCATTAAAGTTTTTGCATAAATTAAAGATGGCCGCCAAGGTTTTCGGTCAATCAGGTCCTGATTCAAAGTATCTGGATGTATCGATGATGTATACCAACTTTCATATAAAACAACTGAATGGTAACAGAGATATGTATCATTATCGATTTCGCATAAATTAAAGATGGCCTCCAGGATTTCCAGCTAATCAGAAAAGCCGGTTTGGTAATTCATTGAAAGTTGCTTGATGTATCGATGATGTATACCAACTTTCGTATTGAACAGTTGAATGGTTTCCGAGATATGGATCATTATCCATTTCGCATAAAATTAAAGATGGCCGCCAAAGTTGTCACCCAATCAGGTCCCAATTCAATAGGCTTCTGGTCCTTGACTAGGTAAATAAGCATACCAAATTTGGAATTCTTCAGTGGAACCGTTCTCCGGCTATCTCGCCCACGTACGGACGTACGGATAGACGGACGTACAAGACGACGACAATACCCCATGGCCAAAATTGGCCGAGGGGTAAAAAGGAAAATATGAAAACCTTTGCATTTCACCTTTAATAATCATTTGGAACCTCTTGTTTGGTGTATCATCGAATAGGGTATCAACTCAGAGAATATGTCTTGGATATCTCCATATGTTACTAATTACATATTCTAGGAAAACGAAATAAAACATACTGGTTGTTGTTATCCTATATATGCAATGCTATATTATATAAATATATAGGACCTACTTCATAATTGAGTAGAGATATGGGCCTATTCATGGTTTCTATGTTTTTTGCCAGGGCAATATGAGATGATCGGATCAAAAAATCGTCCAAGGCACTGTTGCCCCTCAAAATGCTACCTACAATTGACTGTTGCTTTATCTTACATACAACTATATGTTGCCTCATTTTACAATTGCTGCAGTTATCAACTTATCAAAGTTATCAACTTATCAAAGTAAAGATGTCGTACTATCTACAGATGACTGTAACATGATGTACTCTTGCCTTCACTCATAATCAGCTTTGTCGGTTCAGTTGGCCTGTACTGTGAGTAGGACTGACCAAGAAGTGGGCCTGTCAGACTCAACTGTTGATCAATGACTGTAGAGTGCTTCTTAGTGTGGATGATGATTCTGTTACTTCCAAAATCTCTACCTTGTAGATGCTTTTCAATTTCCGATGACCCCCCCCCCCCACCCCAACCCTCCCTCCAAAGAGACTTGCACCCTCATGAACATAAAGATGAAAAGACTCCATTTATCTGTTATATTGCTACCATAATAGTATTTGAAAAAAATAGAATGGTGATCCATCATTTTTATTTCATATTTCACAAGAAGTAACCTTATACAAGTTCTGCTGATCTATATCTATGGTAAATTAATCCAAATCTGACTGTGGGAAATTAGTATTTACTGAGATTTAAATATGAAAACAGGCTTATTTATAGTTCACTACCATGGTACAGTTTATTAATAAGGATGCCTTTAAATTGATGGAATTATATATTACAAATAGTAAGCCTATGGTGATCTGTTTTCATTTCATTGTGTATCTTATCTTACTAAAGATTTAAGCTCATTTGCACTGTTAGAAATGAATGTGATTTACCCCATTAAAGTGATCGTAAACCCCCGAGTAAAGTTTCCATCAAATGAAAGACAATTGCGAACAGTGTCGAAAAATATTTATTGTAATTTTTTACGATTTTATTACACAGAGTAAACTGCAAATAAAGCATGCTATTCTATGGTGGTCTGTTGCAATCATATCTAGGTCCAGTGACATGACACTGCCTTAATATATATATTTCAAACCGTGTATGCACTTTCCAATGCTTGATTCAACCTTAAGGTGTCTATACTTTGAGTTTCAACACAGACTCACTGTTCCAATGTGCATGTTTCACCAAAATCTGAGAAATTAAATGCAAGATTCAAATTGACTTGACACTTATGAGTTACCATCTCCCAGATTTTGGTGAAACATGCACAGTGGAACTGTGAGCCTGTGTTGAAACTCAAAGTATACACACCTTAAGTGTGAATCTACCATTGGAAAGTGCATACACAGTTTGCAATATATGTATTAAGGCAGT
Organism: Hanleya hanleyi; assembly: GCA_036873755.1. NCBI lineage: Eukaryota > Metazoa > Mollusca > Polyplacophora > Lepidopleurida > Hanleyidae > Hanleya > Hanleya hanleyi. Next base: position 29,997 of record JAVTVY010002080.1, read on the forward strand.
GTGACATCACTGGACCTAGATATGATTGCAACAGACCAGCATAGAATAGCATGCTCTATTTGCAGTTTACTCTGTGTAATAAAATCATAAAAAATTACAATAAATACTTTTTGACACTGTTCGCAAGGGTCTTTCATTTGATGGAAACTTTACTTGAGAGTTTATGACCACTTTAAGGGGGACTTTCACCTAAATATCTGATTAATCAAATTTCCCCAGCCCTTGTACGTCTTTGGGCGATGTCTTCCCAAGGGTTTGGAGTAATGCCATGAAAATTCACCCTCATGTCAATCTAGACATGAGGAAGATATTGGAAGATATGTTTTCCATATATGTACATTTATTTTGTACGTTATTTTAGTCAATAAGACTGTCAATTGGGTTCAACCCAGTCAAGTAAAAAAAATAAATGCAGTGTCAAATTGATCTAAAAGTGTCAAACAATACAACCGGAGTGACATTAGCCCAATATAATATAATATGTCAAATTCACCTGATAACTACAGGATTAAAATTTTCACCTGTCCATACCACATAAGAAAAATAATGCTCCAGTACTATTGCTCTAAGCTCGATTGGGTACTATTGACTAAAATTATGTACAAAATAAATGTAAATATGAAATATTTTTTTCCTATTATTCTTCTGCCAATAAAGATTTACATGTGGGTGAATGCTTATGAACATTATACATTTTAAAACTTTGAGAAGAAATCACCTGACTGACAAGGGCTGAGGAAATTTGAGTAATCAAATTGTTAATCAAACTGCAGAAATTCTGTAATGGACGACGACTGAATATTGACTGATGGACTAGAAGTTTGTACTTTGTGATACTTCAATTTCAGGTTGTTTTCAATAAATCAATTGATTGGAAATTTGGGTTGCAGTTTATACGCCCCAGCTTTATTGTATACAAAATAATGCATGATTCTCCAGAGGAAGATTTTTTTAAGATGCGTTACAAGCCGATTTTAAGATAATCGGCTTATAACTCATGTTACCAAATAACTGCCGATACAATACACGTCGGGTCCAAATTGATTACGGTGCATTCAGATGCGTCGAAATATGGACCATCTATGCTGTCACAGAACAAAGTAAAATAGTATCATTACTGTTGATTCATGCTTACAAAACTCTCACTTGACCAAACGATGCTCTTACATTTAATAGCTGCATTAATAACTCCTTAGATTGGTACCGGTATCGAATATCCATCGAGAATTCCGCAACACGGAAACGACAGCTCATACTTTGTGTTACCGCGAGTATTTTCAGACGTATATCCGGTTTGCACTAAAATGGCAAGTAAACAAATGTGGATTTGCCTTTAACATGGAATCGGGAGGCATGCAACGTGTCTGGCCAGAAAGAAATACACTTTATGACAGTCTTTCACTCACGAACATGAAAAACACGTGTTTCACTCCGGCCATATTTTCCTAACCGGAAGTAAACAAAACAAAGCTTTGTGGGATAGCTATTAATTTTAATCCTAGATTAGGCCGCTAATAGCGCGATTAACTAACACCGGTTCGTTTTGACGTTTGAGCAACGGGTTTAAATCACGGTGTTAGTTAATCTTAGATTAGATATTTAATAGTGGTTTAGCGTTAATAGTGGTGTTAGTTTAATCGCTCGTCGAACAACCGGCCCCTGGTATCCAGTCTTGTGGTCTTGTTCTTGGAGCCTTAAATGGCCTTTTCAACTTTCACTTTCATGTCACTTTCAGTGAAATCCTGACAAACTTTTGTGAGCTTTCGACCAAAATTGTGTTTGTTCGTCTAGACAAAGAAACAAACCAGAAACCACCACCGGTTACTAGAATCATAGTAAGATTGCATTGCATCTTGGGTCCTCTCTTCCTTGACGACTACTACAAAATAATAATATAATAATAATGATATATATAATATAATAATAATAATGATCTTTCTTTACCCTCGGTAGCCAGTTTTGGCTATAAGCCAATCTTCGACTGGGCCGAGCACATTCATACACAGAAATATATCTCACAATCATACATCTGGTTTTGCGGTGTGGGGGAAAGGCCGGAGTACCCAGAGGGAAACCCACGAGCACGGTCTGGGACCAGAAACCCAATCTCACATACGACCGAGTCGACGCCATGCGGATTCGAACCCGGGCCGCATTGGTGAGAGTCCGAGATGTTAACCACTGGACTAACCGTCCCCCGCGTCTCAAAAGGAGAGAGAGAGTGAGAGAGAGAGAATCATGGTTTAAAGTCGCGTTCAGCAATATTTCATCCACATAGCGACGATCAAACAAAAATTATTATCTAAGTAAGTCAACAAAACAAATCAAAAAGTGACAATCTAAAAGTCATCAAAACAACTTTTAAAGTAACTGCTCGATGAAAAGATTCTTTTACAATCATAAAATCCATAAAGTCGATCAAAATCTGATTCATGTTAGCTTCTCATGTTAGCTTCTCATGACATGAAATACACATCGGGGCTGGTTCATTGTTCAATAAATGTTCGTGAGTCATTGGCCGATTCTACGACTCCTGATTATAGGGTGATCAGAACGTTTCTGACTGCCAAGAAGTGTATAATCTATAGTTTTCTTCAACTTATGAAATTTGTTGCCAAACTCAGCATCCAATAAAGATTAAAATAGTTTTCTCATATAAGCACAGATACAAGATCTGAAATCGCTTTCGGAGACTACATGAGAGTTAATCTTTTCACCTAGTTCTGCCTTGGCCTTTGCATCAGCATCCGTAATTCTTGCGATGAAAAAGGACTAGGTAGCCAACAAAAGGCAATGTTAGACTGCTGTTCAACTCTACTGTCATATAATTTTGAAATATTTAGGATGGAGAGATGAGTTGTAGATCTATTCTTGACCGCTTGGAAGCATGGCAGAGAATGAGAATATGACATATTTTTTATTGTGCTAGATCCAATATCCTCTAAGGACGTCAAATAAATTTGGCTTGAGCAGTAAAAATAGAACTTTTGTCTGTTTAAGCCCAACTCACACTACGAACATTTTGTTGTATTAGAACAAAAACACAGTCTGCAATGTGAGGTGCCCAGAAACACGAGGGACTTCTGTTCGAGGGACAAGTTCGTGAAATCAAACATGTTTGATTTTCGGAACATGTTTTCGTCCTAAAAACAGTTTTTGTCTTCAGTGTGTGAGGATCGCGAACATGTGTCCGAACATTTACTAACAGTTATCCAATCAATAACCAGTCAATATCCAGTCATATGACGAAGCCGCTCTCACACGATGCAACAAAATGGCTCCCATCACATGACCGACAGCCTCGCTGCTTGATCGCGTCAAAATGTTCGCAGTGTGAGCAAAAACACGAACAAACTGTTCTGCTCTAATACAACGAAATATTTGTAGTTTGAGTTGGGATTTCTTTGAATATAAATCTGCATGCTGAGGATTACAAACACAGTTATATGTGGGATTTAAACAATTGACCACCATTTCGTTCTATATTGCAGTGACAGCTAGCTTTACTCTTCGGAGCTTCAAAGGAATTTCGTGTACTTCAACATATCAAATCAAAACTTTCTTTCGGTGATATTCTGAACGCTCCGAGACAAAGCCTTACGGTTACTGTATTGGGTCCCAGTTGCCTACATGTACGTATCACAATTTTGCTTAATTACGGGGCAGTGCTTTTTTGTATCCATACAAACTATACATTTTCTGAAAGCCCTTGATTCAAAGAATTTAGATAAATAAATAACTTTCTCAAATTTATTACAAGAATCGATTATTTAAAGATAAATGATGTCATTTAGAAAAGTATAGTTAAAGTCCTCAAAATCATGCGCTAATAACTGTCTCAGTTTTCATCAAACAAAGTTGCTTTTTGGGAATAATGAATTTTACCATTTGAATAAAAATAGGTTGCCTCCGGGTTTTTTAGCTAGGGCCTACAAGTTATTTTACCGTGGCGCAAAGTTGAAAGATTGAAAAAATCTACAAAAACTCCACCCCTCTCCACTAAATCATAAATAATTCATGAACAGGGTCGAACTTATCAAATTTGAGGCAACAATTTGAAGATCTACATGATTGGAATATTGTGTCCAAAGTTCATGTTTGTACATCAAATAACAAGAGAGAAATTAGAACGGAAAAACCCACTTTTTGGCGAAAAACTAAACGGAGAAAATGGCCAAAAACGAATCAGCACTACTGCACCACGAATGGCTTGAGTTTTAAAAGTCATGTTTTTTTTACTACAATGCACTAATTTTCATAATTTCTTATTCCCTCAACTTGTAGGTTTGACTGTGTTCTCTGGTATAAGACGAAAAAAAAATCGAGGTTTTGAAGCTTCGACCCGATACAGTAACCTTAATTCCTGATGTAGGATTGGATTTAACATGACGAAGTTGGACTCGCAAGCATCGTTGTAAACAATATAGTCATAATCAAGTGTAGAACGAACAAGTGATCGATATAGATGGAGAAGTGTTTTCTCATCTCCCCCCACTTATGGCTGGTATCCACCTTCAGCAAATCAAAAGTTTTTTGGGCATTTAGCTTTAAGAAGTTTTATATGGGATAAAAACGTTAGTCGGTGATCAAACAATATCCCCAGGAATGCCTTGATCTCAGTTCCATCTAAGAAAAGTTCTTGATCTTTGTGAGATTTATACTTCCTGTAAAAGTGTATACAATGTTTCTTAGCCTTCGAGAACTGGGAGGCATTTTCAAAACACCAAGTCTGGATATTATTTAGACAAATTTGCACGTTCTCTCAAAGCTATGCATACTTTTACCACTACACGATAAGTTGAAATCATCTACAAAGAGTGAGCCGTCAATGGATTTATTCGAAACTTCGCCTAAGCTGTTGATTTTGATATTAAACAAAGTGGTAGACAAAATGCTGCTCTGCGGAACACCCTGTTTTTGATCAGAATGATCAGACATGGTACCTACGCAAACTTGGAACTGCCTATTGTTCAGAAATTGTAAGCGACCTCTTAATCCAAAAGTATGAACGTCTTTCAAAATCCCAACCTTCCAAGTAGTATCATAAGCGTTTCTACATCAAAAAGATAGAAACTAAATGCTCATTCTTTTGCGAAAGCATTCTTAGCGTAAGACTCTTATCTGACTAACTGATCAATGGTACTTTTATTTTCTCGGAAAGCAGCTTGGATATCTATGAGATTCTTTTCGGTTTCTAGGTCCCAAACAAGGTGATCATTAATCATACGTTCCATTGTTTTACAAACACAACTAGGCAATGCAATCGGACGATAGTGTGATTAAGGCTAGATTTTAGAACGGATATACAACTGTAACAATGGCGTTATGACATGACGGTGGAAAATTTCCCGTCAGCCAAACTGTTAAATATGGATAATAAGATTTCAAGAGAAAATTCTGGCAAATGTTTTAAAAGTTAAAAAGAAATATTATAAGGGTCGACAGCGGAATCGTTAGCTTTCTCAAGAGAAATATGACGCTCATCAATTGAAAACGTTATTAAAACGTTGTAATCTTCATTATTAAGAGAGGAAAACTGTATTATCTTCTTTTGTCCGTTTTTATTTGAACTTTTGAAACTTAGGTACAAAATTATCTGACAATGAGTTTATTAGTAATATTTCATTTGTCAGTTATCAATTGATCTCAACTGATCTCCATCCTTATGAACATTGAAATTTTAGCTTTTACCTATAATTCTCTGGATCATATTCCAGCCCTTCGTTTTCAGTGTATGTCTATTAATCTTAGAAACATACTTTTTCAAGGAATGGCGTCTGTTTGATGGTTATACGGGACTTAGCTGTGATAATTCTTAAATCTTTTAAATTATCAGAAGTAGGATGTCGGCGGATACACCGTTAGGCTTTTTTCCTGCGTTTTTTAGCCTCTTTACTCTCATCATTGAACTGTGGCTTTTTAATATGTGTAACACCTGAGGATTTGAGTATTGTTTCGTCAGTAATTTCAATCAGGAGATCTGAGAATAGTTGAATAGGGTCTGGAAGATTTGTAAAGTAGTCTATCTGTAGTTTTTGCAAACAACCAGTTTCAAATTTGAGCCAACTAGCGTTTCTAAAATTATATCTTGATGAAGGAAGATCATCAGCTGAACGAACGGCTTTTAGTACGATGTGAAAGTGATCAATTCCACAAAGATCATCATGGACAGACAAGTAAATTCTTCAACTACAGGAAGGTCAGAAATTGAGATATCTAATACTTTTGGGTTTCTTTACCTGGATGTATGTATGTTTTAGAACCGTCATTGAAGATACGCAAAGAACTGTTTGATATAAAATATTCTATAACTTTTCCTGTTGTTTTTTTTTGTTGTCATCCCAAATCGTACTTCGACCATTAAAATCACCGTCAATAAACATGGTTTGGGGAGTTGGTCATACAAAGTTTGAAGTTCACCAAGACAGACACCATCAGAAATGTAACCATCACCGTGCATAATGTGAAAACGAAATTCAAAGTAACACAAACGACTACAGCTAGTAAATAATAAATAGGACTATGTCTAGTCCGTCATTCAATATTCAGCCGTCGTTTTTAGGAAGTTTTGCTGTAGAGTCATATGGTTGCTTTTCAGTTGCCAGACGTCGTCAATTTTTCCCAGCTCTTGCATATCGCTCCAATTTATTACGTGTGGTAGGATTCTGCTGGTGGACTGTTAATCCCCGAGGTTCGCCCTCTGTACATGCCATTCGACAAATATATGTAGGCTTATTGTTTTGGTGGAAAGGAGATGGTATGGTGAGGCGAGGTTTGTGCCCACAGCCAGCCGACTCATAGGGATGTACATTTCCAATCAATCAAAATGCAATGCGCAACTTGTCGTTGGTGTCAGCTGTCAATCAACGGACTAAATATTACGATGAAAAAAGCCATATGTTTCTTACCACGGCGTTATTATTTCACCACGCTGCAGTCGATTTTACATGCACATATTGGATACAAAACCGGTATCTTGCACAACGACCCCAAGGTGAACCTGCGTATCAAATTTGAGAAAGATCCATGGAGTAGTTCCTGAGAAATCGCGATAACAAAGTTTCGTGGGGAAATCTAAGATGGTCGCCTGGTGGCCATATCGGATTTTCAAATCAGACCAGAAAAAGGTATCTTGCACAACTAGACCCCAAGGGAAACCTGTGTACCAAATTTGAGAAAGATCCATGTAGCAGGTCCTGAGAAATCGCGATAAAATTTCATGAGGAAATCAAAGATGGCCACCTGGTGGCAATATTGGATTTTCGAATCAGACCAGAAAAAGGAATTTTGCACAATTAGACCCCCAAGGGGAACCTGTGTACCAAATTTGAGAAAGATCCATGCCGTAGTTCCTGAGAAATCGTGATAACAAAGTTTCATGGGGAAATCCAAAATGGCCACCTGGTGGCCATATTGAATTTTCGAATCGGAACAAAAAGGTATCTTGCACAACTAGACCCCAAGGGGAACCTGTGTACCAAATTTGAGAGAGATTCATGAAGTATTTCCTTAGAAATCGCGATAGAAAAGTTTCATGGGGAAATCAAAGATGGCCACCTGGCGGCCATATTAGATTTTCGAATCGGGACGAAAAGGGCATCTTGCACAACTAGATTCCAAGGGGAACCTGTGTACCACATTGGAGAGAAATCGAAGTAGTAGTTCCTGAGAAATCGCGAGATAGTCGCCTGGTGGCCATATTGGATTTTCGAATCAGATCAGAAAAGGTATCTTGCACAACTAGGCCCCAAGGGGAACCTGTCTGCCAAATTTGAGAAAGATCCATGCAGTAGTTTCTGAGAAATCACGATAACAAGGTTTCATGGGAAATCCAAGATGGCTGCCTGGTGGCCCAATTGGATTTTCGAATCGGGTTGAAAAGGGTATCTTGCACAACTAGTCCCCAAAGGGAACCTGTGCACAAAATTTGAGAAAGATCCATGGAGTAGTTCCTGAGAAATCGCGATAACAATGTTTCATGGGGAAATCCAAGATGGCTGCCTGGTGGACATATTGGATTTTCGAATCGGGCCAGAAAAAATATCGTGCAAAACTAGCCCCCAAGGGGAACCTGTGTACCAAATTTGAGAAAGATCCATGCGGTAGTTCCTGAGAAATCGCGATAACAAGAATTGTTTAAGGACGGACTGACGGACGGACGACGGACGAAACGTGATTTGAACAGCCCACCATCTGGTGGTGGTGGGCTAAAAATAAGCATAGTGTACATAAACATATGCTAGTATCCTGCAAGAGAAATTTTTGTCTTCTAGTGTCCGCCTTATAATGCACATGTATATTCGTGAAATATTGTCATAACGTAATATAATGTTATCTCGTACATGTCTTCTAGTGTCCGCCTTATAATGTACATGTATATTCGTGAAATATTGTCATAACGTAATATAATGTTATCTCGTACATGTCTTCTAGTGTCCGCCTTATAATGTACATGTATATTCGTGAAATATTGTCATAACGTAATATAATGTTATCTCGTACATATGTTTTCTAGTGTCCGCCTTATAATGTACATGTATATTCGTGAAATATTGTCATAACGTAATATAATGTTATCTCGTACATGTCTTCTAGTGTCCGCCTCATAATGTACATGTATATTCGTGAAATATTGTCATAACGTAATATAAATGTTATCTCGTACATGTCTTCTAGTGTCCGCCTCATAATGTACATGTATATTCGTGAAATATTGTCATAACGTAATATAATGTTATCTCGTACATGTCTTCTAGTGTCCGCCTTATAATGTACATGTATATTCGTGAAATATTGTCATAACGTAATATAATGTTATCTCGTACATATGTCTTCTAGTGTCCGCCTTATAATGTACATGTATATTCGTGAAATATTGTCATAACGTAATATAATGTTATCTCGTACATGTCTTCTAGTGTCCGCCTCATAATGTACATGTATATTCGTGAAATATTGTCATAACGTAATATAAATGTTATCTCGTACATGTCTTCTAGTGTCCGCCTCATAATGTACATGTATATTCGTGAAATATTGTCATAACGTAATATAATGTTATCTCGTACATGTCTTCTAGTATCCGCCTTATAATGTACATGTATATTCGTGAAATATTGTCATAACGTAATATAATGTTATCTCGTACATGTCTTCTAGTGTCCGCCTTATAATGTACATGTATATTCGTGAAATATTGTCATAACGTAATATAATGTTATCTCGTACATGTCTTCTAGTGTCCGCCTCATAATGTACATGTACATTCGTGAAATATTGTCATAACGTAATATAAATGTTATCTCGTACATGTCTTCTAGTGTCCGCCTCATAATGTACATGTATATTCGTGAAATATTGTCATAACGTAATATAATGTTATCTCGTACATGTCTTCTACTGTCCGCCTCATAATGTACATGTATAGTCGTGAAATATTGTCATAACGTAATATAATGTTATCTCGTACATATGTCTTCTAATGTACATGTATATTCGTGAATATTGTCATGACGTAATATAATGTTATCTCGTACATATGTCTTCTAGTGTCCGCCTCATAATGTACATGTATATTCATGAAATATTGTCATAACGTAATATAATGTTATCTCGTGCATATGTCTTCTAATGTCCGCCTCATAATGTACATGTATATTCGTGAAATATTGTCATAACGTAATATAATGTTATCTCGTACATATGTCTTCTGGTGTCCGCCTTATAATGTACATGTATATTCGTGAAATATTGTCATAACGTAATATATATAATATTATCTCGTACATATGTCTCCTAGTGTCCCAACTTTTAACGCTAGAAGCGATATTGTTAGGAAACAACCTTAACCTTGTAGGGAGGCGTCGCTTATAAGCCTCAGAAAGATGCTAATTAAGCTTTATGGCGAGAAACAACAGACGCACCGTATTGTGCTTAAAACACGTAGTGGGGTTGTGATCATGTTTTATTTCAATAAATCCCGCGGATATTACCAATTATAATCAAAAAAACTTTTTCATATATTAATTGTTGGAATATTTTTCCGGTTGTGGTGGTACTCAATGGTACCATGCCAAGCGGAAGAAGACGATATGACTATAAATATGAACGTATCGTCAGTAGAATACATTTTGCATATCCAGTAGGCGAGACGTTATTATCCCATTCATATCGTGTTCTGTTTCGGTCATTTTTGCGTCGCGCGTAGCAGGCGACGGGAAGGGCGACGTCGCCCACGATGTCGCGAGCAACGTCGTGAGCGACGTCGCTCATCGCGTCGCGTTGATAAAAGCGACGCGCGACACGCGACGGAAAGGGCGACGTCGCGTCGTGTTCTATCTCTTATCGTTATAAGAACGCGACGGGAAGGGCGACGGGAAGGGCGACGTCGCGGACGACGTCGTGGGCGACGTCGCTCTTCCCGTCGCCTGCGACGCGCGACGCAAAATGACCGAAATAGAACACCATACATTCACACTATCAAACTGCATTTCACATGTGAAACTATGTCCTTTAATGACGAGCATTTTACGACGGCTTGAGTTCTCAACCGTCTTGGGCCTCATTCGTGCTCCAAATAAATTCAGTTAGACTGTGTTTGTCATTTCAATCATGATATTTCGTACTTATCATATGTTTCGAATCGGAAGATATAAGAGTGTATGTGGTGTTGTCATGGTGTGGTCAGCGAAGCATTCAGCTCAATCCTCGCCTGCCTGTTTTTTTCATGTCACGTATATTTTGATTTACGGTTGAGTGAGACATATGTGTTGATGTCAAACATCTATCAGACAGATATTTACTGTGTACCCGAAAATTTAAATATTTCATGACAAAATGAAAGAACATGCGCCGTTGTCTTATGTTCGTATTAAGTATAATCCCCTCCATACAGTTTACGGAAGGTGGGTAAAAACTGGGTTCTCACTGTTTGACCCTTTTCAAATATAATATGACATACTTGCGTCAATCAAAAATCAATCAACGTCAACCCACTAAATATGATTCTTGGAAATCTCCCCATTCTTGGAAATACCCGCATTCTCGGAAATCCCCGCATTTACCCACTTTCACGGAAAAGCTATAATTTGTATCGCACCTGCACGTTTCGAGTTAAATACTACACTAACATTTCGTGATTGCCCTTGTTCCTTGAGCGTTGTTCGGATTCGTCAGATTTGAGCTACATTTTCGGTTTGATTGTTCAGCTCTATACAGAATCTGAGGCAGAAATATTTACCAAAGTATGTTATAAATTATAATTATGTGCCTAGGGCTTTCTAGTTAAGGAAATTATTACAGAATAACAGCAAAGATATTTTGATGAAATTGTCAGTATTTATTAAAATAGCATCACAAGTTTATGGTTAACATTAATAATGAAATATGCATGCGAATGTTTTTTTTTATCCTCTATCTTCAAACAATCGAATACAACCGGTAACTCTGGCAAATTCACTTGACGAAATCATGGTAAATTGGGCTCATAACCATGTTTTTCTCATGTTGGCATCCCACTGTCTTGACGAGAAGCCTGTTGACCCCTCATTTTTATTAGATTTTCCGATTCCGCATCGTTCCAGAGAACTATTGAGGCATTTTGGGGACAATGACATTTTAAATTCTTAGAAAATATTCGCTTTTTCTATGAAAGTAGAGGCATTTTTCATAGAATACCTATCTAATCCCAATTATAAGAGTAGGGTTAAACCATATGCAAAATTAAGCCCGGTGACCCCTGAATTTTATCCTTTATTTTAAATGTTGAAGGTTTGCGCTACTTCTTGTCGAAATATAAGAAAAATGACATTTTATCTTCAAATTGTCTAGAACCTCCTTAAAATGGGATGGAAAACCATGCCGACATACTGGCAAAAAGTCCTGTGACCGCACAGACACATATTGGCTGCATATTTCTAAAACATCACAAGAACCAAAAGTGATCCCTGTGATGATTTGTATCCGAGCCGCGCTTTTATTGTAGCTGTTCATGTGGACATATTGAATGACATGACTCCACCCCACCATGCACCTCCCTCCCCATATTATTGAAAATACTTAATTTATCGGTTATACTGCTAGTAGAAGTTTAAGCACATATACACTGCTAGAAACGAACGTGATCCACGACCTTTAATAAAGTACAAACTTTCTTTTATTACAGGTACTTGACATACATTATTCAGACTAACTGTGATATCATTCTGGACTTTCGACTTCCGGGCTTCCGACTAATCGCAACTTTATGGAAGACTATAGCGGCCACTCACGTCCTCGCTCTATGAATACATAGGTTCAAAACGCGAGAACGTGCGAATGCGATGGAGGGAGAATGCGTCAAACCGGTCAATTTCCTCGCATTTGTAAACTGTAAACTGGAGGAAGCGAGAATGCACCATCATCCGAACGCATGGTGCAATCATACGTAGATACTTCTGTCCATATAGCCATGCGGTAACAGGTGTTGTCTTGGTATATTAGGGTGTGTCCGAAAGGTCACAGCCGATTGGCTACGGGGAACCCGGGATCGGCACAATCACATTCATTTAATAAAGACACACCTCCAGCCCACGGTGGACCTCGAAGTGTCCCCATCACAAAATAGATTTTTTTTCCAAATGGTTTAGGACGTTTGTAAACCCGATCATGACCAAACAAATAGATGCATCAGGGGTGTGAGAAATAAAATAGCTAATTTCCACAAGTGGTCTCGCGGTATCCCACAGTCCGGGCCGATTTCCAGGGCAAATATTTGAAATCGGTTAATTTCATTGGCTCGTTTACTCATGTGACGTAATGTTTTGTGAAGCTGCAATAGGGCTAGATACACGGCGAAAGAAGTCACTCTGCTAAGGGTAAATTTAATAAAATGTGATATTCCCTTAGCTCGGTAACAGTTAGTCCAGTCAATATGTGAAAACAATGTGCCTTTTTCATAAAAGTATGAAATTTGGCATAGAGGTACATCGCGGCATGGGGAGCATTTCTAGACACGGAGCCACCTCGAACTTTTCCTATGTAGGTCACAGCGGCCATTTTTCAAAATGGCCTCCGTGAGCCCATATTATCATTTAGAATCCCGCATTGTTTTATCTTTTTGGCTATATGTTTGTTGGTCGTATTTCAGAATATTGATAGACAATCCCATATTAATATTAGACAAGTCATAGGGCCAAGACGGCCATCTTGGATTTCAAAATGGCCGCCATCCGAAGCCGATTTCAATCAATAATTTATTATTCGCGCAATATATTCATAATTCCTGTTGATACACTGTTATTATATAGTATATAGCACGACGAATACTTCACAATAGCAATGGTGTAGTATCGGCCACCTTAGATTTCCAAGATGGCCACCATCTGAGCCTTATTTTAGTTCAAATTGATATATCTATTCCAATGACCGCTCGCAGGTTGAGATGGCTCCACTATAGCATTGTGTACTCCAGGGAGAGAATTATCGGCCATCTGAGGTTTCTAATTGGCGACCACAGGAAAACATTTTTTCAAAATCTTATTAGCCAACCAAGTCATAAACTTGACATTAAAACAAAACTTTTCACAAACACAAGTGTCTCATCTTAGCCTACACTACCTGCTTGTATCCGATTATCTTCATAACATCGACATCCCCGATCCACGTAATTACTAAGTCGTAAATATGCCGTAGGGGCTCATACGTACTCGATAGTCTTCAAAAGTCTTCTAGTTGATGAAAGTGCAAGTTCTCATCAGGGATAGGCGTCTATGCCTTCAGTACTATTACTATATATGATAATAGATAATATTGTGAATACATAATATACACTCTCCCCTCTTCATACAATATTACAAACTGCATCTAGCAGTTCACCTGTACCATTTTGGTGGTACGTTTATATACCTGACCACATCATGTGATTATATCTTATAATCGGGAGAATAAAAACACATGGTCGAATAGAACAGCATTACAGAAAAGGCAAAATACACTTCTCATGCGAACTTTATCCCCTGAAATAAAAAATTGCTACCTGACATAACAGAGACATCAGAGAGAGCATACGATGGAATGGTCGAATACTTCGAAGCATATCTGGGATCCTATAAGATTTAGATTTTTTGGTTACATCCGGTGACGTCACATCCAGTGCGAGGTCACAGCTGGGTCAAAGTTCACATCCGGATCAAAGGTCAAAAGTCACTTCCGTGTCACGTGGCTTTCGGTGTCAATCTGCGCATGCACACTCTTGAAATAGTAGAAAAAAGACATTTAGTGAACTTTCGGGGTCGGAATGAGTCGTTTGGCGTATCGGTTTGAAGCGCTTGTGGAGTAGCGTCCGACTGGACTGGTCTGTATTGGAAATAAGGCAGACAGGAAATTGTGGGAACATGGCACTTGGGTGGACGTTTTGAGGCAGAGATGGAGCATCCTTGTCCCGAATGGGTCATGGGAGGTGTCCTGTTGAAACCCCCAGACTGGTTTGGTGTGTAATGGAACTGCCATCAATATGCGGATGGGTGCTTCAATAGCACACCTCGCACGACCCATAATGACGACCGCCTCAACGCCCGTTGACCCCACAGAGAGAGAATCCAACAAGGATTTCGTTTTCATAAATTGTATTGTCCACTACTGTTACATCATACCCAAGCTCGGAGAGCCGATGTTTACAAGTCATAGAACTACAGCGACATTTCTCTTAATCGCGCTCTTGTTATTGTCCAATGAAAAGCTATCCTCGTCGTACATCTTCGGCCATCTCCATCCTCTTTCAGTGTCCAATGAGAATATTCGCCCATCACCATCGGGGCTTTTTTCTCTTATCATTATCCAACAAGATTACACCTTCGTTACGCATCAGAGACGCTTCCTCCACGTCCGGGATACTCCGAGGGCAACATCTTCTTGAATAGCTGTTTTCGCATCTTGACTGCGTTGTTTTAGGGCCTGCCTGGGCGGTAATCCCATATCCTCTTCTAAGTAGCTCTCATAGTAGGCTTTCATGTTGGACCTGTGCCTAAGATATCTCTTTCTTTAACTGCTTGGGCAGCCAATCTGGATTTCAGAATGACCACCATCTGAAACCAAGTTCCGCCAATATCTCCTTATCTAAACGATTTACGAACATTATTCCAGTAGCTATACTCTCATTTACAGGGACAGTGCATTCGCTGGTGGCACTATAGACTTATTTCAATGGCGGCCATCTTGGATTTCAAGATGGCCGCCATCTGTAACTTATGTTCGTCAATATATCTCAACAAAACGCTTGATGAATTTTATTTCAGTGTGTACATTTTCAGGGGCAGGGCTTTATATGGTAGCCCCACAGACATCTCGAAACATCGTTGATCTTGTAGTCCAAGATGGCCGCGATTTGAAACATATTTTGGTCAATATAGCCTTAACAAAACCCATTATGAACTTGATTCCACTGGCTATATCCAGATTTTCAGGGGTGAAGCTTCAGATGGTGGCGCAACATTCCTACTTTAATGGCCGCCATTTGGATCCCAAGATGTTAAGATTTCTTTGCTTTAGTGGCTACAACTACAATCTCGGGGTCAATGCATCAAATGGTGCCAGGATATAATTCATCTATCATTAATCGATGAACATATATTCCAGTTCATTCTTCATGGCTGTCTCATCTGTGTATACTCCCTGTATTTCTGGCTTTCTCCAATTCCTCATCAACGAACTAATCTAGAAGGCTTCTGTCCCTTACCATATAATCCTTGCACCCATCACAGATTTCTCACAGGCACACTCAGCAAAATTTCATACAATTTTCATAAGGATTTTGTAAATCCAGGAGAATTTGATGCATAGGATTTTGATATATCCTATAGGACGTAGGTTTTTAAGATTTAGATTTCTTGGTTAGGGCAAATTTCCCTTTTCCATGATTGACGCTGTTTCACACTCTAGTTCAGGTCTTTCGAGCAGGCTAATCTGAGATATTAGACCTGTTGCAGAACATCAGCATTGGTAGACAAACGAAAGCTTGATGATAGCAGTCCGGCACTGGGTAGAGCACTCGACACGGTCTCGGATAATGTAGATCATTAGTACTTCGTATCGCACTGCTAGGAATCCATATTGGCATCCATGTTGAAAGCACAGTACGACGCCGGAACTCCGAACAGCGCATGTCAGCTGCATGCCTTCCGTTACCATGGAGATCAGCTTGAGAAGAAAAACCAGGAGAAACACCTCAAATTAGAAGAGATCATTCGCGGGTAGAATCAAGGGAATATCCATTTCATTTGGATATATATTTTATCTCCTGATAAGGGAGAAATACAACGAGGACTATGTGAGCGAAAACACATCATATAGTATGTGATGTGCCGCACGTGCGGCGGATCACGGTTTACAGCTGAGAGTTGTAAAATCCTTACACCATTAATGCGCGAGGAACTATGACTTCGACGGAATAGGCCGAGCAGTCGCGAATGTCGATGGTTGAGATTAGTCAGTACCTGCTTGTGAGACATCTGACATTCTACTTTATCGAAGATCTGATCACGAAAGCGAAGCAGCATCACCGTGTAGAGAAGATAGCAACCCTTATAAAGTGGCATGCCACACAAGCTGCTGAAATGACAAGATGTATTAAAGGAGCGGTCTTCTAGCATTTGTGGAAGCCATCTCAATTGTACCATGGACTATATGCTAAACTTTAATGAATGGGTTGTGATTTGTGAAATTAATTACATAAAGAAGCACCTTCAATACAAACGCCAAAGTAGCAATTGTTGCGAAGGCAAAGGACGCGGGGTAACCTACACCACAGCGTGAATCGTGATAAATGGGAAGATGTGTTTGGAAGTGTTAGATAAACTAATTTACCCCTCATCCCACCCTACCGTTTTTGGCGATACAATCTCTTTGTGCTATAAATTATAAAAATAAATAATCTAATTGGTACCATGATCTGCCATTCGAGTCTTTCGTTGAACATTTGACCTCAATTGTCCTATCCGACACATCGCTTCCCACTAATGCGTCCACTCACAAAAATGCGATTATCAATGTATTTTTTTTCTGATTGTTTATCCTCGGTGGAGTTGGCCTTTCAAACTCAGTAGTTTTCTTGTTTGCCATAAGTTTGATCGTAATTTTAATACAGATCCTTGGGCTGGAGTAATACACAGACAATGTTTTCATTGATTTCCTGTTTCGGGGCTACCGTGACGTTGATCTGTTCGACCTTTGACAATTGTAGTACCTGGCATGTCATCTCATACTTTTTGTAAAAAAAATTCCAATTTGGTTGTTACCCCAGCAAATATCCAGAACAATCCCAGCAGTCTTTGGTTGATGATGCCAAGTACAATCCCATCAGTCTTCTATGGTTAATGGTGCCCAAAACAATTCCAACAGTCTCGCAGCACAACCCCAGCAATCTACACGATCCAAGCAATCTTTTTATAACTGATGTGCAGCACAATCCCTGGGGTCGATTGTCTGATGATGCCCACACTCCCATCAGTTTTCTATGGTGCCCAGGATAGTTCCAGCAGTCGCCAGGCACAATCCCAGCAGTCTTCTATTATTGGTTATGCCCAGCACAATCCCAGCCTTTTTGTATGGGTGATGGTGTCCAACACAATCCCACTACTCCTTTATGACTGGCGCCCAGTCGTCTATGGTTGATGGTGCACAGCACAATTCCGACAGTCTTCTAGCAAAACCATAGCAATGTTGTATGGTTGATGGTGCCCAAAACAATCCGGCAACCTTCTCTATTTGGTGGTAATCAGAACAATCCCAGCAGTTTCCTACAGGCGATGGTGCCCAGTACAATCACATCAGTCTCCCAGCACAATCCCAGCAGTATTTTATGGTTGATGCCCATCACAGTCCCAGCAGTCTCTATGGTTGATGGTGCCCAGCACAATCTCATTAACCTTCTATGGTTGATGGTGCCCAGCACAATCTCATTAACCTTCTATGGTTGATGGTGCCCAGCTCAATCTCATTAACCTTCTATGGTTGATGGTGCCCAGCACAATCTCATTAACCTTCTATGCCCAGCACAATCTCATTAACCTTCTATGGTTGATGGTGCCCAGCACAATCTCATTAACCTTCTATGGTTGATGGTGCCCAGCATAATCTCATTAACCTTCTATGGTTGATGGTGCCCAGCACATTCTCATTAACCTTCTATGCCCAGCACAATCTCATTAACCTTCTATGGTTGATGGTGCCCAGCACAATCTCATTAACCTTCTATGATTGATGGTGCCCAGCACAATCTCATTAACCTTCTATGGTTGATGGTGCCCAGCACAATCTCATTAACCTTCTATGGTTGATGGTGCCCAGCACAATCTCATTAACCTTCTATGGTTGATGGTGCCCAGCACAATCTCATTAACCTTCTATGGTTGATGGTGCCCAGCACAATCCCAAGTCTCCCAGCACAATCCCTGCAGTCTTTTATGGTTCATGCGCAGCACAATCCCAGCAGTCGCCTATGGTACCCAGCACAAGTCCAGCCGTCTCCCAGCACAACCTTAGCATTATTCTATGGGTGATGGTGCCCAGCACAATCCTAGAAATCTTCTCTATTTTGTGGTGCTCAGCACAATCCCAGCAGTCGCCTATGGTACCCAGCACAAGTCCAGCAGTCTCCCAGTACAACCTTAGCATTATTCTATGGGTGATGGTGCCCAGCACAATCCTAGAAATCTTCTCTATTTTGTGGTGCTCAGCACAATCCCAGCAGTTTTCTACAGGCGATGGTGCCCAGCACAATCCCAGCAGTCTTATATGGTTGATGCCCAGCACAATCCCAACATTTTGATTGACGATGCCCAGTAGCCTTCTATGGTTGATGATTCCAGCAGACTTCCAACACCAGGTCAGTCTTGTATGATTGATGGTGCCCACCAAAATCCCAGCAGAGAGAGAGAACTCAAAGCGGGGTCTTTTTGTCGCAAATAGTAGGATGAACTCTGGAAAAAGTAGGAGGCCTGTATATCGAAAATGCTGTCATAATGATCGTCCAATGATCTAATGTACCCCAGTCGTACCTGCCGTGTGGCCGGCGGCGACCTCACACGGGGGCCTACGGGGGCAACTACAAATGACACAAATGTCACAATTACGACAACTGCATAATAAGCAGCTGTCAAGTCGCCAGATAATGTCATCACTGCAACAACAAAAAAATAGGTAGCGACCCTGTTGACGCTTATTGTCACAACAGTAAACCAGTAATTATTTGAGGCAAGAATATATCACACATGATAAACTTACAATAGCAACAACTAATGACACATTTGTCGTCATTGTGTCATTTGTGGTCAACTCGGCATGCACCAAGCTAATGTCACAATTGCGACAATAGCTGTTGAATGAGTTAATAGGATTTAACGTCGCTTTCAACAATATTTCGTGTCACGACGAATCACCAACCAGCTAAGTTGCGTTTCTGTTGCTTCAAATAATAAATCTTTGAAGCAACATGGAACCAGACACCCGCCATCCACCCAGACTGCATGCAGGCTCGCCTGCTAATGATGCAATAGCGACATTAGCTGGCGAGCTGACAACTGCTAATGAAACAATTGGCGCAATTGCGTCATTTGTGTCTTTAATAGTTCCTACAGTGCCATATTCGGACCTTTCTTCGAGGTGCACCAAGCATAATACGAAGCTGCGGAACTGAAAACCCCTCGGCTCTGGGCGCCAGCATTCATAATGTATTCAGTTTGAACCGTACTTCTTTGAAGACGTCGGGAACACCAAGCAGTCAAGTGACAAAGGTACAGATTATAAAATATTTTGCAATTAGAAATGGCCCCTAAGATTTCCGTCCAATCAGAGAAACCGGCAGTCATTACTTGTCTCTTGATGTATCGATGATGAATACCAAGTATCATACTGAACAGTTGAACAATATAAAAGGACATATAGATCATCAATGATTTTACATAAATTAAAACTGACTGCCAAAGTTTCCATCCAACCGAGAAAACTGTCATTGATCTTTAGTCTTGCATCGAACACTTGAATAATACCAGAGGTATACATGTAGTTTTTGCATGAATTAAAGATGGCAATCAAGTTTTCCACCTAATCAGAGAAACTGGTTTTCTCTTGATGTATCGATGACTTATAGTTTCATATGAAGCACTGAAACGGTATCAGATATAGATCATTAATGATTTTGCATAAATTAAAAATGGTCGCCAAGATTTCCGCCCAATCACAGAAACCAGTTCTGTCATTCATCGCAAGTCTCTTGATGCATTGACGATGTATCCCAATATTTACATCGAGCACTTGAACGGTATCACAAATAGAGATCATTAATGATTTTGCATTAATTAAAGATGGCCACCCATCCTTCCCGCCACTCGGAGGAACTGATGTGGTTATTCATTGCAAGTCTCTCGATAGATCTATGCTGTATACCAAATTTCATATAGAACACTTAAATGGCATCAGAGGTAGACATCATTAAAGATTTTGCATTAATTAAAGATGGCCGCCAAGGTTTCCACTCAATCAGGGAAAATGGTTTAGTCATTCCTTTCAAGTTTCTTGATGTATCGATAATCTATACTAAGTTTCGCACTGAACAGTGCAATGGTTTCCGAAATACGAAAGATTAATGGTATTGCATAAATTAAAGATGGCCACCAGTCCCGGTTTCATTGAAACAAGGCCAAATGGGGGTGCCCAATTTCCGAGATCAAAACTATATTCCTACGAACTAGGCTCTCATTTGCAAGTTGTCCGGAAATGAGTCAATGTGTGAGTGAGTCCATCCGAATCCTTTCGTCGGCAAAATAAGGAGAACCGCTGAAATTAGAACCTTGATTTTTGGCATGAAGGTGCATTAGGGGACTGTGACGAGCAAGTTCTGAGCTGACCTACTTTTGATGAATGAAAATCACTGGTGATTCTGACTTGGGCTGCGCCCATCTTAATATAGGTGGGGCGGGGGGGGGGGGTCCAAGAGTTCAATGCACGTTGTCCTAATGCCTACCCTACTTCGTAGGTCCTGTGATGTTAGTAACACTGCCATGTTGGAATTCCACTGGTCGTAAATATTGGCAGTGCACATAAATTATTTGGAGGAATTAAGGACATTTGCAGATAATATTATGCACTCATTAGCCGCGTTTTAGCTACCAACACTTTATCTGAATAGCAACCAATGGCATACTAGACTGCCC
The DNA here is from genome assembly GCA_036873755.1 of Hanleya hanleyi. NCBI lineage: Eukaryota > Metazoa > Mollusca > Polyplacophora > Lepidopleurida > Hanleyidae > Hanleya > Hanleya hanleyi. The sequence continues at coordinate 51,182 of JAVTVY010002080.1, forward strand.
CATAGTCCGATACATTCAGGTACGAGCATTGCCCGACAGGCTGAATCCCCATACTAGACCGTCTCATAGTCCGATACATTCAGGTACGAGCATTGCCCGACAGGCTGAATCCCCATACTAGACCGTCTCATAGTCCGATACATTCAGGTACGAGCATTGCCCGACAGGCTGAATCCCCATACTAGACCGTCTCATAGTTCGATACATTCAGGTACAAGCATTGCCCGTCAGGCTGAATCCCCATACTAGACCGTCTCATAGCCCGATACATTCAGGTACGAGCATTGCCCGACAGGCTGAATCCCCATACTAGACTGTCCCATAGTCCGATACATTCAGGTACGAGCATTGCCCGACAGGCTGAATCCCCATACCAGACTGTCCCATAGTCCGATACATTCAGGTACGAGCATTGCCCGACAGGCTGAATCCCCATACCAGACTGTCCCATAGCCCGATACATTCAGGTACGAGCATTGCCCGACAGGCTGAATCCCAATACCAGACTGTCTCATAGTCCGATACATTCAGGTACGAGCATTGCCCGACAGGCTGAATCCCCATACTAGACTGTCTCATAGTCAGATACATTCAGGTACGAGCATTGCCCGACAGGCTGAATCCCCATACTAGACTGTCCCATAGTCCGATATATTCAGGTACGAGCATTGCCCGACAGGCTGAACCCCCATACTAGACTGTCCCATAGTCCGATACATTCAGGTACGAGCATTGCCCGACAGGCTGAATCCCCATACTAGACATTCTCATAGTCCGATACATTCAGGTACGAGTATTGCCCGACAGGCTGAATCCCCATACCAGACTGTCCCATAGCCCGATACATTCAGGTACGAGCATTGCCCGACAGGCTGAATCCCCATACTAGACTGTCCCATAGCCCGATACATTCAGGTACGAGCATTGCCCGACAGGCTGAATCCCCATACTAGACTGTCTCATAGTCAGATACATTCAGGTACGAGCATTGCCCGACAGGCTGAATCCCCATACTAGACTGTCCCATAGTCCGATATATTCAGGTACGAGCATTGCCCGACAGGCTGAACCCCCATACTAGACTGTCCCATAGTCCGATACATTCAGGTACGAGCATTGCCCGACAGGCTGAATCCCCATACTAGACATTCTCATAGTCCGATACATTCAGGTACGAGTATTGCCCGACAGGCTGAATCCCCATACCAGACTGTCCCATAGCCCGATACATTCAGGTACGAGCATTGCCCGACAGGCTGAATCCCCATACTAGACTGTCCCATAGCCCGATACATTCAGGTACGAGCATTGCCCGACAGGCTGAATCCCCATACCAGACTGTCCCATAGCCCGATACATTCAAGTACGAGCATTGCCCGACAGGCTGAATCCCCATACTAGACTGTCCCATAGTCCTATACATTCAGGTACATGTACGAGCATTGCCCGACAGGCTGAATCCCCATACTAGACTGTCCCATAGCCCGATACATTCAGGTACGAGCATTGCCCGACAGGCTGAATCCCCATACTAGACATTCTCATAGTCCGATACATTCAGGTACGAGTATTGCCCGACAGGCTGAATCCCCATACCAGACTGTCCCATAGCCCGATACATTCAGGTACGAGCATTGCCCGACAGGCTGAATCCCCATACCAGACTGTCCCATAGCCCGATACATTCAGGTACGAGCATTGCCCGACAGGCTGAATCCCCATACTAGACTGTCCCATAGCCCGATACATTCAGGTACGAGCATTGCCCGACAGGCTGAATCCCCATACTAGACTGTCCCATAGTCCGATACATTCAGGTACGAGCATTGCCCGACAGGCTGAATCCCCATACTAGACTGTCTCATAGTCCGATACATTCAGGTACGAGCATTGCCCGACAGGCTGAATCCCCATACTAGACTGTCCCATAGCCCGATACATTCAGGTACGAGCATTGCCCGACAGGCTGAATCCCCATACTAGACTGTCCCATAGTCCGATACATTCAGGTACGAGCATTGCCCGACAGGCTGAATCCCCATACTATACGGTCTCATAGGCCGATACATTCAGGTACGAGCATTGCCCGACAGGCTGAATCCCCATACTAGACTGTCCCATAGTCCGATACACTCAGGTACGAGCATTGCCCGACAGGCTGAATCCCCATACTAGACTGTCCCATAGTCCAGATACATTCAGGTACGAGGCATTGCCCGACAGGCTGGATCCCCATACCAGACTTTGTCCCATAGCCCGATACATTCAGGTACGACGTACTTCATGACAGGCTGAAACCCCATACTAGACTGTCCCATAGCCCGATACCGTTCAGGTACGAGCATTGCCCGACAGGCTGAATCCCCATACCAGACTGTCCATGGCCCAGCCATTCAAGTACGAGCATTGCCCAGCAGGCTGAATCCCACCCATACTAGACTGTCCCTTAGTCCTATACATTCAGGTACATGTACGAGCATTGCCCGACAGGCTGAATCCCCATACTAGACACATCCCATAGCCCGATACATTCAGGTACGAGCATTGCCCGACAGGCTGAATCCCCATACTAGACTGTCCCATAGTCCGATACATTCAGGTACGAGCATTGCCCGACAGGCTGAATCCCCATACCAGACTGTCCCATAGCCCGATACATTCAGGTACGAGCATTGCCCGACAGGCTGAATCCCCATACTAGACTGTCCCATAGCCCGATACATTCAGGTAAGGGCATTGCCCGACAGGCTGAATCCCCATACTAGACTGTCCCATAGCCCGATACATTGAGGTACGAGCATTGCCCGACAGGCTGAATCCCCATACTAGACATTCTCATAGTCCGATACATTCAGGTACGAGTATTGCCCGACAGGCTGAATCCCCATACCAGACTGTCCCATAGCCCGATACATTCAGGTACGAGCATTGCCCGACAGGCTGAATCCCCATACTAGACTGTCCCATAGCCCGATACATTCAGGTACGAGCATTGCCCGACAGGCTGAATCCCCATACCAGACTGTCCCATAGCCCGATACATTCAAGTACGAGCATTGCCCGACCGGCTGAATCCCCATACTAGACTGTCCCATAGTCCGATACATTCAGGTACATGTACGAGCATTGCCCGACAGGCTGAATCCCCATACTAGACTGTCCCATAGCCCGATACATTCAGGTACGAGCACTGCCCGACAGGCCGAATCCCCATACCAGACTGTCCCATAGCCCGATACATTCAGGTACGAGCATTGCCCGACAGGCTGAATCCCCATACTAGACTGTCCCATAGTCCGATACATTCAGGTACGAGCATTGCCCGACAGGCTGAATCCCCATACCAGACATTCTCATAGTCCGATACATTCAGGTACAAGCATTGCCCGACAGGCTGAATCCCCATACTGAACGGTCCTATAGCCCGATACATTCAGGTACGAGCATTGCCCGACAGGTACGAATCCCCATACTAGACTGTCCCATAGTCCGATACATTCAGGTACGAGCATTGTCCGACAGGCTGAATCCCCATACTAGACTGTCCCATAGCCCGATACATTCAGGTACGAGCATTTGCCCGACAAACAGATCCCCATACTAGACTGTCCCATAGTCCGATACGTTCAGGTACGAGCATTGCCCGACAGGCTGAATCCCCATACTAGACTGTCCCATAGTCCGATACATTCAGGTACGAGCATTGTCCGACAGGCTGAATCCCCATACTAGACTGTCCCATAGCCCGATACATTCAGGTACGAGCATTGCCCGACAAGCTGAATCCCCATACTAGACTGTCCCATAGTCCGATACATTCAGGTTCGAGCATTGCCCGACAGGCTGAATCCCCATACTAGACTGTCCCATAGCCCGATACATTCAGGTACGAACATTGCCCGACAGGCTGAATCCCCATACTAGACTGTCCCATACATTCAGGTACGAGCATTGCCCGACAGGCTGAATCCCCATACTAGACGGTCTCATAGTCCGATACATTCAGGTACGAGCATTGCCCAACAGGCTGAATCCCCATACTAGACAGTCCCATAGTCCGATACATTCAGGTACGAGCATTGCCCGACAGGCTGAATCCCCATACTAGACTGTCCCATAGCCCGATACATTCAGGTACGAGCATTGCCCGACAGGCTGAATCCCCATACCAGACTGTCCCATAGCCCGATACATTCAAGTACGAGCATTGCCCGACAGGCTGAATCCCCATACTAGACTGTCCCATAGTCCTATACATTCAGGTACATGTACGAGCATTGCCCGACAGGCTGAATCCCCATACTAGACTGTCCCATAGCCCGATACATTCAGGTACGAGCATTGCCCGACAGGCTGAATCCCCATACTAGACTGTCCCATAGTCCGATACATTCAGGTACGAGCATTGCCCGACAGGCTGAATCCCCATACCAGACATTCTCATAGTCCGATACATTCAGGTACAAGCATTGCCCGACAGGCTGAATCAGTGCAATTCCTTTATACCTAGTGTACATATATATATATATATATGGGCATTAACTGGAATATTCCTACGAAGTAGGCTCTCATTTGCAAATTGTCCGGTAATGAGTCCGTCAGTCCATCCGAATCCTTTCGTCGGCAAAATAAGGAGAACAGTCGACATTAGAACCTTGATTTTTTGGCATGAACGTGCATTAGGGCACTGTTACCAGCAAGTTCTGAGCTGACCTACTTAGGTGACAAACCTCAGAATTTTGAGAGGATATCAGGTTATTTCCAGATCAGGGCCCCCAAGTCATCTCGACAGTTTTCCGTATTTCTAGATCGAGGCCCCCCAAGTCCTCTCTCTACCGTCTCTCGTATTCCTACGAACCATCGACTTTAGAACCTTGATTTTTGGCATGAATGTGCATTAGGGGACTGTTATCAGCAAGATCTGAGCCGACCTATTTTTGATGAAAATTTGAGCTACTCACTTAGGTGACCTATAAACCTGGAAATTGGCAAAAACAGGTCTTAGATGAAGGTACACACTTAAATCAGATCAAACCCAACTTCGTAGGTCCTGTGACGTTACAAAAAATATTCAATCAAGAGTACTATATATATTTTTCAGTATAAGTATCAGCATAGTGCGAGATATCTGAAACATCATTGGCAGCGGTGACTCGACTACTGCACAACCATACGAGTAAAGCAGCACTCAGAGTCTGACCATTGTTATCGACTTTATGTGAGTCGACACCAACTGGGGAGGGGGGAGGGAGAAATTTACAGCAAATAAAAGCATACTGCTAGCCGTATAGATGTATTTTATTTTATTACTCCACAATGCAAATATACAAAATATAGAAACAGAACAGATCTCGTAGATCTGGGGAAAAACGTTTCACACGCATATGGAGTTACTCTCAAAGTTACCTGCACAACCAACAAAAAAAAAGACTAGATAATTAACATTAGAGTTTTAACAGGAGGATAAAAAAAATGTAATATTCCTGCCCTAGTATTTCATAAATATATACACAATGGTCGGAAACAATCATTGAAGACAGACACAGCCCATTCTCCCAAAAGGTGTTGATGATTTTGTAATTCTATCAAGTATATACATTGATTTATCAGGTTAAAACGGACGAGTGAACAATGCATGAATTTTTGAAGGCACAGACCTAGATTGCTTGTTTGATATATCACAGATATTAACAATGATGATCATGTTACAGCAGCTAGGGTTTGACATCCTTAATTTAATACACCAAGCCAATTTCTACTTCCCACTTCGAACTTGCCTTTATATATCGGAATACCTTCAGTGTTCAAAGAACTTGCAAGTAGCACCGAGATGTCACGGACATAAAACCCATTAAAATTTTGAAATGTGTCCGACCGTTATTGATTGGCTGACCTATATATAGGCCAACACAACCACCATATTAGGCGGAATGACATAGCCACTGGCCGACGAGGTCACCCTACAAACAATTGGCGGGTAGCTTATGATTGGTTCATCTCTCATTCGTAGGTAAGCCTACACCTCAGATTTTGAACTGTGAAGGTGGGCAGATATAACAAGGCAATTTTGAAGAGAAAAGGTAGAAATTGGCTTGCAGTAATGAGAAAGAGATTTGAGAGCAAGTCTCATACAAACAATATACCACACTGCACAATCTCAATTGTCAGTGTACAGATCTGTTGCATAGGGTGAACTAATTTTTCTCCACAATTCAAAATCAAATTTCATAATTTATTTTTACATATTTCGGGATATTTTGAAGAAAAAATTGCATGCATGTTGCCAGTCAATTATATTACAAGAGTATTTTACAAACTTATTCAGATTGTAGCCCACAAAATTTACAAGGAGATGAGCTTTCTCAAAGTTCTGAGTATTTTAATTTTTTTTTCATCAACAGGACTTTTCCAAAAATCATCCCAGCTCTATCTGGTTCAGCAAGACCTGACTGGCAGTGTTCACCATCCTTCACCCATGACCTCGTTTTTTTTTTTTTTACGAGAGAGAGATATGCTACATATGATATTGAATATTAAATATGAATTAATTTTCAGACAATTTTAAGGATCAGAGAGAGCGAATTAGATTTAAGGAGTAATTTTAATCTCTATATATATTATACAAATATAAAAAAAACCATTAAAATATCAGCAAGAAAAACCCCAACAAATGCCAGTCACAAGGGTCTCCATTTATCATCAGGATCGTGCAGTCCAAAGTTTACCGCACAGGCCGTCATATTGGAGACTAGTCTTGTGAATGCCAAATATGGAATTTACCATGTGATATGTTTAAAGGTCATGCCATTGAGCATACCGAGATCTCCTGACAGAGCTGTCCCAGTTCCACACCAGTGTAATTACTTCCCCTGTGCATCCAATCAGATTATTAGTGCAATTAGTGGCCTATTTGCCATGCAAGGTCATGTCTTGCTCATTGAAAAGCTACCTGATTGAAGTTGTCATACATAAAAGCGATTAAATTTTGAAATGAAAAAATACAGGCTCAGAGCTACACTCATGAAGAGCTTGTGTCACTTACATCCTTACTCTCCTTGTTCCCCTGCTGATTCTCATCACATATTTCACGCCTATTGACTGCTAGGGAGGCCAATCCTCGATGACCAATGAGGTCACGTGCAGTAGTTAGCCAATCACAGTTAGTATGAGAAATCTGGTTACCTCTGAGCAATTACGGCATGGTGATTGGACAACCAGATCAAGGCCCCCTGAATGTCAGGAGGCACGAACTATGCACTGTAAATCAGGGGGACAAATTTGGGTGAGTATAAGGGAAGTGGATGCTGACAAGCTGTTTATGAGCGTAGCCCAGAGCTGATGTATCATCAGCACAACTCTTGCATACATGGACAGATGGAGGTAGATTTTCAACCCATGTACACAGGTTTCGGGACCAAGTATAATTCACGACTAGATGGTAATTTCAAAAGAAAAATTCCACGATATTCAATTTTTGGAGGGATTCAATGCAAGGGAAGCAATCCAAATTATCAAAATGCTCCAAACACCAATATGGGATTTTATCACAGAACGTGCAGAAGCTACATGTACTACCTGTAAATGATATTTTAATATATAAAATAAATATAAATAGTTGCCTTCAATTTATTTTTGAATAAAATTCTTCACAGATAGATTTCCTAGCAACAATAGAAAAAGCTAAAAGTAAAACATCTGTATGTTTAATAAGAGTTAAAGAGATAGAGCTAACCATGCCGGCAACAGACAAATTGCACTCTAATTTCACAATTAGTGGATTTTCAGGGGGGAATGTAGTTTTCCGAAGTGTGACACTTTACACAATCGCACATTTTGTGCCATGTTATATGGAGATTCAAATCAAACAATACATCACTCGATCATGATGATGTAGACAAGTCACATTTACTAGAGTGGTTACCTCCCCTGTATATGTTCACAGTAGACCAGTCGACTTTGGTTCAATATTCTGCCTGGATCTAATCTCAACTTCTCCGCATTGCAAAATTTATCTGGTCCGAATAAAGAGCCACAGACCGGGAGAATGAACAATCATGGCCCAGTGAAAAGCGAACTCAACTGTGATAAACATCAGGCTGTTGGGATTATCAGTCAATATAATTCAAATTCGAATTCATCCCTATTGGCAGCGAAACGAGATGTTGGCCAATACCTGTATACTTTATGGTTATTCAGGGAAAGTAACCAATCTTTCACATTTATATGCAAAATATACTTCTCTCTTCAGAAATTTCTTAATAGAGCATTTACTACAATGTATATACACGTTTCATTTATTAACCCTAGGTGGCACTGGGACAGCCCTGCTCATCAAGCGAAGTTGTCTACAATATGGCACATGACGTTTCTTGGACGGAGGTCACTTGTTCCGGTTCGCCACCTTTCTTCACTTTGATGACTTTGTCCACAATCTGCAATGGAAAGAGAGGCGGAACAAGGATTAAATCGACTGATCACTTGTCACTTCACCCCTCCTTCCTTCGCTTTGAGCACGGCATCCACAATCTGGAATCAAAATATACATGGAATAACATGGATTAAATCAGTGCATCGCATTTGAAAATTGAAGGCGAGTGATAAATTGCACCTATCAATTCTTCGAGGATAGTGATTTTGCACTTGTCAATTTTTACAGATGTAATCAGCCTCAAAATTGATGGATTTTATAAACTCTCCGCTGTGCGATTTCTAGCAGGGAAGATTACTAAAAGCATCATATATGTATTATACTTGATGATAGTGGGTATATACAACGAAGGCAAGAATACCTTGTCGGAGAAATTTGAAACTGCCTGCTTTAGACAGGTTTTCTGTTTTGCCACTGAGTGTGTTGTACACAGAGAGGAAAATGAGTGACGAAGCGACGCTCGCGAATCTGAATGCTGAACAGCTGCAGCCATGGGATAGCTGTGTTTAAGGTTCGGTAATGTTGTATAGCATATGTTGATAAGAATATACCACATGTGTATGCTTGTTGGCACGGCCATGGAAAAATGAACGGCTTGCCTCCACCAACTGAGTTCCGTGTAAAAATTACCCTTCCAATCTCAAGCATTTCTTCGCAAAAAAAACCTATTGATTCTCATAGATCTGCCATCGCCCAAAAGCTATACAGACTCACAAATTTACAATTTTGACCAACTAGGCAAGTTTCAGTGCCTAAGTCTTCCTAGTTTTTGCACTCTTGATGTACAAAGGTTTCTGCAGCTCCATAGCCAAGAACGATTCCAATAACCCCCTCCTTCTCCGGAGGATGGGGTTAAAAATCATGACAAAGATTTTTCCCAGGCCATCCTTAAAAATAAGTTTGTTGCGCGTAACCCGACCGACTGTCCAAAAATCCGCCGACTGGAAACTTTTTTCGCCGATTTTCTGACCGGTCATCTTTTTTATTTATTTTGCAATGTCAGAATTATCTCCCCTATCTTCTCTCTCGGGTGAACGTATGTAAAACGTTAGCCCAGCAAAAGCAAGCAGGATTTCACTCTCCAGTAGTCGGCGATGTGAGCTTATGTCACACGTTTTGAAGGCATATCCTCCATGGCCCAGTCCGTAGGGGAATGCAGTTTTCGTTGACCACGTGTATATGGCGGGAAGTTCCCCCTTCTGTTTTGTGTTTGGGTTTGATGGAGAGTCGAGAGGACAATAAACACATCGAGAGGCAACAGCAACACAGGATGGGAAAAATATTTCAAAATGGTTGGTTATTAAAACCTGCCATAAAGAGCTCTGTCGCGAATCGACGTGGAATGTAGACATGTTTAAGACTGTCACCACCTCGTGGGTCCGTACACCGACAGATTCCGAGACTGACGATGTTACAACAACAACGATGTTTGGATTTCTACTTTTATCCGAGAAGACTTCAGTGTGCATAAATGCAGAAAATCTGTACTGCTTTATTGTTTACCCGAAACTTTATAACCCTCTATGTCGATAAAGCTATGGATAGTGTCGGTGGATTCAACGGTCTTGACAAATTAGACCCGTCAGCTTAATTTTGACGTTCCGATGTCGGCATCAAATACGCTTGTCAGAATTCCACCTCGGACTAAATTCCACGAAAAGACACAGGTTAGAAACTTAGTATTTGCCTCACTGTTGTCAGTAAATTAAATTACGATGTATTTCTAATCTGAATAAAGGAAGTACCTAAGTATTCAATACGAGAGATCCTGAAGGATCTTGGCGCCCACCATTGTCCGATAATTGTAAGCTTAATGACAAGAGGATCTTTTTGTCCATTGTTACTAAGACGATTGAGTTGTAATTTTGTTTACAGAATTTCAAATCTGAGCGAAAATATCGAAAAAGGGACACTGTCTGAAAAACACCAAGATATAATCTTTCTAAGTTTCAAGATTTCTAGAAACTGTACTTCTGTTGGTTGTTATAGTACAAGGGAAATGAGCAAAGTTAGTCTGAAAGTGAATGTACATGTACGGAGGATCCTTCGTCTTCGTTTTGTAGTATTTTTTGGGTACTAGAAGCGAAGAAAAATCTCTTTGACACTTTGGCATACTTAAGATTTTATAATTAGGAACAAATGCTTATTCTGTTCTGTTTACTGGACTAGTTTCAGATCTCTCTTTTAAGATATCATGCTCGAAAATAGTAAGATGCATGCAGAGTTTACAGTTGTCGAGTTGTGGCATTGTGTCACAAGAGGGACGTCCCTTCATGTAGCTGACCCGCCGACAGACGAAAGGGTGGGGCAGTTCACATGCAACTGCATGGACTAAGAAAACTGATTTAAAATTTGAAGAAATACATTTTAATTCCGAATTATTTGAACTCCTTGATATGGAAGGTGAAGATATGGATATTCTCTATAGTCAATATATAGAATATGCCCCACCGTTTGATCCGCCAACTCTTGTGATGCAACGTCACAACTCGGGAATACCGTATTAATTGGATTTTCGAATCGGACCAAAAAAGGTATCTTGCACAACTAGGCCCCATGTGGGACCTGTGTACCAAATTTGAAAAGGATCCATGCAGTAGTTCCTGAGAAATCGCGGTAACAAGGTTTCATGGGGAAATCCAAGATGGCTGCCTGGTGGCCATATTGGATTTTCGAATCGGACCAGAAAAGGTTTCTTGCACAACTAGACCCCAAGGGGAACCTGTGTACCAAATTTGAAAAGATCCATGCAGTAGTTCCTGAGAAATCGCGGTAACAAGGTTTCATGGGGAAATCCAAGATGGCTGCCTGGTGGCCATATTGGATTTTCGAATCGGACCAGAAAAGGTTTCTTGCACAACTAGACCCCAAGGGGAACCTGTGTACCAAATTTGAAAAGATCCATGCAGTAGTTCCTGAGAAATCGCGGTAACAAGATGTTGGTCCATGGGAATCGAGAAAAGGTCCTTGCACAACTAGACCCCAAGGGGAACCTGTGTACCAAATTTGAAAAAGATCCATGAAGTAGGAGAAATCCATATGGGGAAATCCAAGATGGCTGCCTGGTGGCCATATTGGATTTTCGAATCGGACCAGAAAAGGTTTCTTGCACAACTAGACCTCAAGGGGAACCAGTGTACCAAATTTGAAAAAGATCCATGCAGTAGTTCCTGAGAAATCGTGGTAACAAGGTTTCATGGGGAAATCCAAGATGGCTGCCTGGTGGCCATATTGGATTTTCGAATCGGACCAGGAAAGGTTTCTTGCACAACTAGACCCCAAGGGGAACCTGTGTACCAAATTTGAAAAAGATCCATTAAGTAGTTCCTGAGAAATCGCGGTAACAATGTTTCATGGGGAAATCCAAGATGGCTGCCTGGTGGCCATATTGGATTTTCGAATCGGACCAGAAAAGGTTTCTTGCACAACTAGACCCCAAGGGGAACCTGTGTACCAAATTTGAAAAAGATCCATCCAGTAGTTCCTGAGAAATCGCGATAACAAGGTTTCACGGGGAAATCCAAGATGGCTGCCTGGTGGCCATATTGGATTTTCGAATCGGGCCAGAAAAGGTTTCTTGCACAACTAGACCCAAAGGGGAACCTGTGTACCAAATTTGAAAAAGATCCATTAAGCAGTTCCTGAGAAATCGCGGTAACAAGAATTGTTTACGGACGGACGGACCACGGACGAAAAGCGTGGGCTAAAAAGCACACCATAAATTTGCGACGAGGAAGGGCGGTAATGATGTTAATGATTAATTTGAGGTAGTTTTCTCAACTCCAAGTGGTAATGAACAACCTTCTGTATAACACTGAGAGGATTTTTTTCTTTCCTGTCACAATTTTGGCAAAAGTGTGTCTGGTAGTGGTATATGTAAATTATTGTTTTTTTGACCAGCTAGTCTAGTCATTGTCAAGAAGGTGTTCAAGGGTGTCGATGTCTTCTAAGAAACAAAACAGTTACACAAGCCTGAATTTAAGAATATCTTGCTTTATACCTTGAAGATCATTAGTTTTCTGTACTGAAATAATTTTGCTGCCAGACAAGAAGTATTTTTCAAATGACCTGCTTAGTATCTGAACAAAATCACACTAGCCTCTTCCACCCTCCCCAAAAGGAAAACCTGATCTAAAAAAAAAAATTTTACCTACCTACCGACCCAACTTCCTGAGGTAGGGTCGGGTTACAGCCAACAAACATATTTTTAAGGATGGCCCCATTTTCTCCCAATGAAAGAGAAAGACGCAAAAATAGAAAATACTGTGATTCGGAATTTCTTGAGGGCGCTGCCATGTTTATTTTGGGCAGGATTTTAAACCAATGGGAAAGCGTAAAATTCAGTTGTGCCGATAATCTCCTACGTCATCGGACATTATCTGCGCTGAGATAACATGGTCCCACATGTTCATTGTTATGCACTTCTCCGTACCCTGACGGACAGATACAATGTTAATCAAGGATTATAGATTAGTTATGATGTAGAATACAGACGGATTCTAGCAGATGTTCTACCAAGCCGGGCTGCTCTGCATTTGGCTGTCACAATGTGCCAGGTAATTCCGACATGTTTGTAAACTATGGTCTTGAATACTGCATCTCTGCTAATCGACACGTTTTTACATCCAAAGACAGAAGAACTAGTGTACGCTTAAGTCATGATTCCTCAAACAAGGTCGGCCTCTACATGTATGTTGTTTCAGCGCAGCGAAGTTAAAATGTTTAGTACTGCTTAAAAAAACTAGAGCCTTAGGCACTGAAACGGGGCTATCTAAATGTAAAATAGGCTGTTGGAATAATTCCACTAACTCTTTGATGTTCCATCTCATGGCGAAGAGCCATACTTGTAGTCTCACACATCACTCTCAACAAGGATCTCTAGTGCATTAGTATAATTGTACACATATATATATTTAAAAAAAAAACGCTGGGACAGACATTTATTATGAAACCAACCTGATGAAATGATAATTAATATCTTCTCTGCATGTTACCAATATTTGTAAAAATTCTGCAGTAAATAACAATACGAAGCTGCGCATCTGAAAACCCCTAGTCCCTGGGTACATTCATAATGTATTCAATTTGAACCAAGATGTCAGGAACACCAAGCAGTCAAGTCACAAATATACAGATTATCAAAAACTTTGCAATTAGGAATGACCCCTTAAGGTTTCCGTCCAATCAGAGAAACCGGTTTTCATTACATAAGTTTCTTGATGCATCAATGATGTATACCAAATTTTACATCGAGCATTTAAACGGCATCAGGGATAGAGATCATTAATGATTTAGCATAAATTAAAGATGGCCGCTCATCTTTCCCGCCACTCAGAGGAACTGATGTGGTTATTAATTGAAAGTCTCTTGATACATTGATGCTGTATACCAAATTTCGTATAGAACACTGAAATGGTATCAGAGATATACATCATTAAAGATTTTGCATAAATTAAAGATGGCCACCAAGGTTTCCGCCCAATCAGAGAAACCAGAACTGTCATTTGTCGTAAGTATGCATCGATGATGTATACCAAATTTTACATCGAGCACTTGAACGGTATCAGAGAACGAGATCATTAATGATTTTGCATAAAGTAAAGATGGCTGCCCATCCTTCTCTCCACTCAGAGGAACTGATGTGGTTATTCATTGCAAGTCTCTTGATACATCGATGCTGTATACCAAGTTTGCTGTAGAACACTTAAATGATATATATTATTAAAGTTTTTGCATAAATTAAAGATGGCCACCAAGGTTTTCAGTCAATCAGGTCCAGATTTAAAGTATCTGTATGCATCGATGATGTATACCAACTTTCATATAAAACAATTGAATGGTAACAGAGATATGTATCATTATCGATTTTGCATAAATTAAAGATGGCCTCCAGGATTTCCAGCTAATCAGAAAAGCCGGTTTGGTAATTCATTGAAAGTTGCTTGATGTATCGATGATGTATACTAACTTTCGTATTGAACAGTTGGATGGTTTCCGAGATATGGATCATTATCCATTTTGCATAAAATTAAAGATGGCCGCCAAGGTTTCCACCCAATCAGGTCCCAATTCAATAGGCTTCTGGTCCTTGACTAGGTAAATAAGCATACCAAATTTGGAATTCTTCAGTGGAACCGTTTTCTGTCTATCTCGCTCACGTACTGACGTACGAACAGACGGACGTTCAAGACGACAATACCCCATGGCCAAAATTGGTGAGGGATAAAAATGAGTATTGAGATACAATGTAAAATCCTCATGGTTAGACGGACTGAAGCTATGCTGGGATGCATCCTCTCATGGCATCCTATTGTTTCATGTACCGCCTCCCTAGTATATTACAGTTCTATTTGGTTATCTCCCCTGTCACCTTACAGCTTCAAAACTGTGATATGCAGAGCTCTTTCTGTAGATCAGGGGGAAATGCTTGCAACATTCCATGAATATTTCAGAAGTAGAATGCAAAGAAAACATTTCTGAATACACGGAAATTATTACGTAAATGATTTGACCACCACTGGATTTTAGAAACTTACTATAAAAAGATAATGCAGAGGGTCTTGAGGGGTAAGCTTAAATGGCGAAAATTCCAAACTGTAACTCAACACACATATTTCATGAAAATGTAAATGAATACAGGCAAAGTGAAATATCCCATTGTTTTCTACAATGAATTACACTTATACTGGTATTATTTAATACTAAATTACTGCCCAAACACGCTTTCTAATGAGAATGAGTTAGTCCCACAAAATCACTCAACATGCGCCTCTCAAAATCTGTGGTTTAGCAGACGACATATTTTGAGCACGAAAGTAGTGCCACTGGAAAATGAACGAAAACACGCATAAAATTAGATAAATGGAAATGTAACTTAAACATATCAGACCTGCAACTATATGCGAACATTAAAAACACAGAAACCTGGACATTCTAAAGAAGGAAGTTTCAGACCTCTTTCTTGTCGTGTAAGCACTCTATCTTTTGCTGTGTTAGCAAGACACAGAGCTGCAGCTCAATTTATTCCGACTACAAGACAGGACCATTAGTCCCTACGGGCCTACATCGCCCCGTGAAAACCTGTAAAAAAATATCTGATACACGATTTGGATTCTATGAGGAAAAAGCTTTAACTGGCCATGCACGTTCACCAGAGTTTACATTCCCTTTAACAAGCAAGATGGAGAGACAGAATTACAGTATACATCTCTGGCAGTCTTATTTAAGACTCGAAAACCTTTGAGCCTGTTAAGGAGTGAGTGAGTGTGTGAGTTAGTGAATATGATTTAATGTCGCTTTCAACACTGTTTCAGTCATATCATGACGTTTGGTTCCTATTCCTTTTCAGACCCGGAAACCACATGGTAGCACCAACACTTTATACAAAAATATGAACAAGGGAGGTAACTCTTGGAGCTATTTTCATTAACAGCTCAGCAATTTGTTATTGAAAACAGTTACAAAAATTGAAAATTGTTTTATTTTTGGTAAAAAATTGTTATATATGGACTGTTGGAATACAGGAAGAAATTGGGTCTCCAACATGTTCGAAGAGAAACACTTACATCATCAAATTTGGGGAACCCGCCGGCCTTCAGCTTGGAAAAGATCAGTTGGCCATTCAACTCTATCTCAAATGAGGCTGAAAGATGAAAGAAAAATAACAATTAGCTCCAATAAAATAGATAAATTATTTCTTTGAATGTTATACATGTATACTTGATAAAATGAGCTCAATGCAGGGTGGTTTTACTTTTAAAATGCTAGAATGTGCCCAAAATAGAGAAATGTATATATATTATAAAAATTTCAATTTTTTTTTTAGAATTGCAAATGTTGAGAATGATCCTGAAGGAAGAATCAGTAACATGTTTGAGTCAAAACAAAGTAATTCGCCTGGGTACTGGGAGATTCGATATTGTCTCTAATTTATTTTGCTGTGCTAAATAGAGATGACAGATAATATGCCCAAATTGCATGCAAGAAGATTGAAACCCAGTCAACTGACTGTATTACATATTGTATGGTGAAGATTCTCTTAATATTGAAAGACAATTTATAATGCAAGTCTTTTGATAATAGAAAAAAAAAAAATAACGATAATGTGCATGTTTTAGCCGAAAAATATAAATGCAGAGGGAAATACAGGTTTCTAATTTGCAAGCAGTTGAACTCGTG
Source organism: Hanleya hanleyi (assembly GCA_036873755.1). Taxonomy (NCBI): domain Eukaryota; kingdom Metazoa; phylum Mollusca; class Polyplacophora; order Lepidopleurida; family Hanleyidae; genus Hanleya; species Hanleya hanleyi. The sequence goes on from JAVTVY010002080.1 coordinate 67,788, forward strand.
AACGACATTTCGACACAAGACATGCTTGCTGCGACCAAAACAAAACCCATATCCCGGTTGAGTTTTAAGGGAGACCAACATGTCGGACATGTGATCATTTCCCTCCTACAAATTTATCTCCCCTTGCTGGCTATTTTGAAGATGACAGCCCCATCATGGACTCCAGGAGATGAATCATTTTACAGGACAGTTTTCTTCAGAAAGATGGAAATTTCCTTGGATATTTTTTGCACTGGAGATAGGAGAAAAAACCCCAAACATAAATCTGGTATAGGAGAAAAGAAAGACATAAATCTGGTAAATATACAGAAGATTTAAATCACTCAATTTGTGCTTTTTTGAGCTGTCTATTTTTGGCTTCTGTCTAATTGTGGATGATAAACAGTATGAAAACCAGCCCTTGGAATGTGCAGCATTTGGTGTTCAGATCCCAAGATATTCTAAATTAGGGAGTGATCGTTCTTTCAAAATCGGGCCTAGGAAATAATTCCCCACAATCATCTCCGTTCCTTGTCCATCCATCGTTTCCCTGTACTCGGGGCCAATTCTGTGTACATGGACCACAAATCCTGGCACTCGCCCCATCCATTCCTTGCGCTCGTGAAGTATTCCGTGGCTGTGGACAAAGTTCCATAGACTCACACCAGTTTTTCCACGAAGTCAGTATAGTGGCGAAAATTTGTCAGAGCACATGGAACTTTGTACATGTACACGGGTGTGGAATACTTCATAAGCCCAAGGAATGGATGTGGAGAGAGAATTGGCCCGGAGTGTAGACATAGATGGACAAGGAAATGAGTTGCGTGCGTGGAAGAGTTTTCTATGCCCGAGACAGTGTACAGGAACTCAACTGCCTCAAACTCTGGATTGATCAATTCAAATGTTAAAAAAAAAAAAAAAAAAAAAAAAAAATTCTGAAGTTCTCATTGGCTTGTGAATAAATAATGGGAGAATCTCAAGCCAATGAGCAAGTTTCTAGGAAGACCATCAACGGACATGTACAATATCCGGATCATGTACTTACACGACCTTCCAACTTTTCCATCAACAACGGCATCAGGCACCTCACGCAGAATTTCATCGCGGAGCTCCCGATACCGGGGGGCGTACCCTCATCCGCCACTGGAAGTAAACAAAAGGGATATAAGTACATACTGCAAAAATTGGGAAATTTTTGAAAGTCATGTAATTGGAAAGAGTCTCTTATTTTGGCGTATCAAAATGTCATCAAAATGTTCCTTGTCCCATCACAACCAGCATCCTTAGCGATGGCTCGACTATCAAATTCGTGCCACGAAGGACATCTTACACACAATAATGATTATGAGCCGGTCGAGTCGGAAACATTCCCGAGCGCAATTGTTACTGGATGACCTCTCCGAATATGCCCATATTTGAGTGGATTAGGTGTCCGGTAATATGTTTTATATTTCATTCTCTCTGTTTTGAATTCATGTTTCGTATCCGTCATTGTTTTGACTCGAGAGGTGCCCCCATGCGGACACTTCCCTCTGGAACATCAAAGAGGTTTTTTTCCCAAAGCTTTTCTCCATATATGTACTCGGCTTCGTCGAAATCACAGGCCCGCAAAACAAGAGTTTTGGGGGATGTGGGCGGTGGTATTAGGGTGAAGTGTCGAAATATGGGGTCTCTATATATAGTGCTTTATATAAATCAACATAAAGGTGGGAAACGGACTTTGGGTGAATCGAGAAATAAACGGTTTACCGCCAAACAAAATACATCAGCATATTCTACAAGTATCGCTTTATATATTCCCGTCGTCAAATTAGTAAATTTGTGCAATTTTTTACCTTTGCCGGGCGATTCAAAATCCAACGTTAGTGTCCATTCATCTAGGAACAGTTAGATTATGGCGGGCTTCGTTCTCAATTCTGATTGGTCAGTCGAGACAGCTGTTCAGTGCGTGCCCTCTTTTGCCGGAGGCGTGTCTCAACTAACCAATCAGAATTGAGAATGAAGCCCGCCATAATCTAACTGTTCCTAGATGAAAGGACACTAACGTTGGATTTTGAATCGTCCGGCAAAGGTAAAAAATTGCACAAATTTACTAATTTGACGATGGGAATATAAAGTGATACTTGTAGAATATTTCTCCGTATTTTTCAACAGCGAATTCGGAGGTACAAACCTAACCATTGTGGTGCGTAATTGATTTTGTATTGGCTATTTAAATATATATATTGCCTTTCAATCGGAAATTCTCGGAGAATTTCGCCGATATTTCACTCGGGAGATTCCGAAGAAAATTGGCCAATGTTAGCGAGTTTGCTAGTCACGAACAGATGGAGAACAAAGGTCGCCGAATGCAGACAAAAGAAACACGACAGGGGATCGTTTCTTTGGTCTGCCAGATTTATCTCCCATCCTTCACGCAGCTTCCTGCAGTTGGTCCCGTGTTGTACGCCATAGACGATTTGGCGAATTCGTGTCCACTTTTTTGAACAAGTATGGGCCATTTACAACACAATTCATGATGGTAAGTCAATCTAATGATATTTTATTACTTTATCAGGCCTATGTTGTTGTTGTATCAGGACTAGGACTAGGATCAGGCCTATGTTGTTGTTGTATCAGGACTAGGACTAGGATCAGGCCTATGCGAACAGTTAGAGAGGTATATGAGGACAGATAAAATGACATATAAAAACAGCCTAGCAAGCCTAACATGATGGTCACAAGATGGATAGTTTGACGGCACTGGCAGATAATATGGATAAAGAGTATGTTAATTTGTAGTAATTTAGGGTGCCACAAATGTAGCCCCAGCAGGGACCTAATGGCATTAGGTCCCACGTACATCCTAGCCACCATCGTCGTGTAGAAGCCCGAATCGTATAAACAATAATTTAGTTGCTAGGATGTACGTGGGACCTAATGACAGTATCATTAGGTCCCTGCTGGGGCTACCACAAATGCTATGAGAAAATATCCAGACATATGAGAAGTTCATATTAATTTGTAGTAAGTTAGGGTGCCACAAATGCTATGAGAAAATTCATATAGCCTAGGGGTATTTCTTCATATCATAGCATTAATACTCAAAAGTTAAAGCTAGTCTGGTAAATTTAAGACTGGTTGCTAACTCGACGTCGTTGAAAAAACTGGAACACCATGATATTGTTGTAAACAACAACAACAACGATATTGGCACAACTTACCAGTATTCCATATGGACTTTTACGGCTGACATAGTCGTCGTTTCTTCTTTTCTCGATTGAAATAGCGATCTCCTAACAACAACTATCGCTGATGGTGTGATAACAACGTCCCAACGTAAACTAAACAAATATTTGTGTGCAAATTTGCCGAGTCACGTTTCCTTAAGTTTCAGGAGCTTCCCTGCCAACGACCGAGTCACAACACAGAAGGATCATTACGACAGATAACATAGTTCTATTGGTCGAAAATGAAAACATTCATCTATAGTCATTTATCTTTCCTAATATGTACCCAAATATGTTTGATATCAACATGAGATAGCTGCAATAGTCTTCCATGTTTTTTTTTGCGATGTGGAAAATATGTAAATGGAATGTGGATAACTATATTTTGTATTGTTACGCGAAACGACGTATAGTCGCCACCTAGGGGCAAAATATAGAACACGCACCGACGTTCGAGTTACTTCCCTTCGCCCATTGTATCAACTGTGGTGTCCTTACTTGATGCACATTTACGGCATCTTTACTGTTGAAGCTGTAATTTCTGTCTGTCCGTCTGTGTAACTACGCAATGTAGAGATACAATATATACACAGATCGAAAGGTATTGATCATGAGACTGGCATAGGCCTATTTTGGACCGGGACCCGGGGGTGGGGAGATGACCACGCCCATATTGTGTTTTTCTATGTTACAAGTATTTAATCGATAAGGGGCCGAAGTGCTCCGCCGTCACTGAGACCAATCCGTCACTGAGACCAATCCGTCACACAGACCAATGCTGTTTATGCTGGGGATAGCAGGGGGTTGAAAAGCTGTGCTCGCCGGTGCGTAACGACTGACGGCCATCGCCTAAACAATATCAGAGTCCGCTAGGAGGACGTTAGTGGCTCTGTGTGGGGTAAATCGATTAATTAAATCATGGTAATTAAAGTTTTAGTTGCACGAGCAGGACTCACGAAGCCGTTTTCTACAGAATGCAAGCTATTATGTAATAATTTATTTTTTACTATCATATAATAAAAAAAAAATTTACCTACAAAAAGGACACTGAACAACACAAATATGACAAACTACACTAATTTTATTTAATTCACAGGAAGGCAATTTTGTTTAATGCAACCTAATGTTATTTCAATGCTGTTTAAATGGAGCACTAAATCTTTTTATACGGCAAAATATTTACAACTACGAAATAATTAGGACATACATAAATAATTCTGGGATACATACAAGTAATACGAGTTATTCCTGCGACCTTGATTGAGAAGATTAGTATCCTGATAGACTACAACATACGCCGCATATCAACTGATTCATTCTAACTCATTAGAGACATAATGAAAACAAGACGCTTCTCTAGTAAACAGAGATTTGAAAGCAGCGGTATTCTGGACATCAAATGTCACACCAAGGCAACCGAAACATACCAGTATTTACATCGAGACTTGGCAGGTAAGTTTGAAGAAATACTCGAATTCAAGAAAATACCAAAAACTGAATCCACTCATTTGAGTAGAAAAATACTCAAATATTCGGACTCGTATGAATCCCTGTAATTGTATCTCATATCAACAGTAATACAGAGTGAATGAATTAATATTTTAGCTATCGGCAATTTAATATTAAATTCACATTCTTCTAATTCACAGTATTAGAATACTCATTCACATTCTTAAATTCACATCCATTTTAGTGGATATTTAATTAAAAATTAGGAAAATGAAGAAAAATCTAGATGTAGAAATTTATTTTTTAATGAAAATCAGTGTCTAGACAGTTCCCAGATCTATCAATGGAGCTATTAAAACAATATCAATGAAAAGCTTGTAAAAACAGTACCACAAAAACCAAAAGCCTGTCTGTGTTACAGTTGTATTAATACAGATGTGGTATGAGCCGTTAAGTGTTTTTAAAGGATCAGAACAAAAACAACAATCCTTAACTGTTCCCCTGTCACCTGAGAAATGGCTAAATGTGTTTTTTTGACATCTAAACCAGTCATATTTTAAACAATTACATTCAATAGCTAAGGAATAAATTTTCATATTATTTTTAATTAGGTATTCTTCAGTAATTTTATTTATATCTATTATATTTAAATAATATATTATTTATTATATCAATTATATTTTAACCAATTATATTAAATAATTTTATTGATATCTAAACTATTATAATTTATATGAACCAGTTATATCTCAGATAATTTAATTCAACAATTTGGAAGACAAGTTTTTATATTTTTAATTACGCCTATATCAGTATATTCCTTAGATCTAAACCAGTAATTGAGTGCCATATTTTAGCATTTTTCCATGTTATATTTTATAATAATAACAGCTAAAATTTATCAATTATTAATCAAAGTCTAATATCAAAGTAATTACGAAATTTTACAATGCTGAACATCATGGAGAGTCAGTTTTCGCTACATCCTGTTAGAATTCGTTTTAATATAAAATACTATATATAATTTTATAAAATATACTCTAGAGTGCAGTAGGATGAATGGAGGGATCGGGTCCTGGCTGTCCCCTGCTAAGACAATGGCTTGGGTAGCTAGGATAATCGCTGCTCCTCGCTGTGCCATAGAGCACTTAGTCGCGGCGATGCCTTGATCACTGCCGCATTGGTCTGTGTGACGGATTGGTCTCAGTGACGGACTGGTCTGGGTGACGGCGGGAGCACTTCGGGTACTGTTGATTTAATCGGCATGCATGGCATACCACATATGAAAGCAGTGCACAACTTGAGGTAGTCTGCTGGTGAATTTTGGTTTGGCGGCCATTTTCCATATTTTCCCCATTAGGTTATCTCCCTTTCCTAGGTTAAGAGATAAGGATTTTCTTTAAAAGTCTTCTAGCCGAGAATTTTGCGCAAACGTCCATCCAATTTTATAAATTTTGATAGACATTGTGATTATCTACAAACAGTTAGAATATAAGAAAAAGTTAAATATTATTTATATGATTTTTTCATGAATACGCTTCAAAACCAGGGCTATTCCCTATGTTTTCTAGGTTATCAAGTGGAGCATGGGTCAGTCCACTTAACATTAATTGTCTGTAGCTAAAAAATGCAAACGAACCCATATTTTTTTCTTTGTTTTTCCTCGTCATACACAATTATGAATGCAACAACACACATTATTCACATTGTTCTACCAGCAGCGGACAATTAATGGTATATGTCGTCCATTATTGCTAGGGGTCAGAACAGGGGAGTTCTAAATAAATAAATAAATAAATAAACAGGTCAAACTATAAAGTCGTTGAAAATAGCATTCTGTAGACCTGTATTTGGGATTTAAAAATACCACAACAGTCTTTATCGTTTTCCACCACTCTTTTAATGTTGCACTTAATTTATTATGTCAGAGTCGTCTGGCAAGAGACAGTGTTTCTCTGACTTGGGGTATTATATGTGGCATGTATATGATCTTGTTATCGTAATTGATTATCAGCCTGTTATTGTAAGTCCACAAATGTCCGGGTACTCAGTCTAATATATCTGATCTAATTTCCACAGAAATAATAATGCATGAAGATTTACACTCTGGACAGCTGGTAGGCCTATTGCATTACACTTGCTGACATCTGTATATACCGTCCTTTCCATCGCGGTGTAAAGGTTTTCGCTGCGGTGTGCGGTGTGTGTAACTTTAGGTTTCCACCACGGTGTAAGTTTCCACGGCGGTGTAAAGGATTCACCGCGGTATAAAGGTTTCTTTGGTCTTCGGTGAATATACAGATATTTATTACAACGTTACTTGAAATTACAGAAATCTTAAGAAATTATGTTGAATCTGTTTGTAGAAAATGGACAAAAAATTGATAAAATATGCAAGAAAATCAGGAAAAGTAATAAAAAGCGTAAAAGAATACTATTTTAAAAATTCGATGTCTCCTATGGGCCAACGTAGTTGCATGTCTCATAATTCGATAACACCGTGATGTAAAGATACTATTTATGCCAATATGCGTCATTGTAAAGGTCTTGCTCAGGAGAATGACATTTTAGACTGGATCCATCGGGTGGGGCTGGCCACACCGAAATTAGGTTTTCCTATGTTATCAGTATATATGACAGACCATTCAATATTAGTTCGAAAATTGGAGTGCAGCACAGGTATACATGTATGCTTAGACCGTAACATATGAAAACGAGCATTAGCTCCCGCATTCAGTAGATAGCCGTTGCCGACATTATGTTTTCCAATAGGTGGTTGGCCTTGAATCGAATTACCCTGAAGCTAGCTTTTCTACTGACTGTGGGATTGATATTTGAGACTCATGTAACTTACCGTAAAATACCGTATATAAGAATACCTTATAATGTCTGTCCATCCATTGTCTGTGTTTTATAACTCGATAATTAACCACACAATGTAGAGCTAAAATAAATAGACAATTCGAAAGGTAATGATCAGCGATGACATAAACCTATTTTGGAGCAGGGGTGGGGAGATAGCCACTTTCATATTTTGTTTTCCTATTGTGTTATAAGTGTATAATCGACATGCGCGATAGACTACATAAATCAGTATGGAACCTGGTGGTATATATGTATTGAGAGCCTGTATTCAGTACACCAACTCCTACAATCAGTGGATTGCTGTCGTCCAAAATCTGTGTTTGCCTTAAACTCGATAGCAACGTGATGTAGAGATATAATGTATACATCAGACTCACAGTAAAGATCTTGCTGCAGAAATGCAGAGAAAACCATTAAAAAGTAATGTATTTCGACAATGAAAGAAGGTGTTCGGTTTGACCGTAATTTTTTCCATAGCGTGTTGCGTTTATGAACCGAAAATACCATTTCCTCGTGTTTGCTTCAAACGTGATACTGTTGAGAGAAAAAATACTGAATTTTCATATGTTGAATTATCACCGAGAACAGACGAGTCAAAAAAATATTATGATCATTAGAAAATAGGCGTTTGTTTGCTTTTGCAATTTTTGGTGATAATATGACACCTTTAACCAAAACGAGTCGTAGATATCCAAATTCGGTGGCTTTGATCCTAAATGATACTGAAAAATCGTTATGGTTACAGATGTCATATTTTGATAATATAGAAGTAGTAGGGAGAGTGCATATTCATTATCATTTTGCCGGGGGAGGTAACTCTTGCATCCACCAGGGGGCGCTGTTTCCAGGTTAAAGTATAGGAAGCGCTCATGCACGCCTTTGACCTCTGTGGCGGTAGGTGGCGGTCACGTGGCGGTGATGGGCATGTATTCTTCCGCGGTGATGCGGTCTGGCGGTGATGCGGTCGCGGGAAAAAGCTTCCGCGGAGAAAAAGTAGTCCCTAGACTTCAAATACGCTGCATGGTCCGATTGGGTCGAGTGAGGTATCAAAGTGAAGCATTCGTGAAGGGGCATTCAGTCATGGGTGGGTGCATGTAAAATTAGGATTTTTTCCCGAAACTATAAATAGCGGAACACGGACTTTACCCCTAAAATAGGGGAAAACACCTATCAACCCTAGTCAAAAGGGCTAATATCGGTCCCCGGGCTTATTGGGACCTGCCTATCAAGTCAATGGGGTGGGTGCATGTAAAATTAGGATTTTTTTCCCGAAAATATAAAAAGCGGAATACGGACTTTACCCCTATCAACTCTAGCCAAAAGGGCTAATATCGGTCCCCGGGCTTACTGGGACCTGCCTATCAAGTCAATGGGGTGGGTGCATGTAAAATTAGGATTTTCCCCCGAAACTATAAAAAGCGGAACACGGACTTTACCCCTACAATAGGGGTCTGTATTATACAATGTAAGGGAAAATGCCTGTATGGGGTATGGGGATGGTCATTTTTTTTCGTGGGCTTTACTATGGCTTGTGGGGTCGCGTTTTTCTCGTCTCGCCAAGAAAATGACGATGGGAGGGGTCCCGGAGTGAAGCGGTGAAATTTTTGGGAAAAGTCACCGAGGTCTGTATATAGGCCCATAGGCTGGCCATGGGGGGTATAGGTCCAACCTGGGAAATTCACACACGTTCATTGTGATATGGGTTGCTTGGATTTGTTTTTCACGTCTCGTCATTTAGAACACGATGGGAAGGGTCCCGGAGCGAAACGGTGAAATTTTTGGAAAAAGTCACCGAGGCCTGGGTAGGCCCATAGGCCTATACTGCATGGCTATGGGTGTATAGGTCCATACGGGGTGGACGTTTTGGGACCTAGGTGGGCCACTAATGGTCCGATGGGGTCGAGTGAGGTATCAATGTGAAGCCTATGTGAGGGGGCAACCGAAGGAGTGGATGTGGGGTAGGAATATCGTCATTCTGCGCATGCGCAATAGACAAAGTGTATGGAAATAGACGTTTTGGGATCTAGGGGACCCACTAGTGGGCCGATTGGATCGAATGAGGTATCAATGTGAAGCCTATGTGAGGGGGCATCTGATGGGGTGAGTGCGGGGTTGAAATATCGTCACTCTGCGCATGCGCAGTGGACAAAGGGTATGGAAATAGACGTTTTGGGGTCTAGGTGGGCCACTAGTGGGCCGATGGGATCGAGTGAGGTATCCATGTGAAGCCTATGTGAGGGGGCTAGACTAGGGTGTCGTTTCCATTCTGCTGCGCAGGTCACGTGGTTTGTGACGTCACTTCCGGGTTTCACCTCCAAACCCAGAAGAGTTCCAATGTTCTCTTAGACGTCCGGATGTTCAACCTCCGATGTTTTTCCCGGCCCGGCCCGGCCCGGCCCGCCCCGGCCGCAGCGCGCGCGCGCGGGGGTGATCTGATGCCGCAGCGCGCACGGGTTATCTGGCAGTGCGTGGGTGAATCCGCAGCGCGCACGCATGAAGACCCTCATACATACCCCAGTGCAGGCGCAGACGTGATGTGCCCGGATGATAGACACGGACGTCGCCGAGAAAAACACATACAACACGTCACATACAGTCGCCCCCCTCAAGACCCTCATATATACCCCGATGACGGACGTTACCGAAAAGACACGGACGTTACCGAAAAGACACGGACTTTACCGAAAAGACACGGACGTACCCGAAAAGACACGAAGGTGAACGACATTGTGGAAAAACACCATAGACAGGTTAGTACATGCATTCCTATGATGTTCACAGGTTACGCCCATTCACGAAGGGCCGTCACAGGGCGTAGTAGAAAAAAGCGAATTTCTAACCTTATTGACCGTATGGCGCAAGCGAGTATAACAAGTGCCCATGACTCACACGGTGTATAAAACCCTACCCAACAGGTACACTATAAAGCCACCTCTCTAACCGTTCGCTTTTCATTCCCCACCATGGCAGCGAGCGGAACAGAGCTTGCGTTATTCCAACTGACGTCCGACGTCACCCTGATCGTCCATGACGATCACCTGGAGCTGGTCCAAGACGCACCGCAGAAGGTGAATATTTTGTTATCGCTATCAGGCTGGACGCACTGCTGGAGAGGATTCCCTTTTCCCCCGGTTGGAACAGCGTGGTGGTCCCCATATCACACTCTGTCCACCCTTATGGATGGCACTGAAAGATGTACTCCCCGAGGTGGATGACTTACTACACCCCGAGGTGAAAGAAGGGACTGTGGCTACCCAGAGGCTTACAGCTGGCTGCACCCTATTGTTGTACCCCAAACGAGTGGACCTCATCGATAGCGGACTTAGGTGTTGGTGTACGCCTGAACCCAAAGCGCACGTCTCTTTGTCACCGGAAGGATGGACTACCTGCACGGTGATAGCATTCACCTGTGTGACGACGTCTACATTTTCTGCGGTCCCTTTTTCGCTCGACTCCTCTGTCTGAACGACGGTGGTTTTACCCTGGACCCCGATCTATGGACGGCTTTAGAACAAGTAGTCCCCATTGTCGATAAGGTACTATCTCTATAGGAGCCACATAACCAATCAGAATAGTACGTATCACGGACTACACCCGTAGAGCTACATCTAGGCGCGCATGTGTGACATGGTCTATAAAACACGTCCCTCTGGATCCCACACCTTCATTTCTACGGTTGCAGAGCCATGACGGAGATCCAGCCCTATGCGACTCGCATTTTACAGCATGCCACCGTGGTTAATTCACTCACGGGTTACCGAGCAGTGGTCCGGTCCATGTTTGCAGATGGCGACGACAACGAGGGGCGACGCCAGATCATGAACGAGTTCACAGAAGCGGTCTTCGACAGAGTGCACTCGATGGAGAGGTGTGCCATCACTCACCACTACTGGACTATGACAGCCATCCTTGATGCTCGGGCTATGGGCCACGAGCGCTCACGCCGGAACCAGCGACGGCTGGTTGGCCTCACAATAGTCTGTGCCCTATTGACCCTGGCGCTGTGGCATTGACGGTGGGACCTCACCATAAATACGAGGGTCGGACAGAGTGTGTGTCATTCACCGTTCGTCATTGGATCAAACATGTCACCAGTCCTACGAGCCATCCTTCCCCTTACACCCCGGGTGGGGTTACACGTCTATGAAGATAAAGTCACCCTCGTGGAAGACCGTGGAGATGTTTGCTGGTCGCGCGCTGAGACCGTATCGAATACGGTTACGCTACACCGTGACGGCTGGACCAAATTTAAACGGGTGTTGAGCGGCGAGCTCGACGGACACCTCATCCACATAGACAATGCCATCTACGTACACCGTGGACCCTTCTTCCCACGCCTGGGCCGCTACCAAGACCCTACGCGAGGCTTCACCCTAGACCCCGATCTGTGGACAGCCTTCGAGAAAGTGGTGCCTATCGTGGACCAGCTGTTTACACCGGACGAGCGGTCATCAGACGAGTTGGAGTGGGCTCGTGCCCTGAGAGAAGCAGCGGCAGAACCCAATGAACAAATGTCTAGCCATGAACCAGACGACGATGCCATTGATTACCCGGTCAGCCCAGTGACATGACCACCCAATCCTTTGATCTCACGGGGTTCTCCCTATAAATACGAGAGACAGTCAAATCTGGTACCATTCTGACCATGACGGAGCATATAATACTGGCGTATCTCAGCTTGACCCCCGAGGTTTTCCTGCACGTGTATGCGGATAAGGTCGATATCATGGAGGAGGTGGGAGACATCTGTGATGCGGACCCTACACAACCGTGCCCGGCCCACATTCGTCTGTCCCGGGAGGGCTGGACCAAATTCAAACGGGTGTTGTCTGGTGAACTGGACGGCGACCTCATTCACTTGTGTCACGATGTGTACATCCGACGCGGCCCCTTCTTTGCTCAATTGGCTCGGCTAGATGGGGGGTACAGTGCATTTTACCCTTCACCCTGTTCTATGGTCTGCATTGGAAGATGTGGATCAAGTGTTTACGGATGAAGAGCGGTCATCATACGAGTTGGACTGGTTATTTACCATGGGCAATATACTGGTAGAAGTCGAAGAAGAAAATCAGAAAGAAACTCCGGCCCAAGATATACCGTTATAAATAAACGATAGAGCCAGGGTCCATCATCATTTGTCACCATGAAGCGCTGGGAGAAGGTGTTGGATAACTTATACTACAGTCCCGAGAGTCCGGCGGCCTATAGTGCATTGTTGGCTCTCTATCGAGCGGCCAAACCCCAGGGGATACAACGTGCCCAAGTCCGAGATTGGTTAAGAAAACAAGACACCTATACCTTACATCGATCTGTCCGTCGCCATTTTCTACGGAACCGGGTCATCATGGGAGGAATAGATGCCCAGTGGCAAGCGGATTTGGTCGATATGAGCGCCTTTGCCAAACACAGCGATGGGAATCGGTATATCTTGACGTGCATCGATATCCTATCGAAGTATGCGTGGGTGGTACCCATCCGGACGAAAACAGGGGCGAATCTCATAGCGGCGTTCAAAGACATCTTCAAGACCGGGCGCAAACCTTTGTATTTGCAAACCGACGAAGGCACGGAATTCCTCAACAGACCGTTCCAACAGTTTCTGAAAGCCCAGAAGGTGTTTTTCTTCCATAAGTACAACGAGACCAAGGCTTCCGTGGTGGAAAGGTTCAACAGGACATTCAAAGGCCGCATGTATAAATATTTCACCTATAACAATACAACGCGGTACATCGATGTTCTCCCGAAACTTGTGAGTGGTTACAATCGAGCCTATCATCGGAGTATAGAGAGAGCCCCCATTACCGTGACCCAACGCAATGAAGCCCAAGTCCGGCGTGTCTTGTACCCCAGGCAATCGCAGCGAACGCCGAAGGCGGTGTACAAGGTCGGGACCCTGTACGGATCAGTAAAGTCAAAGGTCAATTTGAGAAAAGTTACTTGCCCAACTGGAGCGATGAGCACTTCCTGATTAAACGGCGCCTATCCCAACAGCAGCGAGTCTATGAACTGGAAGATCTTCAAGGGGAACCGTTGCTAGGGACGTTTTACGAGATGGAATTACAGCCTGTCGTAAAAACACAGCAAGACTACTACACGGTGGAGCAGATTTTGAAAACGGAACGTCGACGTGGCAAACTGTTTCATTTCGTCAAATGGCAAGGCTGGCCCAGTTCCTTCAATTCCTGGGTCGCTGCCAACCAGGTGAAACGACTATAAAGTCAGACACCACTACCGTCATCCTTCATTCCACGTTCGACCACGATGCTATGGACAAACAGCAGCTGCCTCTGAACACAGCGTCTCCCAAAACGCGCAAAGCGCAAGTGGGCTTTGTGGTGATAGTGCTAACCCTGCTGAGTGTGTTGTACGGAGGCGTGTTTTACGACGTAGCCTATGTCAGCATGCTACTTAACCAACTGAGAACACCAGCCATCAGTGAAACCAGTCTACAGAAAGCACCAGTCAACCCCGTATCGAGCCCAGTCACCACCACACCCCGTGTACAAGCCAAGTCGAGCTCCACACCAAGCTCCACACCTACACCAAGTACACCAAGTACGTCTGAAGACCCACCAGATTTCATCCCTCACAGTGAACAGACAACGACGACCGACGTTGTACCCACCACCATCATCACTCGCAGTGAACAGACAACGACGACCGACGTTGTACCCACCACCACCACTCCGGTTCACTCGTACGAAATTTACAAGAGCGGGTTACCACGACAGCGGATACACCTCGAACCATGGACCCTCGGTGGCAGCATCCCTTCACTTGCGTCATCGCAGGACCGACGGGCTCCGACAAAACGCACTTCGTCCGGAAGCTCCTTCAACACGCCGACAGCATGATCACCCCACCCATTGCCCGAGTCGTGTGGTGTTACGGAGAATGGCAGGAAGCGTATGCAGCAATGCCCCACATCACGTTCGTGGAAGGCCTACCCAACCTGGCCGATTTGGAACCCGACACCTTGGTGGTTCTGGATGATCTCATGGCGGAGACGGATGCGCGGGTCACCCAACTCTTTACCAAAGGCAGCCACCATCGACGGCTCAGCATCATCTACATTGTGCAGAATCTGTTCAGTAAAAACAAAGAACATCGGAACATCAGCTTAAATGCCCACTACCTGGTGGTCTTCAAAACCCCGAGAGATACCACTCAACTGCTGCACCTGGCGAGACAGATGTATCCCGGCCGCACACCGTTTGCGTTGGAAGCCTTCAAAGATGTGACAACCCTTCAGCACGGGTATATGCTCTTCGATCTCGAGCAAGCCACCCCCGACCACCTTCGACTACGGACCGGCATCTTTCCCGGAGAGGCCCGCCACGTGTACATGCAAAAATAATGTAAACACACCCACAGTGGCTCCCCCAGCTGGAGTGTGTGTTTGATGATGGGGATAATGAAAAGAATGAATACCACAGCATGGTTGACTTTGTCTCTGTTCTCTGAGGTGGATAAAAAGGGCAGAGTTGTGGGTTCTGGCATTAGTTGTACATGATGTCTGCGCGAGTACGGAAGCACGCCCCGACGCTCCGTGTATTGAAGACGGCCCCACCCGAGTTGGTCCGAACCATTGTACGCGGTGCGGACCCTGACCTTGTACGCTGTCTGTGCGAGATCGGGTACAACCTGTTAAAAGGCAACGTACCACTGACTCCGGCTCAGAAGACCAAGTTGGCCAAGCATAAGACAGGTCTCCGAACCCTAGTCCACAAGCGGGTCCCTCAAACACAAAAGAAAAAGGTGTTACAGAAAGGCGGCTTTCTCGGGGCCATCTTAGCACCGTTGGCCGCTTCCGTGTTGGGTCCAGTATTGGGTGGAATCTTCGGCCGACAATGAACCACACGAAAAAAATGGTCCTCGTCGAACCACGATTCCTTCAAAACCTCCAATCACCCTACCCTGTCCCACCTACGGTGAAGACCATAAACACCCTCGATGGAGAGATGCAACAGATCTTACAGAGACCGGGGTTAAGCGACAGTGAGAAAGTACAACGGTACAATGAGACGCTTCAACGGTACATGCCGTTCATGGACCAATACAAAACCCTCTCTATCCCACCACCACCACCACCACCACGTGACACACCGCCGACCTCAGCACCGCTCCAACAGCCGCCATTACCAGGGGGTACCACCCACCGCCCCACAGTGGGTGGAAGACGAAGTCCTGAAGAGTGTACCTGCATCGTTCAAGAAACAAGCTGGCCTGGTATTACAACGGATGAAACAGAATCCTAACATGACTTGGAATGATAAAGGCGAACTACTGGTACAGAATCAGGTGGTCTCCGGGACCCACATGACGGATTTAGTGAATGACCTGATGCGTCATCGCAGGTCGCACACGGATCCTCGAGGATGGGAGGTCTTCGCTCAAGGCTTGAAAGACATGCATGTACCACAGGAATTGGTGGGGAACCCCCACCGCTGGGCCTTTATGCAGCGAAACCAGCAATCGCCGAGTGGCCCACTACCTTCTTGGGAATCCGAATGGGAACCGGAGTCACCCCCAAAACACCACCACCACAACGGGCACCTTCTTTTCAGACCTTTAAAAAACCATCCTTGATCAGGACACCCCACATCTCCAGAGCCGTGACACGTAGCAAGTCAACGCGACGAACACGACGCCGGACACAACCGCCCAAGGCCTGGAACACCTATTAAAACCAACAGCAGCAGCAGGACAGCTCAGTCGCCATGTTTTACCTCACCCTACCCAGTAACAGTTCGCTGGATGTGTTTCCTGACAACACCGTGGCCAAGTACGTCACCCAGTTACCGCAACCGTTGCATTTACCTGGACGATGGGAATGTTGCCTCGTGGATATCCAATACCCTTACTCGTGGCACGGCCCACTAGGAACTGCCGTCGATCCCAAAACGTCTATTTCCATACCCTTTTCCCACAATTCCCTGTTCGCGCATGCGCAGAATGTTGAACACGAACGATACACTAGTCCAGGCGAATGCTCCCTCAAATAGGCTTCACATGGATACCTCACCTGACCCAATCGGCCCATTAGTGGCTGCCCTAGACCCCAAAACGTCTATTTCCATACCCTTTTCCCACAATTCCCTGTCTGCGCATGTGCAGAATGGTGACAACGGCCGAGGCACTAGTCCAGGCGGATGCCTCCTCATGTGTGCTTCACATTGATACCTCATACGACTCCATAGGACCACGAGTGGCCCACCTAGACCCGAAAACGTCTATTTCCATACCCTTGGTCTACTGCGCATGCGCAGAATGCCGATATTTCAACCCCACACCCAGCCCGCCGGATGCCCCCTCACACAGGCTTCACATTGGTACCTCATATGATCCAATTAGACCAATAGTGGCTCCCCTAGATTCCAAAACGTCTATTTCCATACACTTGGTCCACCGCGCATGCGCAGAATGACGCTATTTCAACCCCACACCCAGCCCATCAGATGCCCCTTCACGAATGCTTCACTTTGATACCTCACTCGACCCAATTGGACCATGCAGCGTATTTGAAGTCTGGGGACTACTTTTTCTCCGCGGAAGCTTTTTTCCGTGACCGCATCACCGCCAGACATGACCGTATCACCGCGGAGGAATACAAGGTCAAAGGTTGCCGGAACTATAGTGGTCAACACTTGGCACACAGCCAATGTTGATGCAATCTATAACCTTGAGCTGGTGGCGCCCCCTGTCGGAATCGAAAGTTACCTCCCCCGGCAAAATGCGACTTTAAATCAGTAGACACTACTACTTACCTGAGCATTACGTCACAATAAAGCAGGCCGGCTTGGAGCCAGACAATAGACTAACAGAGAGCGACGCGGAAGGGGAAAAAATCCGCCTAAAGCGAACACCTCCTTTACCGAACATTTTATCCTTTATTCTGCCTCCTGTACTTTCAAAATTGCAAATATTAAACCGGTGATCGTTATTCATAAATATGAATTACAATGTAGCCTACATGCCGGCGTAGATGGCCAATTTGTCGCTAGTATTCTTTAAAATATATAACGGCATTCTCATTTTGAGAGTCATGCCTTGATATAGCGACATCACGACTTTCACGTAAAGGGGAGCCATGCCACTATTTTGACAGCGAGGCTCCCTCTTACATCATCGCTCCAATGGAACCGTTCTCGTCCACTGGTAACTTTATCAAGTCAATATTCAATTCAAAACTCTTGAATGGTGCAGCCACGTTGCCATTGTAGGCAACGTGAGTCCCATATACTCATGACGATACAGCGTGGTTTCATCAGTGGGATTTGAACAAATATAACAGCGACTGTATTAGATGAAGCGATTAGTGAACTAATTTTTCTAATCAGTTGATGAACGTTACTAAATACAACAACAATGCAGGAAGTTAGTCAAGAATCTATTAATTATCACCCAGAAATTAAAATGTTATTGACTGTTTTGTCCTTCATTAATGCACGTCAGATGAACGTTTGAAAATGGGAGGCAACTAATATGGATTTCGCTCGCAGTTGTTTATGAGGAAATACTTATTGATGTCATTGACTTGAGAACGATACTAGTACCTGTATCGAAACGTCGTCCTGAATAAACTAGAAGTTGTTATCCATAAGTAATTTGTTTATTAAATACTTCACCAGTTTCACCGGGGTGGTGTGTAGTGAAATTGCCGTCAACCTGTGCATGCACTGTCGGGCACTAGTAGAAAAACGAGCACTTGGACCTTTTGAACTAGATGTGGAGCATCCGTGGTCGAAATGAGTCGTGCGAGTGTCATATTGAAGCATTCATATGTTTGTAACGGAACTGCCTTCAATCTGCACATGCGCAGTCGGGTAGTAGTAGAAAACGGGCATTTGGAAGTTTTAGATAGAGATGGACCATCCTTGTTCCGAATGGGCCGTGTGAGATGTCATATTGAAGTTTCCTTGTGAGAGAATCCGACTGGCGTCGTTTGTTGCCGAACCGCCGTCAGTCTAACGCCGGGTAGTAAATTGCCCCGTGTCTTCTATACCTAGTTCCATAATGTCTTAATGTTGAGAGAAAGAAAGATCAACACGATCTTCATATAGTTTTCTATCGCCTCCATCACATCACACCCACGCTGGGAAGTCGCGTTGGGTGTGTTAGCATGCTAGTATGGTGTGTATCAGACGGATCCTCGGCTGCTCCTGTCCAATCAGAAGCCGCCATTTGGTGTGGCGTCTGTAATGTTCGCTGTTATCCGTTAGAGGTATTTTCGACTGCTCTTGTCCAATCAGAAGCAGTCATTTGGTGTTGTGACAATCTTCGACCATGTTCGCTCTGATCTGTTGATCCTAATTAGCGTTTCTGAGCAGTCCAGGATACTGTAAAGCATGTCCTGGAACAGCTGTTTGCGCATTTTGACCCTTTTTGAGGCCTCAGTGGGAGATAGTTTCATATTTTCTTCCAAGTGACGCTTGTCCTTCATGATGGAACTATGCGTGAGATCGCCTTTCATTTCAAAACGGCAGCGGGTTATGCTGTTCATAGATCGCCATAGCTGTTTTTTTGTGGGGCGCATTTGGATGTACGCCTGTTGTAAATTACCTGTCCGCCATCTTCGATTGCCGCAGCATGAGTATTGATAGCCTCATGCACAATGTGACCCCAAAAGGTCGGTACTTCCTCACTCAGGCTTCGCCGGGACGTAGCCTGACTAGCTGAGGTTAAGCTCATTGTATCAGTGGATATACTCTCAGCAGTCTCTGTATCAGTATCAGTCGGTGGACTCTCAGCTGTCTCAGTATTTGCCTAGGTGTCTTCATACCATTGTATATTCTTCTGGTGTCGCATCATATTGCAGTGTCTGGTGAACGTGCGTTTGCGCTCAGGGCATGTATAAACCATCCTGATGCGAAAACCCAAAGACCTATTCCATATAGGGCGGGATGCGAAGCGCGAAGTCAGGATGCGAAGCGCGAAGTCAGGATGCGAAGTCGCGAAGGCAGGATGCGAAGTGACGAAGTCAAGTACGGTGACTTCGCGCTTCGCATCCTGCCTTCGCAACCTGCCTTCGCGACGTCGCATCCCAACCTCGCCACCAGGGGTCGCTCTCCGCTGGAAAATTGGCTGCTCCGACGAACCCCTGGGACGAGGCTCACTGAAAGTGGGTCCCATAATACATTGAAAAATTCGTTCCTTCCGGTTCCATTGGAACATATCCACTTCCTTGTGAAACGTCCGTCATGAGTCACTTGCATGGCCAGCGTCATGACGTCATAATAGAAAATATTTCGCAAGAATGCATATTGAGTACGTCATCGCGCAGACGCGCTCGTAACATCCATGACGTCGGGACATAGACATGATCTCCACAGAGACGCCCTCGTTATGTTCTGAATTCTAGGGTTTTGTGTGCTAGCCAATGATCGATCGTACGGCTGAGCGCCGTCCCAGAGCCTAGTAGGGAGGACAGGACCGGATACCTCTGGTTTCGAGATTGGTCGCATCCTGACTTCGTGCTTCGCATTCTGACTTCGCTTCCTGGCTTCGCGCTTCGAATCCTGGCTTCGCCACTTCGCATCCTGCCTTCGCGACTTCGCATGCTGACTTCGCGCTTCACATTCTGACTTCGCATCCTGACTTCGCGCTTCGCTTCCAGTCTTTGTATTGTTTTGATTTGATTTCGCATCCTGACTTCGCACTTCGCATCCTGGCTTCGCCATTTCGCATCCTGCCTTCGCGACTTCGCATCCTGGCTTCGCATCCTGACTTCACGTCCTGACTTCGCATCCTGCCTTCGCATCCTGACTCCGCGCTTCGCATCCTGCCTTCGTCCTTCGCATCCTGCCATTTACATTTACATGGCTGATTGGAAAGAAAAAGTTTTCCTTAATTGTCCGATTAAATCCTTGCTTTGGACCCGCTACAGTGATGATATATTTGGTATCTGGAAGGGCACCACAGAGGAATTCGCACAAATACGCAATTCCTATAAACCCAATATTCACCTTCAATACAATGCCCAGGTTCACCCGGTACCGTTCCTAGACGTAGTGATATACAAAAGTTACTTTGATAGTAAAGTTTACTTCAAGCCCACTCATAGCCATCAGCTTCTGCATCATACTTCGTTCCCTCCTCATTATACTTTTTCTGGCACAGTCAAATCTCAATTTCTGAGATTTCGTGGAATTTGCAACATTAACTGTGACCACGCAACGGCATGCCATATCGTCAAACGAGGATATTCAGCTCGAAAACTGAGAAAGATTAAAACAGAGATCAACAAACAGTTCGTTATTCAAACCTCGCCCTCTACTGTTAGAAAAGAGAGTACGAAATTTATCCCATTGATTCTTAAATACTCTCCAAATGCAGGCCAGATTGCTCTATTTATCCGGAAAAAACATGAAGTCCTCAGTTCTAAACTGTCTATATCACTCCCACCACCTCGAACTTGTTACAGACAATCTGAAAGACCTTTTGGTTCGCGAGACTTCAAATATGAGCCATGTACAAACCATGAACAGTCACTGAATTGGCTGATTAGCTGGCGCTGTACTTCCGGTCATACAGGTCTTGTGCCCTTTTTGATTTGGCCGCCATTTGCAATTTCAAACTTTGAGATATTTTGAACGAAGCAGATGTTTCACTCTGCTCTGAACAAACTATCCGGTAGTCTTACTAGGCTTGTGTACCTAGACCGCTGGTCTTTTTAACAGTTTTGTAGCGTGTTTATTTGTTGTTTTTTTTCACACCACGTACTGTTGATTACTCCTGGACGTTAGATATGGAATAGTGATGAACAAGTGTAGATCCCCTATATGTACCGACACCACCACCATCAACACAGCTACCAACACCACCATTCCCTATGGCACATGAATGGGCCCACCGAGTTCTCCGACTCTACCACGCTAGTTCATGAGTTGGTTAGACCGAACGGTATAGCTCCCATTAAAGTGCCGTCACAAAAAGGACAAAGGTCCACCGGACGTAACGTCACAAACACAAGTGACTGGGGAATACATAAACATGGAAATGAATGTAGGGGTTCCATCTCACTCTTGAAGTTGACGTCATCCCCGGAAATGACGTCATTTCCTGCAGTAAACTTTGACCAGGAATTCAAGCGTCTAGTCCGTCATTCAATATTTCGCCGTCGTCCGCTTAAGAATTCCCGTGTCCTTAATCCAAAGACCTAATTCATATAATAACATTAGAACAAAATTAAAATGATGAATCATAGTATACACAAAACTAGTCTAATTCCCTGCAAGACAGAAGCGGTCAACAGTTTTCAAATAAGAATCGCTGATCAGTATTCTTAATCCATATGGTATACGTTGTAAAGTTGTTATCTAGACTAAGATGTATCTCAGTCACGCTTTGATTGTGACTGTTCATATGAACACCATGAGAATCTTGGAATGCATAGATTCATACAGGCTAAGCAGAATTAGACACATGTTACCAAACGTACCGCCATAGATCTTATTTTGCTATCAGCTTGCCAAATGTATCGCCAAATTTGATAAACTTCTAGTGGAGGCTCTTGGTGATATAGCCCTCAGGAAGTCACGGAGTTGGACATCATCACCAGAAGTAACGTCATCGCTAGTCTGTGGGCTCGTCTAGTGGTGCCGCATGGATCCCAAAGCTTGCAGGCTATAGGGTACGCCAGGGTACCGGCGACACCGCCAGACGGACGCAGAGGCAGGCGTTTCATTCTGCACCATGTTAGCCACGGTCAAAAAATGACGAATTGTGACCGTTAGATAAAAGAAACGGCCCAAACGGGAAATTTTTTAATAGAATGCAAGTTCTCAAAACAAGCCGGTGTGGCCCGACGCCGACCAAGCGCTTCTTTCTCCGCCATGTTAACCACAGTCACTTTACATAGATCGTTATGGCTGTTTTCCTGATATGGGGGCGCATTTGAAGGTAAATCCTGTTGTAAATTATCCTACCCGGCGTCATCCATCGACGCAGTATGGGTGTTAATATACGATCCAAATTGGTTTCTTCAACGTCTTCCTCATCCAGTCTTTCCCTGGAAGTAGCCTGATTATCAACGGACGAGCTTTCAGCCCGACTGAGAGCCTACCCATTAACAGTCAGGCATAAAGCTCTATTACTCGTCCGCCGGTAAGCTCTCAGTATCTGCATCGGCTTTTGGTCCATCGATTTCTCCGTATCCCTGCATATTCTTCTTGTGTTGCTGCATATCTTAGTATCTGGTGTACGTGCGTTCGCACTCAGAACATATATAACCCATATTGGTGATTATACGTCATAACCGGAAAATACGTCATCACCGGAAGTAACGACATCACCGAAAATGACCGCATCGTACGCATGCGCGTTCACCAGGCGATGCCGCCTAAACCCTATAACTTGAGTTTTCTCCAAGTACCGGCGGCAGTATCAGGCGAGCGCACATGTGTGAGATGACGTCATGTCCGGTGATGACATAACCGGGTCAGTGGGCGTGCGTGCGTTGACGTCACTTCCGGCGATGACCTCACTTCCATCAAGGGTCGACAATGCGTTATGGCGTTACGGTAAGGCGTTAAAATAAAATTTGACTCGCAATTGTTATATGCTCGTTTGGAGGAATTGACACGTCCAATGGGATGGTACTATAGATATCAGTTAGCAGAAAAGGGAAGTAGAACTATCGTGCTGTCAAAAACGGCCTCCCTCCCTTATTATGAAATTTGTGCGAGTGTGGACTTTACCCATAGACGAAGATGAACGCAACAACTTTCTCAACCGATGGATTCTTATTGGACAAGAGCAGTGGACATTGCATCTGATATACGAAAAATAGCATACGTGAATTGCAAACACACCCAACGCAGCTCCCCATGTTGTGATGTGATGGAGCGGATAATGTGCATGTTTCACAAAAATCTGGGAGATGGTAACCCGTAAGTGTCGAATCAATTTGAATCTTGCATTTAGTTTCCCCGATTTTGGTGAAACTTGCACATTGGAACAGTGAGTCTGTGTGGAAACTCAAAGTATACACACCTTAATCTTGAATCAAGCATTGGAAAGTGCATACACAGTTGGAAATATATGTATTAAGTCAGTGTGATGTCACTGGACCTAAATATGATTGCAACAGACCACCATAGATTACCATGCTTTATTTGCAGTTTACTCTGTGTAATAAAATCGTAAAAAATTACAATAAATATTTTCCGACACTGTTCGCAATGATCTTTCATTTGATGGAAACTTTAATTGAGGGTTTACGATCACTTTAAGAGTGTATGTCAATGAAATCATATGAAAAAAATAACCACACAAGTATGGACAGTTTACACCAGACTCGCGCAGAAAACTCAAACAATTACCAATCCCAAGGGTCTGTAGCATCAAGATTATGCGACGAAAGGGTTTCCGCATATACCGTCATTTCACAAACGTTCTTAAGATTGTCAAAAGTAGTGGCTTACTGTGTGAGGTAATGATATAACTGGCCTGATTTCGAAGAGCTGTCCCAGCTTTACAAGAGGAAAGTTTTGAGAATGAAGTTTCTTTTGTTCTTGATATCATTTTCAAAATTGCAATAAGAAAATAGCAATAGCCATAGCAAAATAGCTGAAGCGAACATTCATACAAATGGGGGTCATCAGTAGTGGAGAAAGACGATCCTTCTGGTGTTCGACATTTGACCTTTTCATATCCCTAAGTCACGTGACTGGAAATGACATTTGCCCCAACGACCGAAAACTCCACTACCTAGGGGCAGAGGTCACTTTCGGTCACGTGTTCTAATGACAACCAAAGGTCAAATTTCAATGCGCAGAAATATCTTCTTTCTTTACTACCACCGTTGCTTCAACACACCGATACAAACAGAAAAATGGGCCAATCTCACCCAAGAATCACAAGCGTCTATTATGTGACCGCATTCAAAAAATTAAATTATAACTAATAGAAGTAATGCCTATGGGTTACCGGTACTATTTTTCATCGGTATGATATATCATTACGCTAGTTCCGGTTGTGAATAAATGAATAACCGAATTCAATTAATTTGTATATGTCCAAGACAATTCCGTTAGAGATAGCGGCGATCTATAAACATATAGTCCTGTTTGTTGTCACTAGGTGGCGCTGGGGCAGCTCTTCCGGTGGATCGGTCTACAAGATGGCGCATGAGCATGACTTTGATTCGGTCACTTCCTCTGCTTTACCGCCCGAGTTCACCTTCTCAACTTCTTTTAAAATCTGAAAATAAAATGTTTTCGAAACTTTCCAGTATATTTCACCAGGCATATTGAAAAATTGTACAGTTTAAGCATGGTTATCAATATTTACAGCCTAAGGGGCCGCGTTTTTCGGATTATTTTCGAAATATTGAACTTTGAACTGTCATAAAGGGGCATACTTATTTTATTATTATTATTTTTTTAACTATAATACAGCAATCTGAAAGCTATTTGATGAATACTCTATAAGTTATTAACGAGGATATTTGAATTCTTAATTTTGACAACCCGCTCAATTTAACCCTACCAGGAACGGGCACTTTGGGACCTGTCCAAGCCTTGGGTAGGGGCACCATTTCGGCTCCACTAATTATTATTCTTACCTTGAGATAGAAGGCTGAAACTTACCACACTATACCCTTGGCTCAAGCCCTAACACAACATTTTGAAAAATCCAACATGGCCGCTTTGGTGACGTCACAGTGACGTCATTTTCAAAAAATGCATTTTTTGGTCGATTTTTCGATTTTGTTATCTATGTAATTTCTGCGCAAAAACTACATGATAAAATAGTAAATATTAATCTGATGTATAATAGAATAGATTTTGCCCACTTTTCCTCTCAGAAAAGCAGAAATTTTGAAGAAAAATGACGAAAACATCAGTATTCTGGTACCACACGTGGCCGCCATCTGGAATTTACCTATGATCCTCTGCTCGGTGGGTTACGCAAATAGGCTTAAAATGTTTCCAATATGATAAATTACAAAGTCACAGGGTGTCAGCTCTAAAAATTTATTGTTCCGGAGATAGCCCCCCCAGGCCTGGTAGGGTTAAGTGCAAATAATTCAGTTGTTCTACACAGAAGAACAAATTTGTTACCAAATTGTAATTTTCGGAATGAATATGGCTTTCACAAAATATATATAGTTCGTTTTGGTGAGATTATTTATTGTCATTTAATTGAGCAAAAACTTATCAGGTGTCGAAAATCTTATCGCTAGGGATCCTAGATATGCCATCATATAGTGTTGTGCACTCTCAAAGTGAAAATGTTGTATTTAACATTATAAATGTCCGAGGAGTGACAGCTTCATGTAAATTATTATATTTTTAATACTCTCTGGATATGTTGAAATTTCTTTTGTTATAGTTCTGTATCAGGAGCAATACTACACTTTGCAATGCTGAATTTAACCCCTTTAATGTGTCGTATTGCTCCTATACAACGCTATAATACTGAATATAAAACTTTCCGAGAGTGTTAAAATAACACTTTATATAATGTTGCCATTCCTCGGACATTTATAAAGTTAAATACAACATTTTCACTCTTGTTGCTGATTAGACCGTCTTATATACAAACCTGAAAAATACCATGTAGAACCATTTAGGATTATACCCAGGTTGAAGCGAAAGAAAGCATTTAGAGTTATGTTTGAATTTTTTCTATCTTATTGAACCATGCCGTTTGAAGAACATTTTATAGACAGCGTAGTAACACCAGTTGGCCGTAACAACGAAATCTCAAGACAAGAACAGAACGTATACTTACATCCTCGACATTTGGGAATCCACCGAGCTTCAACTTGGAGAAGATCAATTCGTCGTTCACCTTAACTTCGAACGAGGCTGAAAAACATAATTTAAACAATTATTCATTCTTTTCCACACTAATTCACAGAGAAAAAAAAAATTATTTCGACACCGCGTGGAACACATTGCTTGAATGTCAGACCCGATACCCAAATATCATAGCAAAGGTATGAGCGACACTGTCTACTGAAATTATTCCAGTTTTGCAGGAGGCAGTTTGCCGAAAAATCCAAAATATTTCTTCGGAGAGATTAATCTTTTTAGTTTCGAAAAAGTCCATATTTCGGCGCAAAATCTTAGCAGCTTCACTTGATAATATCTACAGCATAGATGTTTTCACTGGGATGGTTCCTACTGGCTCGATAGAACTGTCTTCTATAAAAAGTACATAATTTCAACATTCTGGTCGTACATATTTTTCGCCTCTATTTAACGAGATTTTGGTATCAAGTCTGAACAAAATAGCCTGGGATATGGCAACTGTGCATGCCACCAGGCGCCGGTGTATGTGTTGTGTTTCGCCAGATATCGCAGTAACTTCACCAGATGTAGTCTGCAGGCCCCACGCAATAATATCCATATAACTTATTGTACCATTCCGACTTTGGCGTTGTCCGGATTGTTTGAGATACATATGCTTACCTTAGCCTACTATACTAATGAGCAATTGCGACAACTGTGTCATTAGCAGTTGTCAGGTCGCCAGCTAATGTCGACAGTTGTGTCATTAGTGGTTGCTATTGCAAGTATATCAAAGATTTAGTCACATATCATATGTGATAAATATATTTGCCTCAAATAATTAATGTTTTCAAGTAGTGACAATAAGCGTCAGCATGATCGCTACCATTTTGTTTCTTTTTTTGTGACAGAGTCGCCTGCTATTGTCACAACATTACCTGGCGACCTGACAACTGCTAAAGACTCAATTGTCGTAATTGCAACAATTCTGTCATCAGTAGTTGCTTACTTTTTAAAGGACTCCACCCGAATAGGGACGCCCATGACTGACTTGCACCCCATTAGCGACGCTCATGACCGGCTTCCACCCAATAGTGACACTCATGACTGACTTCCCGCAAATATTCATATTACTTACATGTTCGACCAACTTCTCCATTCACCAGAGCACCGGGTACCTCACGCAATAAGACATCGCGGAGCTTCCGGTACTTCGGCTCGTGTCCTCATTTACCGCTGCAAAATATATAATAAAATATATTAGAATTAATACATTAAGGTGGAGACTGGTATCTCCCTTTCCAACAAAGTTTTCCCCAACCACGAGTCAATGGGGCATAGTAATACTCCAGCCTCCAGTCAGATTTTCCGACTGGATTCCCGACCGAGTAGCACTCCACCGGAAGTGACATCATATATAGTAGAAGCAATGTTTTCCGAACGTTCCGATTACTTTTCAATTGTGCAGATTGTTTTCACCGTTTCTATGGGCAGAGCATATGAAAAGTAGTTCGCTCATGTGGAAAACTGAAGTTGTTCCGTCAGATTCAAACTGAACCGTTTGTGCGTGGGGTTTTTCCCCCCACATATCATCGCCAAGTCGTAAATGTCATCTTCCGCTATTGAGGGCAAGATGAATTGGAGTGACTTGTGAAACGGAGCATGCGCTGTGGGGAGGTTGAGATTTTCCTTGAAACTCCTCAAATGTTATACACATCAGAACAAAGAATGCAGCTGGCCAGATTTGAGGTGGAGTATGACACCTCTCTTTTCAGCATCAGCTTCTCTAGCTGGGTACTTTTTATATAAATTAACACTGTTATACATAACAGAAAAGTAAAATAAAAATTGAGGGACACCATATCATCTTAGCTATGGATGGCAGGGTACCATTTGTCTCGGATTAACACAGAATTAATATGATGATGCGGAAAAATAACCATAAAATGAATTTTTAGATAAAACTGATCACGTAAATCACACTGTTTTCCAGGTTTGGAATATCAGCATGTATACCTGTCTTAACTTGAGTTTTTGCTTTTCATGAAAGATGACTTGAACCTGAAATCGCACTTGAGTTCAAGTGTGGTCTAACCTCCCCTGAAAACCACACTTGAAATAAAAACGTACTTGAAATGACCAATATGAAGGGAGATGGTGTCGAAAAATAAGTTTTTTCATGTTCCATTGTATCATAATGCACATATGGGCATTGTTCTTCATCTCATACATCCAAATATGGCACAGACGTATTTATTTGACACCTGAAATTCGACCGATCGGCTCCTGTGCATCAAGTATTTTGAGCGTACACTTGATTCTGCCAGGATACTATTCATTACCAAACCGCACAGAAGAGTTCCAAAATGGTCACTTCAAACATCACTTGACCAAGTGCAGCCAAAAACATTTGGTGAAACACAACTTGAGATTTTTTTAAAGTGCACTTGGTCAAGTGCGGAAATCACCCTTGAAAAAGTCAAGTGAGTTTTCATGAAATTGACCCCTGAACTGGAGTTTATATTCTTGACATCAATATGTTCAACTATTTCCTAATATTCAGGCTGCCGTGACCTTGACATTTGCATGACCTTTTGACCTAAAAATCAAAACGCTTCTTCTGTGCTACGAGTTTGATTTATACTATGAGTTATAGCATGGAGGTAATAATTTTCGACGATTTCCTGATTTTTTTTAGCTAGGATGAAAAGTAGTTCATTTGACCCGGAAATAAATATGGTCCCATAAGTAAGGAATAACCAAGGAAAGGAGGTTCATTAACGGACGGACGAAGGGTGAAAGCAATAAGTTTGGATACCTCAAATGTCTTCACAAACCACATCCCTGAAATTCAGCCCGGACATAACAATTTATGGGGATTCCCTGATTTTTGGGCCACAGTGACCTTGACATTTGACCTACTGATCTCAAAATGAATAAGGTTCTTCCTTATCCAATGAGTAATGTATATCTCAAGTTTGATACCAATCCATAACATGGAACTAGAAATATCGCACCCCCTACCAAACTTTCTATGCGATCTTCGAAATGACAAAAAATTGAGAGCTGACACTCCGTGAATTTATAGTTTATTATATTTGGGTCACTTTGAGCCTATGTGCATCAATGGCGTCGTTAGGGGTCGTTGGGTGCGAACGACCCACCTCTCAGTACTGAACCGTATGTTATTTTCCAATGTTGGACAGAACAGACCTGGCCACTCTAATAAGTAAGCATACGAAACGACCCCCTCTCAAGAAATTCTGACAACGCCCATGTGCATAACCACCCGAGCAGAGGATCATGGGCGGCCAATTGAGGTACCAGGAAAGTGATGTTTTCGTCGTATTCGATTTTCCGCGAGGAAAAATGAGCAATTTTTATTACACATCAGATTATTATTTGCTAATTTATCATGCAGGTTTGACGAAGAAACACACGAATAAAATAATTCGAATAATCTGTCCTGAAAAAGTCTGATAATCTGAAAATGACGTTCGAGCAGTCATCTTGCATATTATTTTTTTTTTTTTTTTTTTTTTTTTTACATTTTCTGGTTGAGCTTGACACAAGGGTATAGTCTGGTACGATTCAGTCCCCTAGCTCAAGGGGTAAGAGATATAATGGTGGGGGGAGGGACGAAATCACCCTACCAGGGGAAATCATCATGACCCCCGATCCATAAAAATGTGTATCAGAAATACACAATTTGTGTACTTTTTCTACACAAATTGTGTATCAGAGCTACACAGTGATTGTAGATATTCAATTTTTGTTACATTTTTGTTTGTTTTGTTACTTTTTGTACAAAGTTTGTGTACTTTTGGTACACAGTTGTTTTTGGAGAGTATTGGGGTCATTTTTACAGTTAATGCACGCGCTCATTATTAATGCGCAATGTACAGTTTTAATCTGTTTGTTTGTTTGTTTGTTTGTTCTTTTTTTTATGCAATGTACTATAATACTATAATCAGTTTTGTAGATAAAGGATATGTCTCTCTCTATAGGAATTTCCTAGTGAGAAACGCCAAAAATGAATAAGAAAATAAAAATAAATAAATAAAAATAAATAAAACTGATAATAAAATAAACCGTTCAGTATATTTGTTTATTCTACTTAATAATTAAAAATCATGAAATATGTATCATGAAATCAGTTTATTGCAGAATGACAGGATAATAAATGCAGCCTATTTGTTCGCACAAGTTTGAACTATTTTTGCATAAATTTTGTTTTTCACCAAACAAGTGACGCCAGGAGGAACTTATAATGATGAAGTTCTGCGTTGTTGAATTCAAGTGTCCGCTATGCTTAAATGTGGAGAACTATTTTAACTGTTGTTCAAACCAAGTTTCCGCCATGCCACGGGGGAAATAGTTTAGCTACTTATGACTAGCATGTTTCCAGCTTTAGTTGTCAAAATATTTAATAAGGAAAGCGAATTGGCCCTAGCTGTTAATGTGCATGCGACGCAATAATGGGCTCTGTTACACCGCGAGTTAAATATATTTTCGCATATAACCATAGAAGGAAATGAAATTGAACGACCCAGATATTTCCACGACGGATTGGTATGCTGTTCGGCGAGTCTGCAGTTTTCACGTTGATGGGTGAAAGGCCAATTCAGGAGTCAGATACATCGCCCAAACGTAGAGCACGTCAGCCAATGAGTTTCAAGTTGTGTTTACTTTTCTATCGAGAACGCAGTGCAAAACACGAGACGATGGATTTGAAGGCTGATCAGTCAAGTCAGTCTACACGGTCATGAATATTAGATTGGGATTTCAAGGTTTGGAAAATCTCTCCATTGTGCGAGACGGTAAAACCGTCTTTGTTTTTCACCCCAAAACCTACACAATGGTATTTTACTTCAACTTGAGTTACTGAAATATCAACCAACGAGAGAATTGTGATGGTGAACTGCATATAATTGAAGATCGAATTGAACAAATTAGGAAATATGTTCCCTATTGCCTATACTTTTGAGGCGTTTCTAGGGAGGATTTTATCTTGTAACAAATATATGGAACCTCTAACCAAAACCATTCCTGCTTCTTTCAAGTAATCAGACATCTTTATAAATATATTATTTGGCAATATAATTTTGAACTCCGGTGTTATATTTTTGCTCCGAGAGGAAATCCTCCATATAAATGTCTCAAACTAGTAAACCGCGCCGATATATTTTCTTTCCAGTTAAATTAAAGGTAATATACTTCAATGATAATACTTACCAATACTCTACGTGAACCTTGACTGGCATGGTACTGCTTAATTTAGTTGTTTAACTTTGCCGTTTAACTATTCTGTCCTCTGAGTTTCAAGACCGCGCCCAACTGCATGCCGTTTCCTTTGAATGTACAGAAAAATCGCAAGAGCCAAGTCACGTGACCAGGTCCCCTTGGTTACTTGCGTTTGTTTTCTATCTGTTCAATACGGTAGACCACTCCATCATACCGTACTGTACCGGCGACTGATCACAGCCAACGGCAGAGTCAATAGATCGATAGTTCACCTGTACAAACATATAGCCTAGGCATACATGTAAATATCTAATCACGACCCATTATGATTCAAATTAGTCGTTGACCGTTGGACGCATTGGATCGTGACGGTTCGACCGATTTACAGCGATTGATTCAGCAAGATATCACTCATTCCTCACGCTCCTAGTTTATTTAGTTTAATTTATTTGTCATATTTATAACCAGCAGAGCCATCAGTGGCTGTTCTCCTTGGGTCTGCTGGATTGTAACAGCAAACAAAATAACAATATCGCAGGTTAAACAACGATCACACGCGCTAGCAGTGAATCACTCGCAATCTACTAATTTGGCAATCACAGTTTCCTGCATGTTTAGCGCACAGGAGAAACGTTCTAAGCTGTTTGAACTGTGCATGACGGTGATGATGTTGTATCTATTTTGAATATAAACTATGGCTTGTCATAGTTGGAAATATTCACGAGATATATTCATAAACCTGTGACAAGTACTACCCGAAATTTTATATTTGTCATAAGTGTACCTTCAGCAAAATGATTTGATCAGTATAAGTATTGGTTTGGGTGGCGTCTTCCTTTTTACCCCTCGGCCATTTTGGCCTCGGGGTATTATCCTTGCCATGTACGTCCGACCGTCCGTCCGTCCGTTAACGCATTTTAGGAATAAACCGCTTGAGATACAACCACCAAATTTTCAACACTTATTTATCTAGTGCTAAGTCAGACGACTATCGAAAGTGGCTTCCCTCGGCCCATATTTTGCAGAGTTCTGCCCCTTTACAGATATATTAATTTCTATTTCTGTTTTATATGCCTGAATATAACCAACTATATCTGCAGAACTGTGTTTGGTATAGCTACTATATTTTGGAAACTTATTTATATTGTTGTATTCTACAAGCCAACAAAGGATTACTCGCCTCGGCTTATGGAGTTATGCCCCTTTTGGATGTAATAATCTCCGATTTTGTTATCTGTAGTTGAATGTACAAGTTATATCTGCAGATCCGTGTTCGGTACAGCTTATTCGTCTCGGTTCTTATTTTACAGTAGTGCTAAGTCAGACGCCTATCGAAAGTGGCCCATACTTTACAGAGTTATGCCCCTTTACTGATATATTAATTTATATTTCTGTCCTATATGCCTGAATGTAACCAACTATATCTGCAGACCTGTGTTCGGTATAGCTACTATATTTTGGAAACTTATTTATATTGTTGTATTCTACAAGCCAACAAAGGATTACTCGCCTCGGCTTATGGAGTTAAGACACTTTCGGATGTAATAATCTCCAATTTTGTTATCTGTAGCTGAATGTACAAGTTGAATCTGCAGATCCATGTTCAGTACAGCTTATTCGTCTCGGTTCTTCAAATTATTTTATAGAGTGCTAAGTCAGACGCCTATCGAAAGTGGCTCCCCTCGACCCATATTTTACAGAGTTATGCCCCTTTACAGATATATAATTTTTCTATTTCTGTCCTATATGCCTGAATATAACCAACTACCGGTATACCTTGATTATCCCACATAGAACTATCTCTTCCCCAATTCACACTACACATGGGTCACAATCACTTAGGGAAAGCCGAGGGGTTTTGATTAGATCAATCTCATGTTCACCACCTTATTTTGTTGCGTTTAAGGGGTTTCGTAGCTCCGGTGGCGCCTTCTATACCACGTGGCACTCACCAGATGTAGTTGTTGGGAAAGTACGGAACGGGCAATAATTGCCGAAGCCGTTGACCATAACCAATAAAATAAATCTGTTCTATGTCCACTTACCTTCATAAAGCACCTTCTTTATGAGTGAATGTCCATTTTCAGCTTTGCAAGAAATCTAAACTCGGACTCGGGCGGTAAAACTGTCCACATCGCTGCTGTGCGTGCAGTGTTTTTCGCGCGGTATTGTGGCACGTAATCGGCGTTCGGCGATGTGGACAGTTTTATCCCCTCGTTCAAGTTTAGATGTCTGGCAAAGCTAAAATGGACATTCACTCATAAACAAGGTGTTTTAAGAAAGGTAAGTGGACATAGAATAGAATTATTTTATTGGTTATGGTCAACGGGTTTTGCAAATGTTGCCGTTTCGCACTTTCCCAACAACTACATCTGGTGAGTGGTTTGCCGCCGGAGCCTTGTTCTCACGTAGTATAGTAGAAGGCGCCACCGGAGCTAGATGTTTCGTTACCTGTCACAAGCGAAACAGTTGATGGTATGAAGTCGCCTAAATAATGGTCTTATATTGAATTCTATAATACTTGTACCTTTTACATCCGGCTAACCGTGCGTTTATTTGAAATGTTTTAGCAAGGTTGTGTGCATGGGAAATCTACACGGCGCGGGCCATGCTGACAAACGCAGGTGTTCATTCGGAGATTCTACTGCACAAGGCGGGTGAGGAATGGTCAGGCGGGTGAGGAATGGTCAGGCGGGTGAGGAATGGTCTAATCCTCTTCTGCATCCATAGAGTTGAATAAGCAAATCAATTATGAGAAGAAATTTCTGTCCCAAGTTTAACTTTTTTCCATCGTAAAACTGACCTATATCCATGTATGTTTCACACAGTCCGTCAATCACTCCCCGAAAAGAGACGACATATACTCATCCATTACGAGTGAACCCGTTGCGAATTGGAACACGGGGGAAACGTAACATGGCAAAGGGGGAGAGGGGTTGTCAATTTTAAAAATATATTTCAACCTTTCGTTCCTCTCTTTGTTGATAATCAATTTTAGTATAGTGCTATAGAATATAAATAATGTTTTCACAGGCATGGTTAATGGCTATTTGACCAACGAGCACGCCTATAAAATCAATATTTCTTAAGTGCTACTCGAAACAAAGAGCCAGTCCAAAAAATCAAAATTTTGACCAGGCTATTTTTTTTTCATACATGACATGAATGAGTGAGTGAGTGGATAGAATTTAACGTCGCATTCAACAATATTTCCGCTATATCGCGACGAACCAACTAAGCACCACCCAGACAAGTGCGCGTTCCTGCTACTTCATGAGATGAATGACAGAATGTAAGAAATAACCATCCTCCCCACAGCGAATGCTCCATTTCACAGGCTCATTTATCATCCCTGCCTCCAATAGCGGAAGTTGACCTTTACTACGTTGCTATGACGTATAGGGGAAACCCCACGAACGCACGGTTCAGTTTGAATCCGGCCGAACAACTCCTTCAGTTTTGCACATGAGCGAACTACTTTTCTTATGCTTTGTCCAAATAAACAGGGAGAATAATGTCCAGATAATTCTTTTCAACGCTAGGTCAACAGAGGTATTATCCAGACTTGAAAAGTAATAGAAATGTTCGGCAAACATCTATTTTACTGTATATGATGTCACTTCCGGCGATGTGCGCGAAGGCCCCGAATCCGGTCCAAAAATCTGACTGGTGGCTGGGGTATTATAAGACCCCCAGCGAGGTGGTTGAGAAATAACATGGATTTCAATGGGATTTGAGTGTTCAGTCAATACCACATGTGCACTCAATTCAACATTCTATCTTAGAAAAAAAATAACGTGGTGAGCATTCAATTTCTCTGCTTAAATTTTACCGCATGCATTACTGATTGAAATTAGCCACAAAAATGGGTACTTCATCATGCCGATTTCTGTCAATGGAAATAAATGCCAAAATCGCATTTTAGAAGACACGAGAACATCTCAAATCCGATGTGTGAGAAGGCTGAAAATTCAGTGCCAATTTAAGATTGTTCCGTCAGATAGCCGAATCTTTAGCTAGATGTTGATGTGAGTTGAGGGATACACTTAGTTCATTATTCCTCATCAATTGATATAAATGCTCATTTATCTATAAATATGGGTTTTGTGGGCATAGCGAGGGAATTCGGTAAACGATTTTTTGGCATGCTTTTAAAGAGTGTATACATGCCCCTCCCGTATGTGCCCAGAGACAGTATAATTGGAAGCATGTTTATAACCAGACTTGAACTCTTTTCTGTTGCTCCATTTAGAATTTACCACTTTCACGGACAAATTTAGTAACCGATTTGAGGACACTGCAGTGTATTTTTGGTCCGAGAATCAGAAGTCATTGATGGATGAGTAACTCCATTCTTTGTAAACCACATTGTAGTTCTCTGTTGTTGTTGTTGTTGTTGTTGTTGCTGCTGTCGTTGTTGTTGTTGAAGGTCGGACATATGAATAAATAAATTTCGGTATAGTGTGTCCCAGACCTGGATATAGTGTATCAAATTATGCTCATTTTGATCTTCAGTTGAGAAATAAATGTTCTCATATTTTCATGTTGCTCATGTTTTTTCATGTTCAAGTCATTTAGCTGACAGTAAAATTGTCAAGCTTTTCACCTTAAATTCATCTATCTGGCAATAAGCCTAGTTTGAGCTTATCTGCATAATCCTCACTGAAATAAATTATTGAGACATTCAGGATGGCAGACATATGGAGTCCTCCAAAACTCATGTTGTTAGATGTTATTCGTCTAATTCAAGTGTTCAGTTATAGCTCGAAGCAGATATTTTTCAGAGCTGAGAGGCTTCACGCCATAGCTGATCATCTTAGGCTCATTTTCAATCTATTTGAATAATCCTCGACAGACAGCATAATGCTTACATAATGGTTCAAATAGTCAATAATGTGAGGCTGTCTGTTACTCAAGTTAACCACGCTGTTTGCTCAATTCAAGGCAAACTTTATCATCACGAAGCACAAAGGGAAAAGTCAGACCAGTTCACCGTACCATATATCGACAGGGCTCGAGCCTACTATATTCGCATGATCCTGGCCCCGTACTCAGTGAATATTAGTTATAATTATGCTTTCCTGCACGAATTATACTTTGGACTAAAGCCTTTACTCTACTCGTCATAATTTACAAGTCATAAGAGTTTATGAATTTAGAATACGCATCTGTAGAATAAAATTTTCTTCCATCATGGGGCTAGAAAAGTGCACCTAACTGAATGACAAAAGATGACACAGCATGGACGCCATATTGGATTAAATAAGGTTTTTGCTCATCTTAACTATTAACAGGCCGAACATTACCAAACAGGAACAAGCAATTAGGCCAGAAAGTTTTAAATTATCACATTTTGTGATAACGTTTTGTTTCGGTGTTGTGGTTTCACTTCTGCTGGAGGGTGTGGCGAAATAAAAAAGAAAAATGGAGTAATTATGACTTCATCACTTTCCGAGCTAGTAAACGCTTTCCAGTAGCTAGTTGACAGGGTTGTCCACCTACATTTTGTTACCACGTATATATAGAAACCACTCATGACCAACAACCTTTTACAGCACGACTTTTGAGTTTTTCATCAAATTGATGTCCTGGCCCCCTAGGTACTAAGGTCATTGAATCATCTATAAGTGTCAAACATTATGATTGTTGTAAACTGAAAACAAAAGCATTCCTTAAAATTTAAGGAATAAATTGCCCGGCTATTACACCAGCGGAAAATTCCTCAACATTACTAAGGAATATTCCTTACCATGTTAAGGAATTTCCATAATATGCTGTCATGGTATTGCAGTATATAATTAGACACTGTAGATAGTTCTAGAATAATAGAGCTGATGTAAACTTGTTAACGTTCTGTTGAATGGTTATAGTCATAGAATTTTCTCGAAGTCGTGACCGATTTATCACAAGTAAATGTCGATTATCATTGCAAATGGCCGATACACGAAGAGACCCGTATGACGCGGGTAATTGGGTCACAACGCCATGCGCACGTAGGCTTGTTTGCATACTGTTTTGTGGGTTAATCATTTCGAGCTTTCTTGAAGCTGTTGCGATTGTATCTGGGTTAGATCATACGTCAATGCTGTACCAATGGAAGCTTCTGGATTTGGTAGAATAATCTCAAATGACCGATAGAGTATAAATAGCCTGACATTCAGTGATCGGGAGGGAATTCAAACGGCTTTTCTGTTGGTGCATTGTACTGTCTTATCTTTGTCTGAAATTACGGACTGCTGGATTGTATATTCCTGTGAATTGACTATGGCGCTGAGATATCTACGTGATTGAACTGTCGGAGATTGGACCATTTACTGGAACTGTAAACGGCTGAGCGGTGTTGGACTATCAAAATACAGGAACGCGATTTCTGCACGTCGGCACGGACTGTATACTGATTTGCACGTCAGTACGAACTGTGAAATATACACCGGTATAGCATTGAACAGTAAGACTAGATTTCTCGTTTATTTGTTGTGTTGACCTTACCTGATTTGTATATGATTTTAGTATTGTAAATACATATTTGGTTGTTAATCCTTGACATCACAAAAGTTTTCTGTCACGTTTTTTCTATTATCGTTTATGACGTAACAGTGCTAATGAATATTCCTTATTGAATTTTAAGGAACATTCCGCTGGTTGAATCGAGGTTTATCTCCTTTACACATTTCATGTGTATTCTTAAACAGCGCTCTGTCTTATAGAATGAAGCCGTGTCGTCATTACCGTTGTCTCCCTTCTGTAATGTCATTAACTGGAGCTAGGAGTTTGTATAAGTATGGCTCAAAAAGTATTCTCATTACTTTAACTACTACAGCCTCGATTCCAGCAGCATTGTTCTGATGTATGTCTTGTTATAGAATCGTTATGCGAAAGACATTCGAATAAAATCATGTGAGCATCTCGCCAGTCGAAGGTAGAATCCGTAATCAGGATTGAAACACGTCAAGAATGTGGGTGTGTTCATGGACAATTCTTCTCACAGAAACAACGCTGTTACAGTGATCGTAAACCCTCAAGTAAAGTTTCCATCAAATGAAAGACCATTGCACACAGTGTCGGAAAATATTTATTGTTTCAACACAGACTCACTGTTCCAATGTGCATGTTTCACCAAAATCGGGGAAATGGTAACTCATAAGTCAATTTGAATCTTGCA
Source organism: Hanleya hanleyi (assembly GCA_036873755.1). Lineage (NCBI taxonomy): Eukaryota > Metazoa > Mollusca > Polyplacophora > Lepidopleurida > Hanleyidae > Hanleya > Hanleya hanleyi. The sequence continues at coordinate 106,436 of JAVTVY010002080.1, forward strand.
TATAATTTCCCGGATTTTGGTGAAACATGCACATTGGAACAGTGAGTCTGTGTTAACACTCAAAGTATACACACCTCAAGCTTGAATCAAGCATTGGAAAGTGCATACACAGTTTGAAATATATGTATTAAGGCAGTGTGACGTCACTGGACCTAGATATGATTGCAACAGACCACCATAGAATACCATGCTTTATTTGTAGTTTACTCTGTGTAATAAAATCGTAAAAAATTACAATAAATATATTCCCACACTGTTTGCAATGGTCTTTCATTTGATGGAAATTTTACTTGAGGGTTTACGATCACTTTAAACAGTGTGCACGGGAAATGTTTCAAAACCGAAAAATCTCGAATTGAGATTGGTATTTTTCAATACCTACAGAACTCCAGAAGCGAGAATTCTGTCTTGAAACCTTTGATAAAAACAACGTAATAATACTGTACAAAGAGAAAATTGCTACCTTATTACTGTGCATTGGTATAAAATAAACTGATATCAATCGATTCCCCGTTTAATGGAGAAAAACTTGCTACCTCATTACTGTGCATTGCTATAAAATGGTATTAACACTCTATTTATTTTATACCAATGCACAGTAATGAGGTACTTAATATATCTATTTATTTTTTACCAATGTACAGTGATGAGGTAGCAATTTTATCTCCAATAAACGCAAACTATTTATTTTATGCCAATGCACAGTAATGGGGTAGAAATGTTCTCTTCATTAAACGAGGAATCGATTGATATCAGTTATGTTTTGTGATCTTGAATCATGGCGTCACTCGGGGTCATCTGCAAATTCTGAATGAATTATTTCCCAGATACACAATTATGATTTCTTTACTAATTATTCGATGTAACTAAATTCACATGCTATGTAAAGTTTCTCACTACCAGAGAGAATAGAATATGTGAACAAAAAGTAGACCATATATTTGTCAAATTTATAAATTTTCAAAGTCTACTAAGCGTTTACCAAAGATTATCAAACATTTGACTTCAACATTTCAATATTTTATGAATTAATGTGTATATTTTAATGATTGTTTGTTTATCTCTTGTATCCTCTTTCTTCTTCTGTGACGATAAGGCTCGATACTGCATGATTTGAATGGATTTTTCACCTCACGGCAATTTCTTCAAGACCACATCCAGTCCAAAAAAAGGAGATAAAATAAGCTTTCAAGATCAGATGTGGCCGTGTTTACTTTTGCTCTTAAAATAAGGCGTTTTTTTTGCAAATAGTCGCTCGTCTATTTGCAATTAAACCTAAAACAGCTTATTAAATGTGGTAGAATACCAACAACCTATTGTGGGAAAACGTAATTTGCAGTAGTAACTAGAGGTTCCGCTTTGACCCTTGAGTTGCCGCTCCGGCATGAAGCCTATGCTGGTTGTTTTTTTAACAAAAACATACGTCTCCCCCATCCTCCCACCCTGCCTTGAATGGGCACATTATTTAAGGGAAAGTGCTATAAAATGAATGCAATAAGTATCTTAAACAAAGCTGCGTATCTAAAAATATTAATTACAAAGAAGCGATGCAAGTAGATGAACGGATGGACAGACACCGGACACGGATGCATGCATGCACACATACACCAAAACCTGATCAAATGCGGGGGCTATGCCATTGAAGCTTCCATCCAAGTTTGGTGAAATTCCGTCCAGTAGTTCTCCAGATATCTTGCAGACAAGGCCTGTATATACATGCACAAGTAGATGGACGGACGGACGGACACCGGACATGGATGAATGCACGCACATACACCAAAACCTAATCAAATGAGGGGGCTATCCCAGTGAAGCTTCTATCCAAGTTTGGTGAAATTCCATCCAGTAGTTCTCCAGATATCTTGCAGACAAGCCCTGTATATACATGTACAAGTAGATGGACGGACGGATGGACGGACGGACGGACGGACGGACACCGAACACGGATGAACGCATGCACACACACCAAAACCTAATCAAATGAGGGGGCTATCCCAATGAAGCTTTCATCCAAGTTTGGTGAAATTCCGTCCAGTAGTTCTCCAGATATCTTGCAGACAAGGCCTGTATATACATGTACAAGTAGATGGACGGACGGACGGACACCGGACATGGATGAATGCACGCACATACACCAAAACCTAATCAAATGAGGGGGCTATCCCAGTGAAGCTTCTATCCAAGTTTGGTGAAATTCCATCCAGTAGTTCTCCAGATATCTTGCAGACAAGCCCTGTATATACATGTACAAGTAGATGGACGGACGGACGGACCGAACACGGATGAACGCATGCACACACACCAAAACCTAATCAAATGAGGGGGCTATCCCAATGAAGCTTTCATCCAAGTTTGGTGAAATTCTGTCCAGTAGTTCTCCAGATATCTTGCAGACAAGCCCTGTATATACATGTACAAGTAGATGGACGGACGGACGGACACCGGACATGGATGAATGCAGACACACAAACCAAAACCTAATCAAATGAGGGGGCTATCCCACTGAAGCTTCCATCCAAGTGGGGTGAAATTCTGTCCAGTAGTTCTCAAGATATCTTGCAGACAAGGCCTGTATATACATGTACAAGTAGATGGACGGACGGACAGACACCGGACACGGATGAATGCACGCACATACACCAAAACCTAATCAAATGAGGGGGCTATCCCAATGAAGCTTCCATCCAAGTTTGGTGAAATTCCATCCAGTAGTTCTCCAGATATCTTGCAGACAAGCCCTGTATATACATGTGCAAGTAGATGGACGGACGGACGGACACCGGACACGGATGAATGCACGCACATACACCAAAACCTAATCAAATGAGGGGGCTATCCCAATGAAGCTTCCATACAAGTTTGGTGAAATTCCATCCAGTAGTTCTCCAGATATCTTGCAGACAAGCCCTGTATATACATGTACAAGTAGATGGACGGACGGACGGACACCGGACACGGATGAATGCACGCACATACACCAAAACCTAATCAAATGAGGGGCTATCCCAATGAAGCTTCCATCCAAGTTTGGTGAAATTCCATCCAGTAGTTCTCAAGATATCTTGCAGACAAGGCAAGGGGACGGACAGACATCCATCCATCCATCCAGACAGACAGACAGACAGACAGCACAAACACTAGATGTCTCCCCCCAACATAGTTGGGGGAGACATAATTATACGAGATCCCTCCAACGATAATCAAAATAACCTTAGATATTGCTTTAAAATCATTGAAATATACACATTAATTCATAAGATATTTATTAAGTATTAGTTGAAGTGGAATGTTTGATAAACTTAGGTGAACGCTTATGAGACTTTGAAAATGTATAATTTTGACAAATATGGTCTACATATACTTTCTGTTGACATATTCTATTCTTTCTGGTAGTGAGATATATTATACTTTATATATCCTGTACTTTTTAGGCAATGATACACAATACCGGTGGCAATACCTTGACACAAATTATGTGAATTTCATTACATTGAATAAATTAGTAAGGAAATCATAATTGTAGAGAAAATTGCTACCTCATTACTACTGTGCATTGGTATAAAATTGATTATTAACACCAAAGCAAACTCATCCCCTTTATTTTTTCGTGACGATAAGACTCGATATTGCTTGGTTTGAATGAATTTTTCACCTTACGGCAATATATTTCAAGACCACATCCTGTCTAACAGAACAAGTACAAAAATAAGCTTTCAAATGAGATATGATGTCGCCCTGTGTACGGGGATGGGGTGCATTTTGCTCTTAAAATAAGACGCTCGTCTATTTACAATTTGGCCTAAAATATGCCGATACAAAGTTTATTTTTCTTTTGTTTGCACATCCAAACCTGGGAAATTATGGTGGAATACCAGTACTTTACCCGAAAGAAGTCTCTGGAATGCACCAACTTGCGGGAAATTAAATATAATGTCCAATTTTCTCTGTCCGCTTGTCATGTGGAGGAGAGTGGTGAAACCTCTTTGTTCCTGTCTCCATAACGCTTTCTATTCTCCATGAAACATCCCAAGCCGGTAAACTGGTTAATCAGGGAAATTGATGTGAAGGGACAGTAGTATACAAAGGGCAAATTGAGGACGTTTGACCTCAGAAATTTGCATATGACCTCTGTGACGTCACGCGACAGCCAATCAGAAGCGAGTATTGTGTCACATGGGGTCATGTGTGGTGGTGGGTGGTGGGTTTAAGATGGCGGCTGATGGTGGTGGGTTTAAGATGGCGGCTGGTGGTGGTGGGTGGTGGGTTTAAGATGGCGGCTGGTGGTGGTGGGTGGTGGGTTTAAGATGGCGGCTGGTGGTGGTGGGTGGTGGGTTTAAGATGGCGGTTGGTGGTGGTGGGTGGTGGGTTTAAGATGGCGGCTGGTGGTGGTGGGTGGTGGGTTTAAGGTGGCGGATTGTGGTGGTGGGTGGTGGGTTTAAGATGGCGGATTGTGGTGGTGGGTGGTGGGTTTAAGATGGCGGCGGATTGTGGTGGTGGGTGGTGGGTTTAAGATGGCGGATTGTGGTGGTGGGTGGTGGGTTTAAGATGGCGGATTGTGGTGGTGGGTGGTGGGTTTAAGATGGCGGCTGGTGGTGGTGGGTGGTGGGTTTAAGATTACAGCCCGAATCATAACGGACTGAAATTATTGAACCAGCACAGGGGCTTGGACTAGAAAGAGGGGGAGGGGGTTGTTTTTGTCGTTGGCGACCCTGTGCGACATGTTACTACTTTTACATCGGTAAAAGGAATAGCATTACAGCCCGAATCATAACGGACTGAAATTATTGAACCAGCACAGGGGCTTGGACTAGAAAGAGGGGGAGGAGGGGTGTTTTTGCATGATTGCAGATATTGTCACCGTCGTTTGTGTCTAGACTTGTTCTGGGTTGTACAGTTCTGCCATGCGGAGGATGGGTACTAGTATTTCGCTGACGTCCTAGTAATAAACATAATCTATAGGTGTTGTACCATGTTAATAGGATCAGTCTAGCATCTGTACCACCCTAGGGTCGAGTGTTTATTGTCCCGTGCATCTCCGCAAGAAAACAACAAACAAAATGGCGGCTCCACGATGATGTGGGGATGCCCTTTCCATATCACGGCGTCGACCGTAGCGCCATCTGCACACACTGACGCAAGGGAGACAACTCGTGTGGCCCAAGGATATGGAAATAGCCGTTTTGGAGCTAGGGGAGTTACTACTGGTCCAGTGGGGTCGAGTGATGTATCAATGTGAAGCCTGTGTGAGGGGGCATCTGATGGGCTGGGTGTGGGGTTGAACTAGCGTCATTCTGCGCATGCGCGGTGGCCCAAGGGTATGGAAATAGCCGTGTTGGAGCTAGGGGAGTGACTACTGGTCCAGTGGGGTCAAGTGAGGTATCAAAGTGAAGCCTATGTGAGGGGGCATCTGACTGGACTAGTGGGTTTGAAATAGCGTCATTCTGCGCATGCGCGGTGGCCCAAGGGTATGGAAATAGCCGTGTTGGGAGCTAGGTGAGTTACTACTGGTCCAATGGGGTCGTATGAGGTATCAAAGTGAAGCTTATGTGAAGGGGCATCTAATGGGCTGGGGGTGGGGTTGAACTATCGGCATTCTGCGCATGCGCGGTGGCCGAAGGGTATGAAAATAGCCGTGTTGGCATGTAGGGGAGTTACTCATGGTCCAATGGGGTCGAGTGAGGTATCAAAGTGAAGCTTAGGTGAAGGGGCATCTGACTGGACTAGTGGGTTTGAACTATCAGCATTCTGCGCATGCGCGGTGGCCCAAACTCGTGTAGCCTAAGGGTATGAAAATAGCCGTGTTGGAGCTAGGGGAGTTACTAATGGTCCAATGGGGTCGAGTGAGGTATCAATGTGAAGCTTAGGTGAAGGGGCATCTGATGGGGTGGGTGTGGGGTTGAACTAGTGGCATTCTGCGCATGCGCGGTGGCCCAAGGGTATGGACATAGACATTTTGGAGCTAGGTGAGTTACTACTGGTCCGATGGGGTCGAGTGAGGTATCAAAGTGAAGCCTAGGTGAGGGGGCATCTGACTGGACTAGCGGGTTTGAACTAGCGTCATTCTGCGCATGCGCGGTGGCCCAAGGGTATGGAAATAGCCGTGTTGGGAGCTAGGTGAGTTACTACTGGTCCGATGGGGTCGAGTGAGGTATCAAAGTGAAGCTTAGGTGAAGGGGCATCTGAAGGAGTGGGTGTGGGGTTGAACTAGTGGCATTCTGCGCATGCGCGGTGGCCCAAGGGTATGGAAATAGCCGTGTTGGGAGCTAGGGGAGCCCCTAATGGACCAATGGGGTCGAGTGAGGTATCCATGTGAAGCTTAGGTGAAGGGGCATCTGATGGGTTGGGTGTGCGAAGCTCTCGTCCAATCAGAAGCGAGTATTTCAAATCCGTCCCAGAGCTCTCGTCCAATCAGAAGCGAGTATTTTGACCCGGTGCATTATGGGACATATCCAAGATGACGGCACGTATGTTCAAGATGGCGGCACATCCGGTGTCGAAAACTGGCCATTTTTGTCGGGATGTGGTCACCTAGTGTCGAAAACAGGACCCTGTATGGATCCCGCTAGACGTGTTGGAGCTAGGGGAGCCCTTAATGGGCCAATGGGGTCGAGTGAGGTATCCATATGAAGCATTCGTGAAGGGGCATCTGATGGGCTGGGTGTGGGGTTGAACTATGGGCATTCTGCGCATGCGCAGTCTGGCCGTAGTATAGAAATAGACGTGTTGGGGTGGTGGTGGGCCCCTAGTGGGTCGATGGGATCGAGTGAGGTATCCATGTGAAGCCTAGGTGAGGGAGTTACACTAGGGTGTCGTATCCATTCTGCTGCGCAGGTCACGTGGTGGGGTTGTGACGTCACTTCCGGTTTTCACTAAAACTACCTCCAAACCCCGCTGCGCAGTCTGGCCGTAGTATAGAAATAGACGTGTTGGGGTGGTGGTGGGCCCCTAGTGGGTCGATGGGATCGAGTGAGGTATCCATGTGAAGCCTAGGTGAGGGAGTTACACTAGGGTGTTGTATCCATTCTGCTGCGCAGGTCACGTGGTGGGGTTGTGACGTCACTTCCGGTTTTCACTAAAACTACCTCCAAACCCAGAAGAGTTCCAACGTTCAACCCTCCGGGGTGTTTTCCCGCCCCGCCCCGCTCCGCCCCGCAGCGCGAGCGCGCGCGCGCGCGCGCGGGTTCTCCGGAAGTGCGCGCGTCATCCCCGGCAGTGCCCGCGCGCGGACGCGGGTCAAAAGGTCAAAGGGTCACCTCCAGGTCAAACGGTCCAATGTCCAATGAGACAATGTTGCGACATCGATATAGTCAGAGCTTGAGCACAAAAAAGGGGATTGTAAATGAACCTGGGAAAGATGGGCAGGTCCATTTGGACCAATCAGCGGTCGAGAAAAAGAGCCAATCAGCGGTCGAGAAAAAGAACCAATCAGCGGCCGAACAATCAGCCAATCGAATTGGGGTACTCACGGTGTGCTTTCGCTGACGTCCGCGCCTACATCTGGGTTCTTGTATACCCGGGTAATGTTTTTCTGGACATGGATGGGTTACCTTTGGCTCCATTCTAGGCCGCTGATTGGCTAATACGGTGTTCAAAGCCACTTTCATGCATTATGCTCATAGAACTTATAGTCATAATCTATACGTGTTGGACAAGTCTCTTCACTCACCGTATACACGTACCTCAATGAAATGCCCGCTCCAAACCTAGACCAAAGACACGTACTTGGTCTGTAGGCTGATTTCATTGGCTCTCTATTTTTTACTATAGTGCTCTTGCATTCTAACCTTGATGGGTTACCTAGAACTTATAGTCATCAACATAATCTATACGTGTTGGACGAGTCTTCACTCACCGTATACACGCACCTCAATGAAATGCCCGCTCCAAACCTAGACCAAAAGCACATACTTGGTCTGTGGGCTGATTTCATTGGCTCTCTATTTTACTATAGTGCTCTTGCATTCTAACCTTGATGGGTTACATTTTGGCCCCATCCTACACCACTGATTTCAGTTTGGCTGAATCTCCACATTGGGCATTGATGCATTAGGAATAAAACACACAAGACAGGGTTTTTTGGTGAGATCTCATTTTTTTTTATTCAGTGAACAACAACAACGTGAGAACAACCACGTGAAAACTGAAGCCCAGAACAAGGGGCTTGTAATCAACTGAAGCCCAGAACAAGGGGCTTGCACATTGAAGCCCAGAACAAGGGGCTTGCACATTGAAGCCCAGAACAAGGGGCTTGTCATTAACTTAAGCCCAGAACGGGGCTTGTACATTGAAATGATGGGCGGCCCAGTCATAGATGAGTACATCGCGGTCCTCGGCCTGGGGGTACTCGTCAAACATCTGTACGATAGTAGATAAGGGTCTTCCCCGGCATCGATGGTACAGGTAAAACAAGCAATATTGTCCGCACACGCCACTGGTGAGGCTTTGCAACGTTTGACTGTTCCAACACCACGTCTCTGTGCCTTGATCCATGAAGTCTGTTAAATCGGGATGGAGGGGTGGCAGGCCGTACGGGTCAAAGTATTCGCCCTGCTGTTCTGTCAAGTACACGGCTACCCAATGTTCACCGGGCCGATCCATCGGTCCGTGTTGAGAACGAATGCAGCAGGATACACACGGTCTAATGGGAACACATCTCGGGCGAACACCCCTTGAAAGACCATACGTGTCCCTGGGTCATTCTCCAGCACGGTGGTTATCTGGTCTGTATCCATGTTAGGTGGAAAAGTCACACAGGACGTTGCGCACCTTGTCCACTTGAATGATGTTGTCAAACTCGGCGTAGCAGATCACATTGACGGTGGTCGCCAGGGCTCGTGCAAAGTGGATTTCCAACCGTAAGTTGCCTTGCTTGGCCAGGGCCAGCTGATGGTCGTTCTCTAAGGTGGGGTTAGATCGAAACAGAACAACGTGTATCCGTTCGCGTAGTCCTCCCGACTGATCATATTCCCTTCGTCCTGGTTGATTTGACCGGTGGCTGTAAACAGGCTCTGATGGGCTCGAATGAAATTCCTCCGCCCAAAGTTCGGTGTTAAGGCCGTGGCTGGCACCTGTTGTCCATCCACATGCAGGGCCACAAAATTGATGCCGAAATGTTGAAAGTCAAACGGATTCTCTTGGTAGGCTCCGCTGAAACTGGTATTTTCCACACAGGCCAGGATCAATCGCTTGGGTAGTTCCCCCAGGAGCAGGTTTTCTTTGTTGGCGCCCATATTTCCAGCAGGCACAGAGAACACTTTGATTTGTACACGTCGGATAGGGTACTGGGCTGGTTTTGTTTCCAAGGCTTTCATGTGTCCCAATTGAACGGCTGGATTCGGTTTCACTTTTCGGACATACAGGACTGCGTCTTGGATGACAATCTTATAGTCCGCTGCATGCCCCTCTACGTTAGTGGCCATCAAGGCGAAGGTCGGAGGCGCCCGTATCAGTCGGATTTTAATGGGGATCTTGTTCAAGAGGTACCGGTCTTGCATGAACATGTCTGCGTGCAGTCTACCCATCATATCCACCGAGGCACTGTTCGCAGTGAAAGCCTTCCGTTTGTTATATCCCCCATTGTCCACCGTGTCCATGTGCTCGGCCGTGTCCTTGTAGAATAAAGCGGTTGTCAGCTGAGATTTTTTAGCCTCTCGGCCATACGACAACAGGGTCTCGATGTAGGCTCGATAGGGGTACGTGTTGGTGGAGTCACTGATGAGTTTGTCGCTGAGAAAAATATCCACCTGCTGAAACATCGAGTGCAGCCAGGGATTCGTCGGGCCCACCGTTGCTTGGTCAGCGATTCTGGTGCCAGCTCCATTGACCACCTTGGCTTTCACATACAAGTAGGTATGGGCTAAATCCACACAGGCCGTATCCGCATTACTGATGGTGAACTCGATGGGCCCGGTTTCGTTGATGCTGGAGAGCGGGAGATGCTCCACCCATAATCCTTGTTCGACACTGGTCTGTGTGGGCGGCACGGTCCGCAAATCAAATTCACTGTTGGTGGAGGGGCAGGACTCGGCGTGGATCAAGGACATGTTTTAAGAAAAGATATCCTTTGTCTTCTTCGATGTGCGTCGTCGCTGGGCCGGTCGTCGACTGGTGCGTGGTCTCGGTGGGGCAGCTCTTTTATTCCCTACGGTGCGTTGTGCTTTGGCCACCAAGACGCCTCCCGCTTCTTTGGACCGCCGTTTCAAGGCTTCTTTGGGTGCCGTACCCCCAAGACATCACCGGCCACTTGCAGTCCACTGCGTACCGCTTGTTTGCCGATTGCTTTCACCCCACGCGTCACCAAGGGCAGGAACGTTTTGACGATGCTCCCGAGTATGTTCCCCAGTCCATGTCCACGTTGCATCCGTGCACCACTAAACACCGGAAAGCCACCGCCGGCCTGTTGGGCATAATAGTCCATATAGCTGCGTGCATCGCACTCGTAAGGCACCTTCATTATACAAAGTGGGGAGCACGTGCTTGTCGAAAATGAAGTGTCAGCACCGCTTTTCCTCGTTCGAATGCCACCGGTCGTCCCGTGTCATCTCTTATATCCACCGTGATCGTGTTGATGTCAGTTTGTCGTACGGGCAAGTAGAGCATGTGGGTGAAACTGTGGGTGACTTGACCTCCATACGTCTTTTTAATGGGGACCACCCGTAAGAGAGGTGTGTTGATATCGCCCACGATGTGGTTGTCCACCACGTCCGAGTAGACGTAGAGTCCGTACATACCCGACTTCATATCCATCAGCATCTCGCCATGGTGTTCGGTGGGACCAGCGAACGTCTTTAGATCGAAACCCAGCATTTGCTGTAGGATAGGACTCAGTACGACACTCGCCTTGCCGGAGACGATAAGCTGTGCCTTGTCGTTTTGTGCGTTGTAATCGAAGTCCACGTGATTCTTGAAGGGATAGGCTTTGATGGGTCTTGAAGTATTCGTCACCCCCCGTAGCGCCTTATAATGCATCAGTCTTGACAGCCCACCCATGAACTCTTTGGGGGTATCGTATTGGCCTTCGGGCAGGGTGAGTCGGGTGTTTTTGCCTTCGTAGGTCACCTCGTACCACACTTCATTGGCTCGCACGTTGTACCACGAGTAAGGGTATTGGATATCCACGAGGCCACATTCCCACGTCCAGGTAAATGTAACGGTTGCGGTAACTGGGTGACGTACTTGGCCACGGTGTTGTCAGGAAACACATCCAGCGAACTGTTACTGGGTAGGGTCAGGTAAAACATGGCGACTGAGCTGTCCTGCTGCTGCTGTTGGTTTTAATAGGTGTTCCAGGCCTTGGGCGGTTGTGTCCGGCGTCGTGTTCGTCGCGTTGACTTGCTACGTGTCACGGCTCTGGAGATGTAGGGTGTCCTGATCGAGGGTGGTTTTTTAAAGGTTTGAAAAGAAGGTGCCCGTTGTGGTGGTGGTGGTGGTGGAGTTTTGGGGGGTGACTCCGGTTCCCAGTCGGCTTCCCAAGAAGGTTGTGGTGAGAGTCGTGGTGCACGAGTCGGTGATTGCATAAGGCCCAGCGCTGGGGGTTCCCCACCAATTCCTGTGGTACATGCATGTCTTTCAAGCCTTGAGCGAAGACCTCCCATCCTCGAGGATCCGTGTGCGATCTGCGTTGACGCATCAGATCATTCACTAAATCCGTCATGTGGGTGCCGGGGACCACCTGATTCTGTACCAGGAGTTCGCCTTTATCATTCCAAGTCATGTTAGGATTCTGTTTCATCCGTTGTAATACCAGGCCAGCTTGTTTCTTGAACGAGGCAGGTACACTCTTCAGCACTTCGTCTTCCACCCACTGTGGGGCTGTGGGGGCTACCTCACCCGGCTGTTGGAACGGTGCTGAGGTCGGCGGTCTGTCACGTGGTGGTGGTGGTGGTGGTGGTGGTGGTGGTGGTAGTGCTGTTGCTGGGGTAGACAGGGTTTTGTATTGGTCCATGAACGTCATGTACCGTTGAAGCGTCTCATTGTACCGTTGTACTTTCTCACTGTCGCTTAACCCCGGTCTCTGTAAGATCTGTTGCATCTCTCCATCGAGGGTGTTTATGGTCTTCACCGTAGGTGGGACAGGGTAGGGTGATTGGAGGTTTTACAGGAACCGTGGTTCGACGAGGACCATTTTTTTCGTGTGGTTCATTGTCGGCCGAAGAGTCCACCCAATACTGGACCCAACACGGAAGCGGCCAACGGTGCTAAGATGGCCCCGAGAAAGCCGCCTTTCTGTAACACCTTTTCTTTTGTGTTTGAGGGACCCGCTTGTGGACTAGGGTTCGGAGACCTGTCTTATGCTTGGCCAACTTGGTCTTCTGAGCCGGAGTCAGTGGTACGTTGCCTTTTAACAGGTTGTACCCGACCTCGCACAGACAGCGTACAAGGTCAGGGTCCGCACCGCGTGCAATGGTTCGGACTAACTCGGGTGGGGCCGTCTTCAATACACGGAGCGTGGGAGCGTGCTTCCGTACTCGCGCAGACATCCTGTACAACTAATGCTAGAACCCACAACGCTGCTCTTTTTATCTACTTCAGAGAACGAGACAAAGTCAACCCTGCTGTGGTATTCATTCTTTTTTATTATTCCCCATCATCAAACACACAGACCCCAGCTGGGGGCGCCACTGTGGATGTGTTTACATTATTTTTGCATGTACACGTGGTGGGTCTCTCCGGGAAAGATGCCGGTCCGTAGTCGAAGGTGGTCGGGGTGGCTTGCTTGAGGTCGAAGAGCATATACCCGTGCTGAGGAGTTGTGGCATCTTTGAAGGCTTCCAACGCAAACGGTGTGCGGCCGGGATACATCTGTCTCGCCAGGTGCAGCAGTTGAGTGCTGCTGAAGACCACCAGGTAGTGGGCATTTAAGCTGATATTCCGATGTTCTTTGTTTTTACTGAACAGATTCTGCACAATGTAGATGATGCTGAGCCGTCGATGATGGCTGCCTTTGGTAAAGAGTTGGGTGACCCGCGCATCCGTCTCCGCCATGAGATCATCCAGAACCACCAAGGTGTCGGGTTCCAAATCAGCCAGGTTAGGTAGGCCTTCCACGAACGTGATGTGGGGCATTGCTGCATACGCTTCCTGCCATTCTCCGTAACACCACACGACTCTGGCAATGGGTGGAGTGATCATGCTGTCGGTGTGTTGAAGGAGCTTCCTGACGAAGTGCGTTTTGCCGGAGCCCGTCGGTCCTGCGATGACGCAAGTGAAGGGATGCTGCCACCCAGGGTCCATGGTTCGAGGTGTATCCGTTGTCGTAGTAACCCGCTCTTGTAAATTTGGTACGAGTGAACTGGAGTGGTGGTGGGTACAACGTCGGTCGCCGTTGTCTGTTCACTGTCAGGGATGGTGCTGGGGGTGGGTACAACGTGGGTGGTCGGTTCACTGTGAGGGATGAAATCCGGTGGGTGTTCAGACGTAGTGGGCGTACTTGGTGTAGGTGTAGAGCTCGACGTGGCTTGTACGCGGGGTGTGGTGGTGGTGACTGGGCTCGATACGACTGGTGCTCTCTGTAGACCGGTTTCGCTGGTGCCTGGTGTTCTCAGTTGGTTAAGTAACGTGCTGACATAGGCTACGTCGTAAAACACACCTCCGTACAACACACTCAGCAGGGTTAGCAATAGCACCCCAAAGACCACTTGCGCTTTGCGCGTTTTGCGAGACGCTGTCTTCAGAGGCAGCTGCTGTTGGTCCATAGCACTGTGGTCGGACGTGGAATGAAGGAGGACGGCAGTGGTGTCTGGCTTTATAGTCGTTTCACCTGGTTGGCCGCGACCCAGGAATTGAAGGAACTGGGCCAACCTTGCCATTTCACGAAATGAAACAGTTTGCCACGTCGACGTTCCGTTTTCAAAATCTGCTCCACCGTGTAGTAGTCTTGCTGTGTTTTTACAACAGGCTGTAATTCCGTGTCGTAAAACGTCCCCAGCAACGTTTCCCCTTGGAGATCTTCCAGTTCATAGACTCGCCGCTGTCGGGGTAGGCGCCGTTTAATCAGGAAGTGCTCATCGCTCCAGTTGGGCAAGTAACTTTTCTCGAACTTGCCCTTGACTTTACTGATCCGTACAGGGTCCCCGACCTTGTACACCGCCTTCGTCGTTCGCTGCGATGGCCTGGGGTACAAGACACGCCGGACTTGGGCTTCATTGCGTTGGGTCACGGTAATGGGGCTCTCTCTATACTCCGATGATAGGCTCGATTGTAACCCCTCACCAGTTTCGGGAGAACATCGATGTACCGCCTTGTATTCTTATAGGTGAAATATTTATACATGCGGCCTTTGAATGTCCTGTTGAACCTCTCCACCACGGAAGCCTTGGTCTCGTTGTACGTATGGAAGAAAAACACCTTCTGTTTCTTGAGAAAGGCTTGGAACGGTCTGTTGAGGAATTCCGTGCCTTCGTCGGTTTGCAAATACAAAGGTTTGCGCCCGGTCTTGAAGATGTCTTTGAACGCCGCTATGAGATTTGCCCCCGTTTTCGTCCGGATGGGTACCACCCACGCATACTTGGATAGGATATCGATGCACGTCAAGATATACCGATTCTCATCGTTGTGTTTGGCAAAGGCGCTCATATCGACCAAATCCGCTTGCCACTGGGCATCTATTCCTCCCACGATGACCCGGTTCCGTAGAAAATGGCGACGGACAGATCGATGTAATTACAACACATATAAGGGAAGTGGGAAGAGGTGCCGACATACTGACTGCGTCACATGACTTCACAGAATAGTCTTCTGGTTAACCTATTCCAAAGCACACACCAAGAATCTAACGATTCGTGATATGTGTTGTATCTCAGGTACGCTTTTATTGGTATAGGTGTCTTGTCTTCTTAACCAATCTCGGACTTGGGCACGTTGTATCCCCTGGGGTTTGGCCGCTCGATAGAGAGCCGACAATGCACTATAGGCCGCCGGACTGTCGGGACTGTAGTATAAGTTATCCAGCACCTTCTCCCAGCGCTTCATGGTGACACAATGATGATGCACCCTGGCTCTATCGTTTATTTATAACGGGTATATCTTGGGCCGGAGTTTCTTTCTGATTTTCTTCGTGGACTTCCACAGTGGCCATGGTAAATGACCAGTCCAACTCGTCTGATGACCGCTTGATAAGCACTTCATCCACATCTACCACGGCATCTTCCAATGCAGACCATAGATCAGGGTGAAGGGTAAAATGCACTGTACCTCCATCTAGCCGAGCCAATTGAGCAAAGAAAGGGCCGCGTCGGATGTACACATCGTGACAAAAGTGGATGAGGTCGCCGTCCAGTTCACCAGACAACACCCGTTTGAATTTGGTCCAGCCCTCCCGGGACAGACGAATGTGAGCCGGGCACGGTTGTGTAGGGTCCGCATCACAGATGTCTCCCACCTCCTCCATGATATCGACCTTATCCGCATACACGTGCAAGAAAACCTCGGGGGTCAAGCTGAAATACGCCAGTACTATATGTTCCGTCATGGTCAGTACGTGAATGGTACCACATTTCACTGTCTCTCGTATTTATAGGGAGAACCCCGTGAGATCAAAAGGATCAGGTGGTCATATCACTGGGCTGACTGAGTCTAGCCGGGTAATCAATGGCATCGTCGTCGGGTTCATGTAGTTGTTCATGGGGTTCAGCCAGCGCGTCCTCAATAGCACGAGCCCACCCCAACTGGTGTGATGATCGCTCGTCCGGTGTAAACAGCTGGTCCACAATAGGCACCACTTTCTCCAAGGCTGACCACAGATCGGGGTCTAGGGTGAAGCCTCGCGTAGCATCTTGGTAGCGGCCCAGGCGTAGGAAGAAGGTTGCACGGTATACGTAGATGGCATTGTCTATGTGGATGAGGTTTCCGTCGAGCTCGCCGCTCAACACCCGTTTAAATTTGGTCCAGCCGTCACGAGGTAGCGTTACCGTATTCGATAAGGTCTCAGCGGGCGCCCAGCAAATATCTCCACGGTCTTCCACCAGGGTGACTTTATCTTCATAGACGTGTAACCCCACCCGGGGTGTAAGGGGCAGAATGGCTCGTAGGACGGGTGACATGCTTGGTCCAAATGTCGAACGGTGAATGACACACACTCTGTCTGACCCTCGTATTTATAGTGTCAATACCACAGCGCCAGGGTCAATAGGGCACAGACTAGTATGAGGCCAACCAGCCGGCGCTGGTTCCGGCGTGAGCGCTCCTGGTCCATAGCGCGAGCATCAAGGATGGCTGTCATAGTCCAGTAGTGGTGAGTGATGGCACGCCTCTCCATCGAGTGCACTCTGTGGAGGACCGCTTCTGTGAACTCGTTCAGGATCTGGCGTCGTCCCTCGTTGTCATCGCCATCTGCAAACATGGACCGGACCACTGCTCGGTAACCCGTGAATGAATTCACCGCGGTGGCATGCTGTAAAATGCGAGTCGCATGGGGCTGGATCTCCGCCATGGCTCTGTAGAAATGAAGGTGTGGGATCCAGAGGGACGTGTTTTATAGACCAGATGTAGCTCTACGGGTGTAGTCCGTGATACGTACTATTCTGATGGGTTAGTCCAAAAAAGGCAGCAACAACAACAACAACAACAACACAGATTACAGATCAATCCTTTTATTATACGTGAACAACATAGAAATGCATGTACTGACCTGTCTGTGGGGGTTTCCCACAATGGCGTTCACCTTCGCGTCTTTTCGTGTACGTCCGTGTCTTTTCGTTAAAGTCCGTGTATTTTCGGTAAAGTCCGTGTCTTTTCGGTAAAGTCCGTGTCTTTTCGGATCGGTGACGTCCGTGTCTATCGTCCGGGCACTTCGCGTCTGCGCCTGCATTGGGTATGTATAAGGGTCTTCATACGCGCGCGCAATGCGGCTCAGTGGTACACCAGTACACCAGTCTCGATCCTCGACTTGGGGTAGAGTGTGCTAAAAATAGATTACCAGCTAGCGTGCTATAAAAGGGAAGCGGCCTTGCCATTTCATCAGACACTCTATCAACCACCAAGATGTTCACTTGCACAACTTGCCAGAAGCAGTTTACTCGTCTAGATAATTTACGACGCCACGAGGCCTCCACCCACAACGATGGACTGTATACTTGTATAACCTGCGCACGGTCATTTAATCGGGAAGATGCTTTACTGCGCCACGAACGTTCAATTCATGGGCCATCCAAGCGTCCATGCGAGGATTGTGATCAACTCTTCAAACGACGCAGTCAGTTGCTGCGACACCAACGGTTGATTCATGCCCATGAGCATGAACGACAACTTCCTACTGAAGAGGAGCCACGGAAGGTGAGATCCAGTGAAGATAAGCCCGGGGAGACGAACGCCACTGGTGATGCGATGAAGGAGAGCCCGCCTATACCCACAGTTGAGAAGAGCCTGAATATCCAGCCGGACCCCAGCGTTACGGTTTCGAGTCCTGACAACATCGAACATTTTCTGGTGGAGCCCATAAATGTTCCTAGCGATCTCTTACAGGACAACCATCCAATCAGTGACATCGATCGGCGCCATTGGTCCATGACACGGTACTGTTTCCACCCTCAAGATATCTACAATTTCCCACTGACCAACCGCACCTGTCTACGCAGCTACGTGGAAGCCATCTTCAACGATCAAACTACGGCCTTTACATTGAATGTCGCTTTCGGGTACATCTTACGTCACAAAAAGACGGACCAGTTACAGTATTATTATCCCAGTGCCAACAACCATGTGTTTGACCAGCCGGTCACCATCATTAACCGGGGGTCACTAGAGACGATGCTGGAGATACTGGACACCGTGGATGCCTTGAGATGGGCGCATCGTCAACGCCCCAACATTCAATGGGTGGTAGAGAGGGTAACCAATGTCACGTTTTTCCTGACCAAGCTGACCGATCACCCCCATCGGTTGAATGCGTCACCCGTGCACTGATGAATATCATGCCGTACACACACTCTATGTCTACATGCTGCTCGCTGACTTGAGCTCAGTAAACACTTGACCTAATGTGACAATGTGTTAAATAATAAAACATGGTGTTTGATATTTCAATTTGTTTTGCTGTGAACATACTAAACATACCCAGGGCGGCTCCCCCCAGCCTGGGTATGATGTAACATTGGGGTAATAAACTATATAAACATTACTAAACTTGTTGTTTTTTTCACGACAACCGCTATCCGATTGTATAATACTCCGCGCACGTCACACACTTGCGATATGCGTCCGCGCGCGCACTGCCGGGGATGACGCGCACTGCCGGGGCGGGGCCGGGGCGGGACCGGGGCCGGGAAAGTTGGAGGGCGGGACCCATACAGGGTGCATTTTCGACACTGGGTGACCACATCCCGACAAAAATGGCCAGTTTTCGACACCGGATGTGCCGCCATCTTGAACACACGTGCCGCCATCTTGGATATGTCCCATAATGCACCGGGTCAAAATACTCGCTTCTGATTGGACGAGAGCTCCGTGGCGGATTTGAAATACTCGCTTGTGATTGGACGAGATCTCCGCATTGCATCTGCGCATGCGCAGAATGGCTACCGCACACCTAACCCATCAGGTGCCCCTTCACCACTTTGATACCTCACTCGACCCCACTGGACCAGCAGTAACTCCCCTACATCCCAAAACGGCTATTTTCATACCCTTGGGCCACCGCGCATGCGCAGAAGGCCGATAGTTCAACCCCACACCCAGCCATCAAATACCCCTTCACCTAGGCTTCACTTTGATACCTCACTCAACTCCATTTGACCATGAGGGACTCCCCTAGCTCTCAAAACGGCTATTTTCATACCCTTCGGCCACCGCGCATGCGCAGGAGGCCGATATGTCAACCCCACACCCAGCCCATTAGATGCCCCTTCACATAAGCTTCACTTGGATACCTCACTCGACCCCATCGGACCATTTTATCTAGGGACTACTTTTTCTCCGCGGAAGGTTTTCCCGCGACCGAATCACCGCCAGACATGACCGCGGATGAATACATCTTTCACAGCCGCCATCTTAAACCCACCACCCACCCATCCACCACCACAGCCGCCATCTTAAACCCACCACCCACCCATCCACCACAGCCGCCATCTTAAACCCACCACCCACCCATCCACCACAGCCGCCATCTTAAACCCACCACCCACCCATCCACCACCACACATGACCCCATGTGACACAATACTCGCTTCTGATTGGCTGTCGCGTGTGACCTCCACGTGTCCTCCACAAAATATGCAAATTTCTGAGGTCAATAGACATTCAAATACTCTTTATATACTACTAACATCCACTCTCGAAAACTTTCGACATGCTCTGAATCGTTACCTGAAGGTCCCACCGCATTTGAAAACTTTTGATTTGATTAGAAATTCGGAGTTTAATGAAGCCAAGGAGTGCTTCAAAACCGCACTTGTAGAGTTGAAGGCATCTGGAAAAGGCGACACCGATCATTATGAGCCCATAAACGAGTCCGATCGTTGTAAACTCTACAAGTCTGTTCTCATGTCCCCAAAAACCCCAACTGGGCTTGCAAATAAAGTTCAGTTCGATGTACGTCTGTTCTTCTTTAAAAGGGGAGTGGAGAATATGGAAAAGATGACAATCTTTGCTCCTCCCTTAGTACGTTTTAAAGATGAGGATTGTAAAAATGATACATTTGTCTTTGTGTTCATTTTTTCCGGTGCATGCTGTGGATCGTTCTGAAACCAGTGCAAGTCCGATCGAAGTCCGTTCCATTATGTCGGCCTTGAAGTCCAAAGTGATTCTTAATGCTCTGAGATATGATAAATTCGTTATACATCGCCCTTCCGGGGTAATACGGGATTCGATTTGGTTTCTCTCGCCATATTTTTCCTCGGCTGCGCCTCGGAAAAATATGGCGAGAGAAACCAAATCTCATTCCGTATTACCCCGGAAGGGCGACGTATAACTAATAATATTCTCACACAACATATAGGGATTATAGACCAAACGTTCTTTAATCATTTTGGAACAATATATTTTGAGAAAGTGTAGAAAACCAGTCACGAAGATGATTTTTTTATGCTGGAATATGCCCCGTTGATCAGTTTTCACGCCTTTCGAAATCCCTCACCGCGGGTGATTGAGTAGACGTCGACCGCCAATTAGCAGTCTATAGAAGGCTTACAGAGGTGTGATTTGCGGCAATTGGACATTCATGGATTTAATTGCCGACTGAAAAAGGTCTAGCTCAAGGAAAGAGAAGAAAACATGAACTGGTCAGTCTACAAACCTCAAACGGGGAAAACTGGCAGCGACCATTTTCGGTGTGGAGTTAAAAAAAACTTTACTATTATCGCGAAAGTATACAATTTGCGAAAATAATGTTTGCCTTTTTTATAATTATATGTACGATGGTGAATATGTCAGCAAAACTTTATGTAAAGTATTTATTTTGGATGAATACCTCACTTTCTACATTTACCGCATTTACAATGCGATAATGCAGAATGAAATAATACTGAATCGGAGGTATTTTTGACCGGACATGTTTTCCGGAAATGGTTGACCACCTGAGCAGTGTGTTTGTATTTGTTTATTTTGTCATGTGGCGCGAAAACACTGAGATAGACCATATAATTTCCTGTTCAATATTTTGTAAACGATGGCTGCTCCGGCATGAATGTAGTAGAAAAACAACTAATTTTAATAAATGAGCCCAGCGCGTGAATTGTGTGTATTGCAGTTACAAGTAATTAGCCGAGGTGCGGAAGTCACAGCAGGCGGTAACACAGACTGTGAGTAATGAGGGCTAATCCCCACAGCGCAGAGATCTTCCACAGACAGTGAATTTTTAAGACCTAAACTTTCACGTTTGCAAACATTTTTTAAGGAAAATGACAGAAACACTTGATAGGTTTATTCTTCAACTTTTGAAATATGCAAAGAAAAAATATATATAGTTTGAGCCTATTCCCCGGGCCTCGAGTCCTTAAAATCAACGACGGGTCATATTTCTACCAAACTTCAGATCTGAAAAGCGTGATAAATAAGCTTTTTAATTATATTAGTTGTCAAAAGTTTTATTTTTTGCTCAGAAGCTAAATTTTATAGAAGTTTTGCACTGTTTTTGCTACAAAACCTTGTTGTCCTCGCTCTAGGTCACGTGGGGTAAACAGCCCCCCTCCCCCTCCGTCTCTCCATTTTTTTTAGAATTGAGACTTTCCCAGGTATAAATCCCTTCCCGTTTCAGTGAATACAATACACTATATGATTATCACGGTGGGATTCTGGCGATCGCTAATCAGCGTCGAGTAGGGCTCTCTCTGCTGTGTTTCTTCAGAATTTAGCAGAATGTTCGCAGATTTTCGTAGCCACCGAATAAGATGAATTTTTCTTTCATAACAATATATGAACATTTGAACAATAGTAAATTCGACAATAATACAGAATACCATTGTTATCCTGTGAGAGGGTGGTACAGACTGAGGCTAATGGTTACGACCTTATATGACCACCCACTCAATCACTCACTCACTCACTCACTCACCATCGTTAGTGCGTTCATGCGTTAAGACGGGCGTTGGGCACGCTTCACGGGGGTTGGGCACTCACTCATTCACTCACTCATTCACTCACACTCAATCACCGCACACACAGGTAACTCTACCGGTTAGCCAGTCTGTCTCGCCCCCACGAGCGCTGCTCACCTTCCACGGCCCATTCGGACCAGCGCACCTCCGAAACTGTCCTTTTTCTACTACGACCAGACTGCGCATGCGTAGAATGGATCTACCGAAACTAGACCATCACGTTTGAGATTCCCAAAAAAAATAAATTCTTAGGACTACCTTAATCTCCCGAAAGAAAGACTTTCTTTCAAAAGCACAAAAATTACATCAGCTCCCACACACAATGGACGAATGGTAATAAAAAGAACAACACCATCGAATAAGATGAAATTTTGTTTTCATAACAATAGCACGAAATATTTGTACAACAGCAAATCGACAATAACACAGAATACCACACTGTAATTTTTTACTGTAAAAGTGCAGTAAGTTACTGCTTTATTTCACAGTAAATCACTGCAAACCAGAATTACAGTACAATGCTGTAATACAGGCAGTAGTTTACTGTATTACATTGCATACAGTAAGTTACTGCAGTATTTGGCATGAATATAAAATACAGTATTTACTTAACGCATTTACTGCAAAATTGGCACAACTTATTATTTTATTTTATTTTACTGCAGAATATAATTTACAGCATACAGAACAATATTTTATACAAAGAAAATTAAAGAAATTCGCCGTTCTGTTTCATATACAGCCATACATTTTGTATTATTTTGACTGTGAAATATAAATACAGAATATACTACTGCTAATTGTTTGTTCATCAATAAATTCTTCGTTGTTTCTTTCTAGGTATAAGGATACATTATCATATTTAAGACTCAATAACAACATGCGTTGATGTGAACTCGCAGATATTCAAAATATCTATTATAGTATACGAATTATATTGGTCGCCACGTTGTTTCACAGAAAGTTTGTAAAATTCAATGTTACGGAAACCTGCAATTTTGAATGAAAAAGTCCAAAAACATCACATTCCTGGTAGGCCTACCCTCCCAGAGTTCCCATTTTTGTCGGGTTTACCAAGGGTAAACCCTACATTAGTATCACTCTTCAGTTTTTCTTTTTTCTTCTGCACATGTGTAGTTTTGATCTCCTGCCCGGAGACTGTTCTCATTTGATGCCCCTTACAACATTCATAAAAAAGTATCGTTCTTCTGTCTGACAGTCATAAACATATTTACAATGCACGGTAGCTTGTGCATTTAACTTGATAATGTGAACATTATCGCAGTAAAGTTGATCTTTCCAATTTCTTTTAAAATTTGCCTTTCCATTCTATTTTATCCGGTATCATTTGTTACGGCGGGAAGGGTCATTCTCCACGGTCCATTCTCCACACCCGATGTTGATCAGATCTATCGTTGTTCAGATCAGGCAGTTCGTCTTTGAGCAGTGATTGTGGTTAAATTTATTATTTATCACAGATGAGTTCTTTTCAAAAGCTTACTTCTCTATAATGTAGACAAATTCGTAATTATCTGATAATCAAAGTTGTGCGTCAACAACCTGACTGTGTGGGGAGTGATAGCACACCGACAGGCGACAGTGACCGTCCAGTCTTGAAGAAGAATTTTTTTGCAGGAAATAAATGACGGTGGAGTTGATATATCTGGGGGTGTTAAAAGCGAAACAGTCTTGGAGCTGAAGCAATCTTGAGTTGATCTATTTTGCTGAAAACGGGAGTTGAAACAGGTATTGAAAACAGGAGTTTGAAACAGGTGTTGAAACAGGTATTGAACTGAAAGAAAAAATTTGAACCATACACAGTAAACTACTGCATATAACAAAATGGGAGTTTCTTTGGAACAGTATAGACTTTGCATCGGCAAACATAATATTATTTGCCACTCTATACAAAGTAAGTTATCACAGCTTATGCTTCCAATTATCTATTATCTATCTATTTCTACATTACTATATCTTAAACGCCACAGTGAATACAATTCAAGTAAACTCGACGTCAGTACTTTAAGTACTTTGATTTATCTTCTCATCATATCTTACTTAGAGGGTTATGCAAATAGGCTCAAAATGACCCCAATATGATAAGTTACAAAGTCGCAAAGTTTCGGCTCTTAAAAGTTTTCTTCATTTCGGAGCACGAGAGAATCCCCCCAAGGCGACATATGGTTGAGCCTACCTAGAGGCGGATACCCTCCGGTCTTCGCCACCCCCTCCCCCTTCCCTAGTTAATTCTTTTCGTGCGCATAGAAACGGAGTAGACGGAAAGTTTCTGACTTCATAGCTTATCATATTGCGGTAAAGTTTTTGCCCATTCAGATTTCCTGGTCGAAATGGGCATTTTAATTTAATTATTCTCTGTTAGATTTATAAGGGTTAATAATGCAACGATAATAGCTTTCACAAAGCAATACGAGTGGGCGAACATATATTCAAAATCATCATATCATATATATTAATTTAATAAATCAGTGCCAGTTTGGTTCAAAGGCATAACTTTTACCGGAGTTTAAAGAGTGTTTTTTTCCTGGCTGTTTTTCTTGTGTGATTATGTAATCTGATAATGGTGCCCATTTAAATGAGTGAAACTGACGTGAATATATATCTGCTGTATCTAAAATCATGTATGTGGGTGTTAGACTTATGATATAATATATGGAATAGTCGAGCACTAGTTCCGGCACCTTCATATATGTATGTAGTGGTAGTACATTCCGTGTTCAATATATTTATCAGTTTATCGTCTTGACAAACAGACAATAACTTGTCATATTGTCAGGAAAACCCATGAAATAAAAGGAATATCCTTCCTTTCTGTTACTTCGTGGTGTTTTTTTTATTATAAGTATTAATTGATTGAAATCATATAACAAATTTACAGTAACAATATATTATTGCATTTTTACAGTAAGTCACTGACACCTACTGTAATAATTAGAGTAACATTCTACTCTAAATTTTACAGTAAGTTACTGGCACCTTTGCTGCCAACAACTTACTGTATGTACAATAATTGTTTTACAGTGCACTGGTACCCGGTCAGAGGGTGGATACAGACTAAGGCTAATGGTTACGACCACCCACCCACTCACTCACTCACTCACTCACCATCGTTCCATGCGTTAAGACGGGCGTTGGGCACGCCTCACGGGGGTTGGGCACTCACTTACTCACTGACACGCACACACAGGTAACTCTACCAGGTAGCCAGTCTGACCCGCCACCACGAACGCTGTCCACCTTACACGGCCCATTCGGACCAGCACACCTCCACAACTGTCCTTTTTCTACTATGACCAGACTGCGCATGCGTAGAATGTTGAAACCAGACAACACACTATAACCCAGTCGGAGGATTCACTACGAATATAATGGGGAGTGCAAGAAGATGTCCATAAACATACCCACTCTCCTGGTATGTTCTGACCCGACATTGTCTGAGTATTTACTGTGGTCATATTCACAGTTCCGTAAATATATGTAGAATATATATATACGTGAGAGCAATGTTTCGTGACAATTTCGGGTGTTATCTTCGATAACTCCACAGGCATATCTCTCATCAGGGGCCGCCTTTTAATACAGGAAGGTGTTAACCATCAAATCTTCGTTTGCGTAGCAGTTCCTTCAAGTTTCTCCTCCTCTTTAATCATCCGTTAGAAGTCAGAAATAATATTTCTATTTCCAATGACTGGTGTTGGTATAGAAGAAAGACCCTTTGACAGCAGTACGATGTCGTCATGGGACAGCCTCAGTTTAGAGATGTTTAGGATGTATGCCATGGCTAATGCAAATCTCGCTTCGCGAGATCCATTTCCACATATTTCATATGTTTACTTTTCTTGGATCGTTGTTTCTGTAGAGATGTCTAGTTTTCATTCTGCTTCTTCGAGTCAGATTGAATTGAGTAGAGTCTGTAATTGACTGCGAAGATCTGCGTAAGTTTCTCCCTCTTTCAAAGACACAAGCCGGCGGGTATGGACAGCAGTAGGATGTCGTCATCGGACACCCTCAGTATAGAGATGTTTCGTATGTTTGTCTTGGCTAACGCCAATCTCGCTTCTCGAGATCCTTATGGACATTTTTCAACATATTTCATATGTTTACTTGTCTTGAGTCGTTTCTGTTCTCTTCTGTTGAGACGCCTGATTTTCATTCTGCCTCTTCAAGTCAGATTGAATTCAATGAGAAGTCTGTAAAATCTGTAAATTGGCTGCGAAGATCTGCGTAAGTGTTGTTGAATGGAGCGGCGTATGATGAATCCAGTGCAAGAAGATGTCTATAAACATACCCACTTCCCTGGTATGTTCTGACCTGCCAACCTTTTCTGTTGGCGAGTTACATAGATTATCTCCGTCCGTATACGCTTCGCGTATATGAAGTTAGCTCAAGTCTTGTGGCACACAGATAATGCTCCGTGCTGTTCAATCCAAGTGGTGGCTGGAATTCGGATTTGCTGTAAAATGGATGTGTCTTTTGGATTGGTGTAGAATCGGAAAATAGTTCACTGCATCGCATGTTCTTGATCATCCGTTTAAAGTCAGAAGCTTGGCTAATGCCAATCTCGCTTCGCTAGATTCTTTTCGATATTTTTCAACATATTTCATATGTTTACTTGTCTTGGGTCGTTTCTGTTCTTTTCTGTTGAGACGTCTGATTTTCATTCTGTTTCTTCAAGTCAGATTGAATTCAGTGACTGTCTGTAAAATCTGTAAATTGGCTGCGAAGATCTGCGTATGTGTTGTTCAATGGAGCGGCATATGATGGAATGACTGAATGCTGAAAAATCCGGCCCTGTGCGCGAGAGGCGGTCAAATATGATAGGATAACAAATCGGCTCATTATCTGCTGATTGGTAGAAATAGCTGATACTGATTGGTCAGATTACATAACAGTGATTGGTGGATCGGTAGACCGCCGGGAACAGCATTGTTCGGTAGAATCCCACTAAGCTCAAATGGAAAGCGCGCTGGACAGACTAAGATCAAACATAACACCAGTCAGTAGCCACTTCGGCCATATTAAATCCCATATTGCAGGTCCTTATGAAAGTAGATCAACGGGAGCGACCGACGAATACGTTCTGGAAACTCAATACAAGTATGACCGATATTTAACATCGTATACTTCCGGATAGATTCGTTACTCCTAATGGAGAGACGAGATCAACTTCAGCATGAAAGATATAGCCACAGGAAACAAAACACTCTGAGTAATAAATATATTTATTATATATTTATTCATATTGGCAACCCAACGGGTTGGTACAGCATGCACATATATATCACATTCCATATATATATGTCAATAACAGGAGAATATACAATAGTTCCAAGGTATATCTCTCTGTTCATCCGTTGAGGTCCACGAGATCAAATTAGCACATGTACGATGAGCAGAGAATAATATGTAGTCGATGAATAGTATGTGTGTATACTTCTTATACCGTACGCATCAAAATATTTACGCATTATCCGGTAAAGTTAGTATCTCCATCTAGGATGTTTGCTGACTTGATTGGACGAGAACTGTTAATTCCTGCGCTTTATTCCAGGTCAGGGGTGTCTGTTTTCTCTATAGTTCCGTGAGTGGTCCCATTCTTCTGATCCGTTAGACCACTTGGGGTGATGTAGGCCGTCGGCGGGGCGTTTGTCTGCCTGGTCTCTTCCGTTATTGGCCATTCAACGTTCATTTCTGGGAGCTTGGCGGTCTTTATGGTTCTTCGAAGGGTATACAGTTAAGGTGGAAGACCCCTCTTCGAGGGAATCCCAGCTTGGATCACAGTCGGAAGGCTGTAGTCAGTCTTTCATTCAGCATCACATCCCGGTACAGATGAACCCGGAGTAATAGTTGTAATATATGCTGCGCGGGTTATAGACAAACAACTGAACACATCGCCATCTTGGAGCTAGGATATTGCGCAATGCTTTATAACAGACATGTTACATTCCAGAGGGAGTTATCTCCCATGGACCGACAACACCTTTGAAGGTAGGCGGGTGTATGTTGGTGTAAGTACACTACAGTCCTTGTCACTCAGATTTAGAGTCATGAGAATTTGTTATATCCATAGTCCATAGGTTTATCTCAACAATCATTCCAAATGAACTGATTGTCATTGAATGAAATAAGTGTCACTGTGCTTCATGCACAAACTGTCATGATGAATCAGGTCTTCAATCAATAAACCTCAAGTTGCCTTACGAATTGTCGCTTGATATATCGCGTAAATTCTCCTTGCCAGTACAACAATAAAACTTCAGAACATTAACCATTAACACGGCGTGTCTTCCTGTCGACAAATACAGAACAGATAGAAAAATATATTTAGAGTCACTGAATCTTTTTCTCTTGTCGACACTAAGATCGGACATTACATTTAGAGTCATTATATATTCCATTTATCAGGTGCCTTGTGGTCACGCACAGGGTATCAAAATCCAAATGTACACGTTCCCAAATTCGGGATGGAAACCGCCATGGATGAAGTGGTGCTTCTGCAGGGGCATTTCGAACCAACTGACAAACGTCGCAGCCATTGACAATGTTCTCGATTTCCTTGTCAATTCCAGGAAACCACAGGTAAGTCCTGGCCATAACCTTCATCATCACAATTCCTGGATGGTTCTCATGGAGTTCATACAGGAGACGGTTTTGGCACTTCGGAGGAATCACCACTTTCATACCCCAGAGCAGACATCCTTGGTCAACAGACAGCTGTTCCTTTCTTCGAGCGTACGGCATCAAGGCGGGATCCTGCTGGAAGTTCATTCATCCATTGAGTGTGTTTTCCAGAACCTTGGGTAAAATGGGATCCTTCCGGGTTTCCTCACTGATGTCTTTCGCCGACACCGGTAAATCTTCAAGATTTGTGAAGTTGTTGATCTTGGCTTCAGATGCTAGTTTTGAATCCTCCCAAGGTAACCGCGAGAGAGCATCGGCATTCGCATGGTCCGCTGACTTGCGATATCTGATTTCGTACTGGTGTGCTTGCAGAATCAACGACCATCTCTGCAGTCGCAGCGCAGCTAAGATCGGTACACCCGTTTTGGGTCCAAAGATTTTGGTCAGTGGTTGGTGGTCTGATTAGCGTGAACTTTCTCCCATATACATATTTGTGGAACTTGCGCACACCAAAAATGATGGCAAGCCACTCCCTTTCTCTTAGTGCGTAGTTTTTCTCGCTGTCCGTTAATGTTCGTGATGCAAAAGCAATCGGCCGCTCTTCTCCGTTCTCCATGATGTGTGAAATGACAGCACCAATGCCGTAAGGAGAAGCATCACACACCAAGCTCATGGGTTTCGCTGGATCATAGTGCACAAGCACGTTGCTCTCCAAAAGCTGCTGTTTCACCATTTTGAAGGCTTGAGCACACTCGTCAGTCCACTTCCGTTTCACACCAGCCTTCAAGAGGTCATGTAGGGTTTTCAATTTTGTTGACAAATTTGGTAGAAATTTTCCATAGTAATTCAGTAGACCAAGGAACGACCTCAGTTTCATGAGGTTCTGTGGTTCTGATGCATTGTCAATGGCCTCAACTTTCTCCTCAGTTGGATGTAGACCGTCTTGGTCCACACGATGCCCGAGATATTCGACACTCTCTTGGAGAAATCTACATTTCACCAATTTAGCCTTCACACCATGGTCTGCTAATCGCCTGAGGACTTTTTTTAGTGTATCCAAGTGTTCCTTTCAGTCCTACCGGTGATCAGGATGTCGTCCTGGAAACAAACAACATTATCAATCCCAGCTAGCACTTTATCCATGACCGACTGGAAAATGGCTGGGGCACTGCTAACACCATATGATAGGCGCTGATACTGGTACAACCCCCTGTGGGTGTTGATGGTCAGGTATTATTTCGAGTTTTCATCCATCTCAATCTGCTGATAAGCAGCAGATAAATCAATCTTGCTGTAAAACTTTCCACCTGACAAAGTGGAAAACAAATCGTCGGCTGTTGGGAGTGGATACTGCTCCTCTGCCACGCTTTGATTTATTGTCACTTTATAGTCCCCGCAGATACGAACAGATTTATCTGCCTTTGGCACAACAACAATTGGAGAAGCCCAATCACTATGTTCCACTTTCTTGATCACACCAGTGCTCTCCAGGTTCCTTTTCAACTTCCTCACGAAGAGCGTAAGGAATAGATCTCGGCTTACAATAGATGGGAGTGGCATCTGGCTTCACTCTTATTGTGGCCTTGAAACCCTTGATAGTTCCCAATCCCGGACTGAACACTTCATCGTGATTTTCAAGCATCGTTTCAAGCGGTGATTTTTGTCCAACAGCAAAAATCTCGGCCCAGTTCAACCTGATTTGTTGCATCCAATTTCGGCCAAACAAAGGTGGTCTATCACCTTTCACAATCACTAATGGCAGTTGAGCAGATTGCCGCCCATAGCTGACTGGAACATGCACCTCTCCTACAACAGGAATTCTATAACCAGTGTAGGCTTTCAGCCTAGTAGAACTGTCCTTTACAGGAATATGAGAGAAGTGTTGTCGATACAATCTCTCAGGTAAAACTGAAACTGTTGCAGCTGTATCAACAGTGAATTTCACAGGTTTTTTGTCCAGTAGAACATCAACAGTTATTTCATCTGTTACCTTGTCTGACTGTGCATAATAAATGGCGTACACTGTTGTGTCGTCATCAGACTCTGTATCATGGTTCTCTACCAAATGAGCCCTTCCTGGCTGCTGGTCTGATTTTCTTTTCATACAAACTCTGGAAATATGGCCGACAGTTTTACAGTTGTAACAAGTCGCAGATTTGTGCCAACACGAATTTGAGTTGTGATTCCCACCACATCTGAAAAAACAGGCTTACTGTTAGCTCTAGGCTGATTTGTAGACTGCATGTTTTGACCAGTAAAACGCTTACGTGGTGGTTTACCTTGAGAACTTACCACACTTTCCATAATCACATGTTTTGCTCAGCTTCTCAAGGAAACAATAAACTCTGCCACAGTTTCTGTGTCACCTTGTGCTTTCTTATTGAATTTAAACCGTTCTGCTATGACTCTGCGGTTTGTAATATTCTGCCAACAACCCAGTCAGTTCATCATACGTTTTGTCAGAAACATCATCTGGAATCACCAGTGAGGTCAAAGGATCAAAAGCTTGAGATCCTATTGTGGCCAAGAAAACATTGCTTTGTTTCTCCCTTTTGACCTCATTTGCTGCCATCCATATTTCTACTCGCTTCTGGTAGTTTGCCCAATCCTCATTACTGGGATTAAATTTCAAAACATGTCCATCAATGCAGCTGCCATGCTTGAGAGATGTACTTTAAAGAAATGTTATGTTTAACACAGTGTGTCCGTTCAATAAAGTAATTTGAGACCAATGTTCATTCCTTCCAATTTCACACTTGGCCCCGAACTCCTATTTTTTGCACTACTCAGTCAAAATCCTGGCAAAGCGCTGTTGTATCAAACAGCACCTAGTTTTCGTGTATAGTATTTCCGTAGATACTAAAGCATTCAATATTTCGTTCAAACCAATGTTGCGAAATGTACATGTATCTAAGTTTTCTTTTACGTGCGTTACAGTTCCATATTTCGTGGTAAAATACAAAGTTTTACATTTACCGACGTTTACTCACTGTGTCTCCTTTGAAGGGGTTCACCTACAGCCGCCATGCAAATACACAGGAAACGACGGGATCCTAGCACACTGCGACAGTTTATATTTCAGTTCCAACAACCAATGTTGTAGACGGGCTGCACGTTGTGCAGCAAACTTCGATGAAAAGTGCACAAATTATGCACAAATGTTTCACAAAAAGTTGATCAACGAGGTCCGTGTCGTTTAAAGGTCAACCCAAACGCTCTGAGGTCAAAATATAAAAAAATAGTCCTTTCGATTCTGAAAATAATGATATTTTTTTCAGAATTTTGTGCAGTCTGGTTGGCGAGATATTGCCGTTTGAAAGGTGAAAATCGCTCTCCTGTCAATTCCAGCTGTGACGTCACGGAGGGAAGCCGTCTTGTATTCTCTATGTTAACGCCGTATACCACAGTCGTATGTAGCTGCTGATTTCTGGAGATTTTCGGAGTATCGGGGCATCATTTTTTAAATATGCCGCGACGTTGTGTAGTGGAGGTTGCAGTTTTACTACAGATGACGGTGTTAGTATTCATTTGTGGCCCAAAGACGAGAAAATCGCTGCAAATTGGACGAAATTTGTACGCAACACGAGAGTGTGGAAAGAGGGCCCGAGCCAGTACTCGTATAATTTGCTCGGCACATTTTGACAGAAAGACATCATTCGAGGACATCTACAGCGTAGCAGTTGAATTCGGGTACAAACCAAAACTAAAGAGAACAGCTATTCCAACTATCAAACGCAAGAACAATCAGAATGTGACGGCAAAGAAATCGGACAAGGAGAATCTATCACGGACATCGGCTGAACGAACCTAGCCTGCAAGCGAGGCCTCGGGCAGGAGGACGGCTGTACATGCCCTGCTCGCTCTCGCGTGGCATTTGTTGCTTGAGCACCTACAGGTTAGACTGGATGAGTCTCTATTTCATATATACACGTTTAACCATTTGTTCCAATGTGTCTTAATGTCTGTATTTGTATGTTCAAGTTTATTCATTCTATGTATGCGTTTTTAGCCAAATGTTGGCACAAACTTCACGCAAATAAATTATCTAAATTATATACTATTTAATAATAATAATAAAATGATCTTTCATAAATATATATACGTTTGATAAGTAAATAAATAAAAAACACCAATTGGAGTGAATGGCTGTAGATACAGAAGTGATAATTATACTTTCATAATCCCTTGACATTTGAGATTGTGGGAATATCATTCGATTTCAATTTAATTGAGGTAATTTGTCGAAAATTGAGCAAATGTGAATGCCGATCCACTCACCACGGCTTACTTTTCGCCATGAATGTCCAAAGTTTTTTTATCAAACTATATAATTCTGAAATTGGTATTTCATGGGGATTATGGGAAAACAAACAAAATTCAAGTCGGACGTATATCAGTAGAGTTATCAACAGTTTACTGTCCATACTGCCGAATCCCGGAGTTTATCCCTTCGAGAAGGCTGCCTCGGTCAGTAACAACAATACCAACACAGATGTGCTCGTTCGTTACATCACAGAATCGTTCTACATTCAATACAGTTTGAAATATATGGACATTTGGTCTTATAGATGACGATAATAAGGTTTCCAGTCAAGTTGCATACCAATCTGTATTGAACAAACGACCTCTCCGAATCCTGTCGTCGTCGAGTTCCACGTTGTCAGAGTGATTGTCACTGTCAGAATCGGAGCCGTACGGCTCAAATTGATAGGGCTGAATTCCGCCGTTGGTCTGCAAACAACTGTTAATTTGCCCGTCATCATCCTCCTCTATGTCTATTTCATCTTCTTGGCGAAAAATATTTCCATCTAAGCAGCTGATATCGCTCGAATCGACATCTGAACCGGAGCTCTGACTGCACTCGCTTTCCATGTTATCGGCTGTTTTTTCTCAGGCAACTTCCCTGCGTGACGTCATCAACCCAGCTGTGAAAGTGTGGAAAAGCCCACTTTGCTCCCATATTACGTGTGTTTCTGATCAGATTAGAATTTTTTCAATATTTTTTTCATACAAAGTGAAGTATGAACTACGATTTTTAAGGATTTTTAGACCAAAAAAAATTCCGTTTGGGTTGACCTTTAAAGATTTTCTTTAATAGTTCTTTGTCACAGAAAAGTATCCTCTGCTCGTCGCCAATGTAATATATGCTGCGTGGGTTATAGACAAACAACTGAACACATCGCCATCTTGGAACTAGGATATTGCGCAATGCTTTATTACAGACATGATACATTCCAGAGGGAGTTATCTCCCATGGACCGACAACACATTTGAAGGTAGGTGCGGGTGTATGTTGGTGTAAATACACTACAATAATCATCTTGTATCTTCAGATAATTGATCGAGCTGTCTTCATATCGGTGTATGTATACTTAGTATACTACGCACTATACAGCAGAGTTGGAAGACCCCTCTTCGAGGGAATCACAGCTTGGGTCGCAGTCGGAAGGCTGTAGTCAAGTCTTTCATTCAGAATCACATCCCGGTACAGATAAATCCGGAGTAATAATCAGTGTGTATCCTTCAGATACTAGATCGAGCTGTCCCTATATCGGTGTATGTATACTTAGTATACTGATTACGCATTATGCAGTAAAGGTGGAAGACACCTTGTGGGGGGCCTAATCGTGTATTTGCGCCTAATCGTGTCAGCGCCAAATCGTGTGAAAGAATTGCGCCTAATAACGTGTTGCGCCTAACCGTGT
Source organism: Hanleya hanleyi (assembly GCA_036873755.1). NCBI lineage: Eukaryota > Metazoa > Mollusca > Polyplacophora > Lepidopleurida > Hanleyidae > Hanleya > Hanleya hanleyi. The sequence continues at coordinate 140,307 of JAVTVY010002080.1, forward strand.
AGGAAATTTGCGCTTAATGGTGGAACTGCACCTAATCGTGTACGGAATTTGCGCCTATTTCTGTAAATGCGTCTAATCATGTAACTGCCCCTAATCATTTGAACCATCTTGCGCCTAATTCTGCGTTGCGCCTAATCGTGTAGAAAAATGCTCCTAATTGTGAACCGCGCCTATTCGTGTAGGAGATTTGCTCCTAATTGTGGAAATGCGCCAATTCGTGTGAGAAATATGCGTCTAATCGTGGAAACGCGCTTATTCATGGAAATCATTTTGCGCCTAAGGGACGGTTCATTTTTTACCAGGGGGGGGGGCCGGGGGGATCAAGGGGGGGACTAAAAAATTTTCCAATGAGCTGGAGGGGGGACCAAAATTTTCGAATTTGGTTTTTAGGGCGTAACCAAAATTTCTACATTCATTATTTTGCAAAGCAAACATTTTCTGTAATATGTATAAATAAGCCCAATGAAGAATTAAAACCCTGATTCAGCTATAAACTTCGATAAACGTCTGGACAGTTTATTTATCAATTTGCCTGTTCTTTATATCCATCAAGCAGCCACCTGTTATTACCATCAGGACTGGTAAGCTTAAGCTCAGAGCTTTAACCATGGTGTCATGCTAATAAACCAGTAGATAACGGGTAAGGATGGAGACTGTGAATGTACATGCAGTCAAATGTTTACTTGTGTGACATCAACAATTACATCACCAACTAAAGTTACGTTTGTCTGAATACACACACCCAGGTGTACATGTGTATGTCCACTGTGCATTCAAGTGTGAAAAACAATTGTTTAAACTATGAATTGTGGTTTAAACTATTATATAAATCATGCATACTTGAATGTTTCTTTAACCCACATTATACTGTAATAATCATCATAAGTTTTATCATGTTTATGAACAAATCGGCCAAGGGCACAGTTGAGAAAAGCATTTGATGATAAATCTGTGTCGGACCAGGATCCAGAATCCATTCAGGAATTCAGCGACAAGTACATTTTGAAGACAAGTCATGTTTTGAACTATGTTCAACATTTACCCGGGACTTTTGATTTGAGGGGGGCCCGAATATCTTTGCCCCCTCCCCTTACCGGCACTCCTAACTGACCATATTCCCACATAAAAATTACAGATAGAGTGCCAGGACGTGTTGTGGTGTGTTATAGGCCTGTTTTCAGGCCTTCATGTGCCCCCTATATTTTCCTATATTTTTGAGTCATTCCTATATTTTACTCAAAATCTCCTATATTTCCTATATTTTGACTTTTTTTCATGAAAACCTTCACCAATGCTCTGAAATAAGTCAATCTGGCATGGCAAAATACATTTCAGAATTTTTTTAGCCTCGCTTCGCTCGACAAATATAAAAACCTTTAAATTTCTTTTTCTTGAACCAAGCAGCAGAACGGGTCTCCTCAAATATGAACGCATTCAGTGGAAATAATTTTATTAAACACCAAAAAACTACCAAATTTGGAATATACAATGTAGTAGTGACCTGTCTTACACTTCCTTATTTCCTATATTTTCCTATATTTTATTAAGAAAATTCCTATATTTCTCCTATATTTTGGCAAATTTCCTCCCGTATTTTCACTGTGAGCCACTTGCAGGCCTGTGTTTTGTTTGTGTTTTAAACCAGGAAGTTGCCTGTCAGGCTCTGCGGACCGCTTATTTTAGCTTTGTGTAACTGAATCGGTATCATACTGGTTTTTTTATGTTTTTTTTTTTCATGTGTTAAATATAATTAGAAAGTCAAATGGAATCAGGCATGAATTATGATTTTTTCAATATCGATGCGTGCTCATAAATGCGAAACAAATGTGAAAATAGAACCGTAAATCTGCATACATTATGTTCGAATTTATTTCCGAGAAAACGAGTAGAATGCATCTCTGGAGATCTTGGACTTCGGAGCTTCCGGGGCCAAGGCGGCCCCTGGACCCTGGCCTGTTGGGCTGTGAGGATTTCCTTATATTATCTTTGTGTGAATGAATCATACCGGTAGGCATATTGAGTTCCCTTCAAAGAACTAAAAGTCATCCTTTTGTATGTTTTATTATAATATAACTAGAAAGTAAAATGGATGCAGGCATGAGGTGCAATGTTTTCAATATCGATGAGTGCTTATAATTGCGAAAAAATCGTGAAAATAGAACCATAAATTTGCATGCAGTATGATCAGTTTTATTTCCGAGAAAAGGCTCAGAAGGCATCTCCGGCGATCTGGGACCACGGAGCTTCCGGGGTCTAGGCGGCACCTGGACCCTTGCCAGATGTGCTGTGATAGTGGCCCCGGCCCCCCCCCCCCGCCCCCCTTTTCAATTACGTTCCGACGCCACTGATCATATAGCCATGTACTTGCATTAGCATCATCATCACACTAGGTTTTCTTAGTTGCTCAAGTGTCCACATCTTGTATTTATAAGCCTGTACGTCATCATGAAAAGATAGGACCTGGACGTTCTGATTTTCGAGTAATTGTTGGGGGGGGGGGGGGACCAAAATTTTCCTTGTCCGCTCTTGGGGGGCACCATAATATTTACACATTCAGTCTGGGGGGGGGACCAAACATTTTTGCGGCCTACTGACCGGAATCCCCCCGGCCCACCCCCCTGGTAAAAAATGAACCGTCCCTAATTTTGCGTTGCGCCTAATCGTGTAGAAAATTTGCGTCTAACTGTGGAAATGCGCCTAATTTTGTATAGAGGCTGCGCCTAAACGTGCACAACGTGAAGACATAAGTAGTATGTAAAGGACGGATAAAGTCAACTTGACCTACTGTCGTCATATTTGAGGAGCTCACGGGAAGATCACGTGATCAAGAGGTAAAGGTCACTATAGTTCCTGGACTTCCGGTCACGTATTTCTCCGCGGTGATGCGGTCTGGCAATGATGCGGTCGCGGGAAAAAGCCTCCGCGGATAGAAAGTAGTCCCAAATACGCGGAGAGCCCGGGGGAAATTCTCCGGCATTCTTCGCCAATCTTCGGGACGTTTTGGGGGCGAGAGGGGCCCCTAGTGGGCTGATTGGGTCGAGTGAGGTGTCTAAGTGAAGAGCTCGTCCAGGGCGATCAAGTCACGGATGGGTGCATGTAAATTGAGGATTTGTCCCGAAAATATAAAAAGCGGAACACGGACTTTACCCCTATAATAGGGGAAAACTCCTATCAACCAGGTCCAAAATGGCTAATATCGGTCTCCGGCTTATCGGGCCGACCTATCAAGTCATGGGTGGGTGTATGTAAAATGAGTACTCCGAAAATATAAAATGCGGAACACGGACTGTACCTCAACAATAGGAGAATGATTCGAACATTTTGAACAATAATGATTCATAGCTGGTTCTAGAAGCTGCACCACCAATCTTCTTGCAACCCTGTTGACGTGGGCCCTACAGGAGGTAAAAGCATTTTGGGAAAGATATTTCGCCACTGTTTCTAAAAACTCTGGCGTTGAATGCATGTGGATATTGAAAAACTCAAAATGTCTTACGGAAGAACTTGATGCTAAAGGTCACATACCGTACAGACATGTATCCACATGGGATTTCTCGATTCTCTATACCACAATCCCTCATCAGGACCTTATTGACCGTCTAAGTTCATTAATAGTATCTGTGTTCAAGAAAACTGATCGTAGATATATTAATTTCGAAAGCCATAAAGCATTCTTTAGTTCTACTACATACAAGAGATATCATTCATGGGGTGTTTCTTTGTTTATAGAGTTGCTTGAATTTCTCATTAAAAATATCTATGTGAAATTTAGCAACACAATATATCAACAGCATATAGGTATTCCAATAGTATTGGGTACTGATTGTGCACCCCTATTGGCTGACCTATATCTGTTCTCTTATAAATATGACTATATGTAGGCGCTTTCAAAAACAGATTCATTCAAATTACAAGCGTCTAGTCCGTCATTCATAATCCAGCCGTCGTCCATTAGAGAATATCCGCGTCCATAATCCAAAGACCTATTCCATTTTCCACATAACAGTATTAGCACCAAATTCAAAAAGACAATCATAGTATACATAAACATAGGTTTGTTTTCTGCAAGAGAGAAGCGGTCAACAGTTTTCAATGATGCCGGCAAGACATCATGATGTTCCAGAAATATCAAATCCGTATCGCTGATCAGTATTCTTAATCCATAATATTCGTTATAGAGTTGAAGCCCGTTCCTTCTCATTCACCAAACGCTATATAGACGATCTTCTCGCTGTGGATAATCGCTATATAAATGACGTAGTGACGGATATATATCCACCTTCACTGGATTTGAAGGAAACTACAGATAACCATACAGGCACATCATATCTAGACCTATATCTCTATGAAATGAAGCGGGCCTTCTCTCTCGTCGACTGTATGACAAAAGAGATGATTACAATTTCGACATCGTAAACTATCACTTTCTGGACAGTAATATTCCAGTGGGACCTGCATATGGCGTATACATATCACGCCTAGTAGCATTTGCCAGATCCTGTGTTAAATGTGACGATTTTAATCAACGTCACAAAACATTGTTGCAGAAACTTATAAAACAGGGCTACACCACCAGGCGCCTCCACTCAACGTTTCTCAAATTTGGCGATACATATCGCATGCTGATAGCAAAATACGACCGTAGCGTGCAAGATCTATGGCGTTACGTTTCGTAACTTGTGTCTAATTCCGCTTAACCCGAGGCTAGGGGCCGTATGAACCCATGTACATCAAGATCCTCATGGTACTCATATGAACAGCCCCAATCAAAGCGTGACTGAGATACATCATTCTCTAGATGACGACTTTACAACGAATATTTTGGATTAAGAATACTGATCAGCGATACGGATTTGATATTTTTGGAACATCATGATGTCTTGCCGGCATCATTGAAAACTGTTGACCGATTCTCTCTTGTAGGAAACAAGCCTATGTTTATATATACTATGATTGTCTTTTTGAATTTGGTGCTAATATGGAATAGATCTTTGGGTTATGGACGCGGATATTCTCTAATGGACGACGGCAGAATTATGAATGACGGGCTAGACGCTTGTGATTTGCATCTATACTGGAAAATGCCGGTATGGGGTACTGGGGTGGTAATTTTTTGTGGATTTTACTGTGGGTGTTGAGGGGTCTTGTTTCTTCGTCTTACCTCGTAAAGCACGATGGGAAGGGTCTCGGAGCTAAGCGGTGAAATTTTTCGAAATGTCCCGGTACCGGGTAGCTCTGTATATAGGCCCATACTGGCTCAGTAGATAGGTCGATACTGGGAAACTTACTCCTGGACATTGCGATATGGGTTGTGGGATCTTGTTTTTCACGTCTCACCACGTAGAACACGATGGGTGGGCCCCGAAGCTAAGCGGTGAAATTATTCGAATAGTTCACTGAGGTCTGGATAGGCCCATAAGGCTACTGGCTCAGTGGATAGGTCCATACTGAGCAATTCACACATGTTCATTGCGATATGGGTTACGGGATCTTGTTTTTCACGTCTAGCCACGTAGAACACGATGAGAGGGGGCTCGAAGTTAAGCGGTGAAATTTTTTTGAAAGGTCCAGGTACCGGGTAAGTCTGTATATTGGCCCATACTGGCTCAGTGGATAGGCCCACACTGGGAAATTTACTCCTGGACATTGACATAGGTTGTGGGATCTTGTTTTTCATGTCTCACGGCGTAGAGCACGATGGGCTGGGTTCCGAAGCTAAGCGGTAAATTTTTTTCGAAAAGTTCACGGAGGTCTGGATAGGCCCATAGGCATACTGGCTCAGTGGATAGGTCCATACTGGGCAATTCACACATGTTCATTGCGATATGGGTTGCGAGATCTTGTTTTTCACGTCTAGCCACGTAGAACACGATGAGAGGGGTCTCGAAGTTAAGCGGTGAATTTTTTTTGAAAGGTCCTGGTGCCGGGTAGGTCTGTATATTGGCCCATACTGGCTCAATGGATAGGCCCATACTGGGAAATTTACTCCTGGACATTGACATAGGTTGTGGGATCTTGTTTTTCATGTCTCACGGCGTAGAGCACGATGGGCTGGGTTCCGAAGCTAAGCGGTAAATTTTTTTCGAAAAGTTCACGGAGGTGTGGATAGGCCCATAGGCATACTGGCTCAGTGGATAGTTCCATACTGGGCAATTCACGCATGATCATTGCGATACGGGTTGCGGGATCTTGTTTTTCACGTCTAACCACGTAGAACACTATGGGAGTTAAGCGGTGATTTTTTTTAAAAGGTCCAGGTGCCGGGTAGGTCTGTATATTGGCCCATACTGGCTCAGAGGATAGGTCCATACTTGGAAATTTACTCCTGGACATTGCGATATAGGTTGTGGGGTCTTGATTTTCACGTCTCACCACGTATAACACGATGGGCGGGATCCCGAAGCTAAGCGGTGAATTTTTTTTAAAAAGTTACTGCGCGCATGCGTTATGGGCAAACAGTGCTGGGTGGACGTTTGGGGTCTAGGTGAGTCCGTAGTGGTCCGATGGTGTCGTATGAGGCCTTATTTTCAAGCTTTCGTGGAGGAGCATCCGACTGGACTAATGTATCGTCCGTTTTCATTATTCTGCGCACGCGCAATCTGGTCGTAGTATAGAAAGCAGACATTCTGGGGGTGTGTGGGGTGTGTTTGGGTAGAGGCGGGTCAAAATGAAGCTTTTCTGGGGTAGTCAGAATGGCGTGTTTTTTATTGCAAGTCGCGTCAATCTGCGCATGAGCAGTTGGGTGTAGTAAGTAAAGTGGTCATTTTGGGGGTGCGTGGGGTTGTGTTTGGGGTAGAGAGGGACCATCCTTGGTCCAAATGCGTCGTGTGGGTTGTCATGTTGTAGCTCTCGGTATGTAGACCACCATTTGAGGCATGTCCACGTGATCTGTGACGTCATTGGTTAGGTCATCAGTAGAAGTATTAGCGAAAGCGGACATTTTGGGGTGTGTAGGCAAGCGTTTCGTGTAGAGATGGACCATCCGTGGTCCGAATGCGTCGTGTGAGGCGTCACCTTGTATCAAGGCCTGCCAACGCCAAGCTTAATGCTTCAACGCCCTGGTGCAGTAGCCCTGAAGCTCTGATTTTCAAGATAGTCCACGAAATTGACACTAATTCATCGAAATGCGGTGCCGCCCGTCAACGCCTGTCGTTACGCCTTCAGGGCCATGATGTAGACCGGAGAGAGAACAACAGCAACAACAAGAATGACTGATCAATCATTTTATTATCGCCTCCAGTACACCATATCCAAGCTGGTGGAGCTGCCTTGGGTATGTTTACAATACAAGTAGCCTCTTGTTCAATGAGAGGCCGCCATTTGGCGCTGCATCTGTCATATTCTTTCTTGCCCGTTAGATGTATTCTCGGTTGCTCTTGTCCAATCAGAAGTTCCATCTTCGGCCATGTTCGCTCTGATCCGTTTGTTCTAATCGTCGTCGGGCAGGCCAGGATACCGTTGAGGTAACATATCCTCAAATAGTTGTTTGCGCATTCTGAGTATCTATGAGTGCATGGGTGAATACATTCATCCGACTGGGTTGTCGGTCAGCTTGGTAACGAATAACGTGACATTGGTCACCCTTTCTACGAATTATGAACCAATGGTCCCTGTAAATGTCACTTAATGGATGGGCGTCCGGTAAGAGATGCCTGGGAGCATCCACTGGATCTTCCTGGAAATGCTCGATGTCGTCAGGCGTATGTGGAACAGTATCACCGATGTCCGGCTGGATATCTAGGATCTCCTCGACTCTAGACACAAGCAAACTGTACATGGATATTGTATAATACAGGACAAATATGGTACAATTCAGAACATATGATATAATACAGCACAGATAAGGTCTAATACAGCACATATTTGGTATAATACTGGACAGATATTGTAAAATACAGGACAGATATTGTATAATACAGCACAGATATGGTATAATACAGGACAGATATTGTATAATACTGGACAGATATGGTATGATACAGGACAGATAAGGTGTAATACCGCACAGATTTGGTATAATACTAGACAGATGTTGTATAACACAGGACAGATATTGTATAATATATCACAGATATTGTATAATGCAACACAGATATGGTATAATACAGGACATATTTTGTATAATACAGGACAAATATTGTATAATACAGGACAGATATTGAATAATACAGGACATATTGTATAATACTGGACAGATATGGTATAATACTGGACATATATTGTATAATACAGCAAAGATATGATATAATACAGGACAGATATTGTATAATATAGGGCAAATATGGTATAACATAGGGCAGATATTGTATAATACAGGACATATATTGTATAACGCAATGCTAGACATGCCACAAGTGCGCAGCCGAGTGCACAGGGCAGTATGAAAGAGGCGGTAGGTGGGAATGTTAAGCATTTTCTGATACGCAGCCGACATGTCCTCCATCAACAAGGGCGCACGGTATACTTGTATAACCTGCGCACGATCATTTAATCGGGAAGATGTTTTACGGTGCCACGAACGCTCACTCCACGAGGACGCGACGGAACAAGGTAATGAACGTGGTCAACTCTTCAAACGGCTCTTCAAACGTTAAGACGGCATCAGCGTTTGATTCATGGTCCGCCACCATGGCATGGGCGAACACTTTCCACTGAAAGTGGAGCCCAGGATGGTCAGTCCCAAGGGAGATGAAACGTACGAAGACACCACCCACAACAATTGCCGAGCACCGAGCCCATGTCCAGTTTGCTTGTGTCTACAGTCGAAGAGGGCCTAGATATCCAGCCGGCCACCGGTGATACTGTTCCACATACGCTTGACGACATCGAGCATTTCCAGGATAATCCAGGGGATGCACCCAGTGAACTCTTCCCGGGCGCCCATCCATTAAGTGACATCTACAGGGACATTGGTTCATGATCCGACGATTTTTCCACCGTCATTGCCTGCAACTAGACATCTACAATTTCCGGTTAGAGGTCCTGTCTCGGCTCTTCAAGTACTTGGAAGCCATCTTCAACTACGGCCTTGAAGTTGAATCTGGCGTTTGGTTATGTGCTGCAGCATGAGGAGACAGACCAAGTCCGATACTTTTACCCGAGCAGTAACATGCGGGCATTTGACCAACCGTTTACCATCACGGATAGGGCGTCGCTAGAGCCCGTGCTGGACTAAGTGGACCGATTGGGTGTGTTGGAATGGGCTCAACAACAACGCCCCAACACCGAATGGGTCGTACCGAAGGTGACCAATGTCACGCTTTTCGTTACCAAGCTGACCGACCATCCCATAGGATGAATATATTCACCCATGCACTGATAGATACTCAGACTGCACAAACAACTATTTGAGGATATGTGGCCTCAACGGTATATCCTGGCCCGCCCGACAACGATTAGAACAAACGGATCAGAGCGAACACGACCGAAGATGGAACTTTCTGAAATGGGGACTTCTGATTGGACAAGAGCAGCCGAGAATACATCTAACGGGCAAAAACGAATATGGCAGATTCAGCGCCAAATGGCGGCCTCTGATTGGACAAGAAGCTACATGTATTGTAAACATACCCAACGCAGCTCGCCCAGCTTGGGTTTGATGTACTGGAGGGGATAATAAAATGATTGGCCTGTCATCCTTGTTGTTGTTGCTCTCTCACCGGTCTACATCATGGGCGTTAACCCTACCTGGCCTGGGGGGGGGGGGCGAAATAGTCGCCCTACCAAACTTTCTGCGCTATATCCGGAACGACAAAAAATGGAGAGTTGGAACTTCGTGAGTTTATAGTTTATCACATTGGGGTCATTTTGAGCTTACTTGCGTGACCCCCGACGAAAGAATCATGGGTAAATTCAAGATGGCGGCCATGTGGGGTCCCAGAAAAGTGATGTTTTTGTCATATTTGTTCAAAATTTCTGACTTTCTGCGACGAAAAGTGGGCAAAAACTATTTTATTGCACATCACATTAATATTTTCTAATTTATCAAGCTGTTTTTGCGGAGAAATTGCATAAATAAAAAATTCGAAAAATCTGACCGAAAAATCGATCAAAAATGCCGTTTTTGAAAATGATGTCACTGTGGCGTCATCAAAGCGGCGATCTAGGATTTTTCTGCACTTTCTGGTAGAGCTTGACCCAAGGGTATAGTGTGGTAAGTGTTAGCTCCCTAGGTCAAGGAGTAAGAAAAATAATTAGGGTGTCCATTTCGAACCCCCACCCCAGGCTACGACAGGTCCCAAAAAGCCCAGCCCAAATAGGATTAAGGCGTAACGACAGGCGTTGACGTGTGTCACCGCATTTCGATGAATTAGTGTCAATTTCATGGACTATCTAGAAAATCAGAGCTTCAGGTCTAATTGACAAGGGCGTTGAAGCGTTAAGCTTTGCGTTGGCAGGCGTTGATACAAGGTGACGCCTCACACGACGCATTCGGTCCAGGGATGATCCATCTCCACCCCAAACGCTTTCCTGCACACCCCAAAATGCGCGCTTTCGCTAATGCTTCTACTGATGACGTCATCAATGACGTCACAGATAACATGGACATGCCTCAAGTCGGAGTCTACACCCCGAGAGCTACAAAATGACACCCCACACGACGCATTCGGATCAAGGATGGTCCCTCTCTACCACAAACACACCCCAACGCACCCCCAAAATGACCACTTTACTTACTACACCCAACTGCCCATGCGCAGATTGACGCGACTTGCAATAAAAAGCCGGCCACTCTGATTCCACCTCACACAAGCTTCACTTTGACACCTCCCACGACCCATTTGGACCAATAGTGGTTCATTTCTACCCCAAACACACCCCACGCTTCCCCAGAATGTATGTTTTCTATACTAGACCAGATTGCGCATGCGCAGAATAACGAAAACGGATGATACATTAGTCCAGTCGGATGCTCCTCCACGAGTGCTTCAAAATAAGACCAAATACGACACCATCGGACCACTAGGGCTCACCTAGACCCCAACACGTCCACCCAGCACTATTTACCCACTGCGCATGTGCGCAATGACTTTTTCAAAAAATGTCACCGCTTAGCTTCGGGACCCCGCCCATCGTGTTATACGTGACGAGACGTGAAAATCAACATCCCACCACCCATATCGCAATGTCCAGGAGTAAATTTCCCAGTATGAACCTATCCACTGAGCTAGTATGGGCCAATATACAGACCTACCCGGTACCTGGTTTTTTCAAAAAAAATTCACCGCTTATTTTCGATACCCCTCCCATCGTGTTCTACGTTGTGGGACGTGAAAAACAAGATCCCACAACCCATATCACAATGTCCAGGGGTAAATTTCCAAGTATGGACCTGTCCACTGAGCCAGTATGGGCCTATATACAGACCTACCCGGTACCGGGGGGGTTTTCGAAAAATTTCACCGCTTAGCTCCGAGACCATTCCTATCGTATTTTACGTGGTGAGACGAAGAAAACATGACCCCACAACCCATAGTAAAATCCACAAAACAAAGACCACCTCCATACTCCTTACAGTCATTTTCCCCTATAGATGGAAATGTTTGAATCATTCTCCTATTGCTGAGGTAAAGTCCGTGTTCCGCATTTTATATTTTCGGAGACAAGTCCCCATTTTACATACATCCACCCTTGACTTGATAGGCAGGCCCGATAAGCCGGAGACCGATATTAGCCCTTTTGGACCTTGTTGACAGAAGTTTTCTCCTATTTTAGGGATAAAGTCCGTGTTCCGCTTTTCATATTTTTGGGACAAATCCTCAATTGACATGCACCCACCATAAATTGATCGCCCTGGACGAGCACTCCACTTTGACACCTCACTCAACCTAATCGGTTGACTAGGGACCCCTCTCGCCCCCAAAATGTCCCGAAGATTGGCGAAGATTGCCGGAGAATTTCCCCCGGCTCCCGCGTATTTGGGACTACATTCTGTCCGCCGAGGCTTTTTCCCCTCGACCGCATCATCACCAGACCGCATCACCGCGGAGGAATACATGCCCCAAAGATCACGTGACCGGAAGTCCCGGAACTATAGTGACTTTGACCACTTGATCACGTGATCTCCCCGTGACCTCCACAAAAATTACGAAAGAAGGTCAAGTTGACTTTATCCGTCCTTTACATACTGCTTATGTCTTGACGTTGTGCACGTTTAGGCGCAGTCTCTATACATAATTAGGCGCATTTCTAACACAGTTAGATCCAAATTTTCTACTCGCTTAGGCGAAACGCATAATTAGGCGCAAAATGATTTCCACGAATAAGCGCGTTTCAACGATTAGACGCATATTTCTCACGCGAATAGGCGCATTTCCACAATTAGGAGCAAATCTGCTACACGAATAGGCGCAGTTCCACAATTAGGAGCATTTTGTCTACACGATCAGACGCAACGCAGAATTAGGCGCAAGATGGTTTAAATGATTAGGAGCAGTTACATGATTAGACACAGCCTCCTTACACGATTAGGCGCATTTACACAAATAGGCGCAAATTCCGTACACGATTAGGCGCAGTTCCACCATTAAGCGCAAATTTCCTACACGGTTAGGCGCAACACGTTATTAGGCGCAATTTTTTTACACGATTTGGCGTTGACACAATTAGGCGCAAATACACGATTAGGCCCCCCACAGGGGTCAGATCGAAACAGAACAACGTGTATCCGTCGCGTAATCCTCCCGACTGATAATATTCCCTTCGTCCTGGGTGATTTGACCGGTGGCTGTAAACAGGCTCTGATAGGCTCGAATGAAATTCGCGCCCAAAGTTCGGTGTTAAGGCCGTAGCTGGGACCTGTTGTCCATCCACATGCAAAGCCACAAAATTGATTCCGAAATGTTTAAAGTCAAACGGGTTCTCTGGGTAGGCTCCGCTGAAACTGGTATTTTCCACACAGGCCAGGATCAATCGCTTGGGTAGTTCCCCCAGGAACAGGTTTTCTTTGTTGGTGCTCATATTTTCATCCGACACAGAGAACACTTTGGTTTGCACACGCCGGATAGGGTTTTGTTTCCAAGGCTTTGAGGTGTCCCAATAGAACGGCTGGATTCGGTTTCACTTTTGCGACACACAGGACTGCCTCTTGGATGACAATCTTATATTCAGCAGCATGCTCCTCTACGTTAGTGGCCATCAAGGCGAAGGTCGGAGGCGCCCGTATCAGTCGGATTTAGATGGGGACCTTGTTCAAGAGGTACCGCTCTTGCATGAACATGTCTGCGTGCAGTCGACCCATGAGATCCACCGAGGCGCCGTTCGCGGTCAAAGCCTTCCGTTTGTTATATCCCGCATTGTCGTTCTCTACACCCATGTTCTCGGCTGTGTACTGGTAGAATAAAGCGGCTGTGGGCTGAGATTTTTTAGCCTTTCGTCAATACGACCACAGGGTCTCGATGTAGGCTCGATAGGGGTACGTGTTGGTCGAGTCACTGATGAGTTTGTCGCTGAGAAATATATCCACATGTTGAAACATAGAGTGCAGATAGAGATTCGTCGGGTCCACCGTTGCTTGGTCGACGATTCTGGAGCCATCCCCATTGACGACCTTGGCTTTCACATACAGGTATGTATGGGCTAAATCCACAAAGGCCGTATCCGCATTACTGATGGTGAACTCGATGAGTCCTGTTTCGCTGATGCTGGAAAGCGGGAGATGCTCCACCCATAATCCTTGTTCGGCATTGTGTGGGCGGGACGGTCCACAAATCAAATTCACTGTTGGTGGACTCTGCGTGGATTAAGGACATGTTTAAGAAAAGATATCCCGGGTCTTCGATGTGCGTCGTCGCTGGGTCGGTCGTCGATTGGTGCGTGGTCTTGGTGGTGCAGGTCTTTTATTCCCTACGGTGCGTTGTGCTTTGGCCACCAAGACGCCCTCCGCTTCTTTGGCCCGCCGTTTCAAGGCTTCTTTGAGCGCCGTACCCCCCAAGACATCACCGGCGACTTGCAGTCCACTGCGTACCGCTTGTTTGCCGATTGCTTTCACCCCATGAGTCACCAAGGGCGGGAACGTTTTGACGATGCTCCCGAGTATGTTTCCCAGCCCGTGTCCGCGTTGCTTGCGTGCACCACTAAAGACCGGAAGGCCACCTCCGGCCTGTTGGGCATAATAGTCCATATAGCTGCGTGCATCGCACTCGTAAGGCACCTTCATTATACAAAGTGGGGAGCACGTCCTTGTCGAAAATGAAGTGTCAGCACCACTTTTCCTCGTTCGAATGCCACCGATCGTCCCGTGTCATCTCTTATATCCACCGTGATAGTGTGGATGTCGGTTTGTCGTACGGGTAGGTAGAGCATGTGGGTGAAACTGTCGGTGACTTGATCTCTATGAATCTTTTTAATGGGGACCACCCGTAACAAAGGTGTGTTGATATCGCCCACGATGTGGTTGTCGACCACTTCCGCGTAGACGTAGAGTCCGTACATACCAGACTTCATATCCATCGGGATCTGGCTATGGTCCTCGGATGAACCCGTGTAGGCTGAGTGAGTGTGACCCCGTAGGATAGGACTCAGTACGACACTCACGTTGAAGGTGAGGATGATCTGTGCCTTGTCGTTGTGTGCGTTGTAATCGAAGTCCATGTGATTCTTGAAGGGAAAGGTTTTGATGGGTTTTGAAATATTCGTGACCTCCCGTAGAGCCTTATACGGTGACAGTCTTGTCAGCCCCTGCATGAACTCCTTGGGAGTATCCTCTTGGCCTTCGGGGAGGGTGAATGGGGTGTCTTTGCCTTCGTAGGACACCTCACCCACACTTCATTGGCTGGCACGTTGTACCACGAGTAAGGGTATTGGATATCCACGAGGCCACATTCCCAGCGTCCAGGTAAATGCAACGGCTGCGGTAACTGGGTCACGTACTTGGCCAAGGTGTTGTCAGGAAACACATCCAGTGAACTGTTACTGGGTAGGGTGAGGTAAAACATGGCGACTGAGCTGTCCTCCTGCGGCTGTTGGTTTTAATAGGTGTTCCAGGCCTTGGGCGGTTGTGTGCGGCGTCGTGTTCGTCGCAGTGACTTGCTACGTGTCACGGCTCTGGAGATGTGGGGTGTCTTGATCAGGGGTGGTTTTTTAAAGGCGTGAAAAGAAGGTCCCCTTTGTGGTGGTGTTTTGGGGGGTGACTCCGGTTCCCATTCGGCTTCCCAAGAAGGTAGTGAGCCACTCGCCGATTGCTGGGTCCGCTGCATTCAGGTCCAGCGCTGGGGGTTCCCCACCAATTCCTGTGGTACATGCATGTCTTTCAAGCCTTGAGCGAAGAACTTCCATCCACGGGGATCCGTGTGCGACCTGCGTTGACGCATCAGGTCATTCACTAAATCCGTCATGTGGGTACCGGGGACCACCTGATTCTGTACCAGTAGTTCGTCTTTATCATTCCAAGTCATGTTAGGATTCTGTTTCGTCCGCTGTAATACCAGGCCAGCTTGTTTCTTGAGCGATGCAGGTACACTCTTCAGGACTTCGTCTTCCACCCACTGTGGGGTTGTGGGTGGTACCCCTGGTAATGGCGGCTGTTGGAGCGGTGCTGAGGTCGGCGGTGTGTCGCGTGGTGGTGCTGGGGTAGAGAACGTTTTGTATTGGTGCATGAACGTTATGTACCGTTGAAGCGTACTGTTGTACTTTCTCACTGTCCCTTAACCCTACCTGGTCTGGGGGGGCCATTATGGCCCCCCTACCAAACTTTCTGCACTATCTCCGGAACGGCAAAAAATGAAGAGCTGAAACTCCGTGACTTTATAGTTTATCTTATTGGGGTCATTTTGAGCCTATTTGCATAACCCCCCGAGCAGAGGATCATGGGTAAATCCAAGATGGCGGCCACGTGGGTACCAGAAAAGTGATGTTTTTGTCAAATTTCTTCAAAATTTCTGCTTTTCCGCAATGAAAAGTTGGCAAAAAATATTTTATTTCATATCACATTAATATTTGCTAATTTTTCGTACAGTTTTTGTGGAGAAATTGCAAAAATAAAAAATTCGGAAAATCTGACCGAAAAATCGACCAAAAAATGTCGTTTTTGAAAATGACGTCATCAAAGCGGCCATCTTGGATTTTTTTACATTTTCTGGTAGAGCTTGACCCAGGGGTATAGTGTAATAAGTTTCAGACCCCTAGCTCAAGGGGTAAGAAAAATAATTAGGGGGGACCATTTCGGCCCCCCCCAGGCCTGGACAGGTCCCAAAAAGCCCAGGGCAGATAGGGTTAACCCCGGTCTTTGTAAGATCTGTTGCATCTCCTCATCGAGGGTGTTTATGGTCTTCACCGTAGATGGGACCGGGTAGGGCGATTGCAGGTTTTGAAGAAACCGTAGTTGGACGAGGACCATTTTTTTCGTGTGGTTCATTGTCGGCCGAAGAGTCCACCCAATACTGGACCCAACACGGAAGCGGCCAACGGTGCTAAGATGGCCCCGAGAAAGCCGCCTTTCTGTAACACCTTTTTCTTTTGTGTTTGAGAGACTCGCTTCTGGACTAGGGTTCGAAGACCTGTCTTATGTTTGGTCAACTTGGTCTTCTGAGCCGGAGTCACTGGTACGTTGCCTTTGAACAGGTTGTACCCGATCTCGCACAGACAGCGTACAAGGTCAGGGTCCGCACCACGTACAATGGTTCGCACCAACTCGGGTGGGCCGTCTTCAATACACGGAGCGTCGGGGCTAGAACTCACAACTCCGTTCTTTTTATCTATCTACCTCCTGAATATCGAACAGAGACAAAGTCAACCATGCTGTGGTATTAATTCTTTTTATTATCCCCATCATCAAACACACACACCCCAGCTGGGGGTGCTACTGTGGGTGTGTTTACATTATTTTTGCATGTGCACGTGGTGGGTCTCTCCGGGAAAAATGCCGGTCCGTAGTCGAAGGTGGTCGGGGGTGGCTTTCTTGAGGTCGAAGAGCATATACCCGTGCTGAGGGGTTGTCGCATCTTTAAGGCTTCCAACGCAAACGGTGTGCGGCCGGGATACATCTATCTCGCCAAGTGCAGCAGTTGAGTGGTATCTCTCGGGTTTTTGAAGACCACCAGGTAGTGGGCATTTAAGCTGATGTTCCGATGTTCTTTGTTTTTACTGAACAGATTCTGCACAATGTAGATGATGCTGAGCCGTCGATGATGGCTGCCTTTGATAAAGAGTTGGGTGACCCGCGCATCCGTCCCCGCCATGGGGTGCAGTCTATAGAAGAGCCATGACATCTGAAATTAAACAGTAGGCAGGTTCATTTTTTGCTAAACAGCAACCGTGTTGTGAGAGAACCCCCATAGAACTATATATTTTCTGAAAGAGTAGACTCTTGCCATAAAGCCGAGACAGATGTAAGCCTTGTGTACGAAAATCAGGGTCCCCATAACCCTTACTGAACTTGTATCAAACTTCGTGAAAACCCCCTAAAATTGGTCCAAAATTAGTAATATTCTGCCCCCACCAAAGAAAAAACTTGACAATCGATTGCTATGAAACTCACCGACACTGTGCCCAGTCCAAGGACCAACAAAAATTAGCAAAGAAAATAGGGTGTCGACCGCGCCGATTTCAAACTCATTTTTCCACCGTAAAGTATGCCATGTGCTCGTCAGCTAAAAAAGACCCCAATTCACAGCCACACTTTCGCACTTCCATCTGCATAGTGAGGCATGGGCCAATCTAACTGGCAAAATACGATGTACTGATTTGAAGCAAATAAATCAGTCAACTGAATGATATCACAAATATTAATAAACAAAAAGCCAACAAAAATTCCCATGGGGTCAAACCTGGTAGAATATTAATTTCAAAGAATTTGAGGGGGAACAAAAATCCGCAACTATGGACTACACCCATGAGATCATGCAAACCACCAAGGTGTCCGGTTCCAAATCGGCCAGGTTGGGTAGGCCTTCCACGAACGTGATGTGGGGCATTGCTGCATACGCTGCCTGCCATTCTCCGTAACACCACACGACTCGGGCAATGGGTGGGGTGATCATGCTGTCGGCATTTTGAAGGAGTTTCCTGAGGAAGTGCGTTTTGCCGAAGCCCGTCGGTCCTGCGATGACGCAAGTGAAGGGATGCTGCCACCGAGGGTCCATGGTTGGAGGTGTATCCGCTGTCTTGGTAACCCGCTCTTGTAAATTTGGTACGAGTGAACTGGAGTGGTGGTAGGTACAACGTTGGTCGTCGTTGTCTGTTCACTGTGCGGGATGAAATCCGGTGGGTTTTCAGACGTAGTGGGTGTACGTGGTGTATACTTGGTGTGGAGCTCGATGTGGCTTGTACACGTGGTGTGGTGGTGGTGATGACTGGGCTCGATACGGGGCTGACTGGTGCTATCTGTTTCACTGCCACTCACAGCTGGAGTTCTCAGTTGGTTAAGTAGCGTGCTGACATAGGCTACGTCGTAAAACACACCTCCGTACAACACACTCACCAAGGTTAGCAATATCACCACAAAGCGCACTTGCTCTTTGCGCGTTTTGGGAGACGCTGTGTTCAGAGGCCGCTGCTGCTTGTCCATAGCACCGTGGTCGAACGTGGAATGAAGGATGACGGTAGTGGTGTCTGGCTTTATAGTCGTTTCACCTGGTTGGCCGCCACCCAGGAATTGAAGGAACTGGGCCAGCCTTGCCATTTGACGAAATGAAACAGTTTGCCACGCCGACGTTCCGTTTTCAAAATCTGCTCCACCGTGTAGTAGTCTTGCTGTGTTTTACGACAGGCTGTAATTCCGTCTCGTAAAACGTCCCTAGCAACGGTTCCCCTTGAAGATCTTCCAGTTCATAGACTCGCTGCTGTCGGGGTAGGGGCCGTTTAATCAGGAAGTGCTCATCGCTCCAGTTGGGCAAGTAACTTTTCTCAAATTGACCTTTGACTTTACTGATCCGTACAGGGTCCCGGACCTTGAACACCTCCTTCGACGTCCGCTGCGATTGCCTGGGGTACAAGACACGCCGGACTTGGGCTTCATTGCGTTGGGTCACGGTAATGGGGGCTCTCTCTATACTCCGGTGATAGGCTCGATTGTAAGCAGTCACAAGTTTCGGAAGAACATCGATGTACCGCCTTGTATTCTTATAGGTGAAATATTTATACATGCGGCCTTTGAATCTCCTGTTGAACCTTTCCACCACGGAAGCCTTGGTCTCGTTGTACGTATGGAAGAAAAACACCTTCTGAGCTTTCAGAAACTGTTGGAACGGTCTGTTGAGGAATTCCGTGCCTTCGTCGGTTTGCAAATACAAAGGTTTGCGCCCGGTCTTGAAGATGTCATTGAACGCCGCTATGAGATTCGCGCCCATTTTCGTCCGGATGGGTACCACCCATGCATATAACACCCGTTTGAATTTGGTCCAACCCTCTCGAGACAAACGAATGTGAGCCGGGCACGGTTGTGTAGGGTCCGCATCACAGATGTCTCCCACCTCCTCCATGATATCGACCATATCCGCATAAACGTGCAAGAAAACCTCGGGGGTCAAGCTGAGAAACGGTCGTATTATATGCTACGTCATGGTCAGTACGTGAATGGTACAAGATTTGACTGTCTCTCGTATTTATAGGGAGAACCCCGTGAGATCAAAGGATCGGGTGGTCATGTCACGGGGCTGACTGAGTCTAGCCGGATAATCAATGGTATCGTCGTCTGCCTCCGCTTCATTGCGAGACATTTGTTCATTGGGTTCTGCCACCACTTATCTCAGGGCTCGAGCCCACTTCAACTGAACAGCTGACCGCTCGTCCGGTGAAACAGCTGCTCCACGATAGGTACCACTTTCTCGAAGGCTGTCCACAGATCGATGTCTAGGGTGAAGCCTCGCGTAGGGTGTTGATAACGACCCAGGCGTGGGAAGAAGGGTCCACGGTGTACGTAGATGGCATTGTCTATGTGGATGAGGCTTCCGTCGAGCTCACCGCTCAACACCCGTTTAAATTTGGTCCAGCCGTCACGGTGTAGCGTAACCGTATTCGATACGGTCTCATCGCTCGGCCAGCAAACATCTCCACGGTCTTCAACGATGGTGACTTTATCTTCATAGACGTGTAACCCCACCCGGGGTGTAAGGGGAAGGATGGCTCGTAGGACTGGTGATATGGTTTATCCAATGACGAACGGTGAATGACACACACTCTGACTGTCTCTCGTATTTATGGTCAGGTCCCTAGGTCACATGGTTGATCCAATGACGATCGACGCACACTGTGACTGACCCTCGTATATATCGTGCTCTGAAGAGCCGTTCTTTTTTTCTGTCGCTGTCATTGCCACAGCGTCAGGGTCAATAAAGCAAAGACCATTACTAGGCCAACGAGCCGTCGCTGGTTCCGGCGTGAGCGCTCGTGGTCCATATTCCGAGCACCAGGGATGGCTGTCATAGTCCAGTAGTGGTGAATGATAGCACACCTCTCCATCGTGTGCAATCTGTCGAGGACCGCTTCTGTGAACTCTTCCAGGATCTGGCGTCGCCCCTCGTTGTCGTCACCATCTCCAAACATGAACCGAACTACTGCTCGGTAACCCGTGAGTGAATTAACCGCGGTCGCATGCTGTAAAATGCGAGTCGCATAGGGATGGATGTCCGTCATGGCTCTGCAACCGTAGGAATGGGGATGTGAGATCCAGAGGGGCGTGTTTCATAGACCATGTCACACATGCGCGCCTATACGTAGCTCTACGGGTGTAGTCCGTGATACGTACTATTCTGATTGGTTAGTCCGAAAAGAGAGCAACAACAACAAAGATTACAGATCAATCCTGGAGGAACCAGTAGGAAACATGTCTGTGGGGGTTTCTCCCAGAATTTCGCTGACGTCCGTGTATTCATCCGGGCACTTCACGACCGCGCCTGAATCCGGGTATGTATGAGTATCTTGAGGGGGCGACTGCATATGGTGAGTTGTGAGTGTTTTCTCGGTGACGTCCGCGCCTGCATCCGGGTATTTGGTGAATGGGGCGTGACCTGGGAATATGGTAAGACATGTACTGACCTGTCTGTGGGTGTCTTTTTTCGGTGACGACCGCGCCTGCATCCGGGCACTTCTATGTAGGTGTATAAAAGTGGGAATTTTTATGGCATTGCTGCATTCATTGGCCTGCTTGACCTGACCAGCCTAAGCCTGCCTGACCAGCCTGATTCTATCTGACGAGAGGAGCTACTTGCCTTAGGGTGTAGTCCACAGTAGACCCCTCGTTGCTGGAAATAGCCCCTTGGTATAGTCGTTCCGTCCATCCGAGTTGCCAAACCATGCAGAAAACCCATATAAAAGTACATATTTTCTTCATGGGAATGCTCATACCATTAATTTAACATACAAGCCAGTTATGCAAATTTAACCCGAGATAAATTTTCTATCCTCGGAACGTACTCCAAATTTTCTGAAAAATCTATTAAAATGACCCAAAATACGGAAGGATTATTATCCTGTGGTCAGACTCGGGCGCTCTGATGTATAAATATGTTTGAGGGGGACCAATAATTCGAAACTATGGACTACCTTTTCAATGTTCATGACGTGCAGTGCACGTCACTGCTTTCTCTCCTCATTGTGTTCATGACGTGCAGCGTACGTCCAAGTTCGCAGTCGTT
Source organism: Hanleya hanleyi (assembly GCA_036873755.1). Lineage (NCBI taxonomy): Eukaryota > Metazoa > Mollusca > Polyplacophora > Lepidopleurida > Hanleyidae > Hanleya > Hanleya hanleyi. The sequence continues at coordinate 161,879 of JAVTVY010002080.1, forward strand.
CCTTGACAGTGACGTTGCGTCGGCGGGCGTGATTCTATGCATTGAGAGACACGCTGATCAAACGAGAAGGTAATTCCGTTGTTACCGGCACATCCGCAAATGGCATTTCATATTATTTTGACATCAAAGCATGGACGACACGTCTAAGTGTACAGTATTATTGTCAAGGCCGCGACATGGCAGGAGAACCCAGGTTAAACAGTGAAAGGGTTAACAGTGGAGCCAACAGCCATCGAACCACCCCACCGAGCTAAGCTTCTACGGCATCATATACATATCGTTGATGAGATGCAGAATGTGGCCGATATATGTGATCTGCTCATGGTGGAAAACATAATCACTAAACACATAGGGGTAGATATCATGGCGGAGAAGACATATACGGCACGAAACAGCACCAAGATGTTCACTTGCACAACTTTCCAGAAGCAGTTTACTCGCCGAGAAGATTTGCGACGGCACGAGTCCTCCATCCACAACGGCGCACGGTATACTTGTATAACCTGCGCACGGTCATTTAATCGGGAGGATCCTTTACTGCGCCACGAACGCTCATTCCACGAGGGCGCGACGGAACAATGTAATAATGTGGTCAACTCTTCAAACGACCCAGTCAGTTAAGACGGCATCGGCGTTTGATTCATGCTCCGTCTCTACGATTTGGGCGACAACTTCCCACTATGGCACCCAGGAGGGTCAGACCCAGTGGAGATGAGCCCGGGGAAACGAATGCCACTGGTGATGCGATCACAGAGAGCCCACCTGTACCCACAGTTCAGAAGAGCCTAGATATCCAGCCAGTCCCTAGCATTACTGTTGCCAGTCATACGCCTGACGACATCGAACATTTTCTGGAAGATGCAGTGGATGTTTCTAGCGATCTGTTACAGGACGCCCATCCAGTGAGTGAAATCTATCGGCGCCAATGGCCCCCAGTCCTCAGTAACATTGGGGATAATAAACTGCATAAACATTGCTGAAATTGTTGTTATTTACGACAACCGCTTTCCGCTATACTTGGATGAAATATATACCCCGATGCCATATAGTGCCGTTGCACACTTTCGAAACTTCCCTTTAACCCGCGCGCGCGCGCGTGCGGCTTGATAACCCACACGCGCGCGCGCTCGCCCGGATAAGCCGCGCGCGCTGCGTCCGGGCCGGGGAAAACTTCGATGTTGAAAATCCAGACTCTACGTCTAAGGGAATATTGGAACTCTTCTGGGTTCGAAGGTAGTTTTAGTGAAACCGGAAGTGATGTCACACACACACTTGCGCAGAACCCACACCACCAAACCACAACCATGGACCCATATGGGGTTTAGTTCCCAAACACACTCCCACGCATCCCGAAAATGCTTGCTTTCTATACTACGACCAGACTGTGCATGCGTAGACTATTGAACACGGACGAACCATTAGTACAGTCGTATGCTGCTTCATGAGAGCTTCAAAATAAGACCTCATACGACTCCATCGGACCAATAGTGACCCATGTCGGCGCCAAAATGTCTATTTTCATATACTTGGTATACTGCCTGCGCATGCGCAGAATGTTGAACACGAACGACACACTAGTCCAGGTGGATGCTCCCTCACGAATGCTTCACATTGATACCTCACTCGATCCAATCGGACCAATAGGGGCCCACCTAGACCCCAAAACGTCTATTTCCGTACACTTTGTCTACTGCGCATGCGCGGAATGACGTCAGTTCCACGTCACACCCCTTCCCTCCTCGGATGCTCCTTCACGAATGGTTCATATTGATACCTCATACGACTCCATCGGACCAATACTGGCCCACCTAGACGCCAAAACGTCTATTTCCATACACTTTGTCTACTGGGCATGCGCAGAATGACGTCACTTCCACGTCACACCCATCCCCTCAGATGCTCCTTCACGAATACTTCACTTTGACACATCACTCGATCCAATCGGTACACTAGGGACCCTTCTCGCACCTGAAGCTTGCCGGAGAATGCCGGAGAATTTGGGACTACTTTCTGTCCGCGGAGGCAGACCGCATCACCACCAGACCGCATCACCTCGGAGGAATACACACGCCCGATTCATGCAGACCGGAAGTGACGTCATACATGGCGTCACACTTGCAGAACACCGGCACATGACCGCCACAAAATCGTCACACCGGCGCACAACACTCCCGCGCACACCCACTCCACAATTCCTGCGCATGCGCAGTGAGGCGCCATTAAGTCGAAAAGTTTATATATACTACTTACGCACTATACAGTAGAGGTTGAAGACCCCTCTTCGGAATCACAGCTTGGGTCACAGTCGGAAGGCTGTAGTCAGTCTTTCATCCAGCACCACATCCCGGTACAGATAAACTCCGGAGTGGTCATCAGCGTGTATCCTTCAGATACTCGATCGAGCAGTCTCGATATCGGCGCATGTATACTTAGTATACTGGTTACGCACTATACATTCTCAGTACATTAAAGGTAATCAACACTTTGTGTTATAAAGCATCGATGAAGTGCTAATTTGCCTCAGGAGACGTCGATAGAAGACAGATTTCATATTCCATCTTCAGGATGTAGTATAATCATTCGATTAAATTAATAAAATATATTAATTGCACGCATTCAATGCTTATTCCGCATTTCAAATACTCAGGACAGAAGGGTACCAGAACGCCAAGTTAGTGAGGATCAGAGAACCTGAAGGAACCCGATTCACATGTCAGGACCTAAGAGGATCAAGTTCCCCCCTCCAAAAACAGTGCAAGAAGATGTCCATAAACATACCCACTCTCCTGGTATGTTCTGACCCGACATTGTCTGAATATTTACTGTGGTCATATTCACAGTTCCGTAAATATATGTAGTATATATATACGTCAGAGCAATGTTTCGTGATAATTTCGGGAGTTATCTTCGACAACTCCACAGACATATCTCTCATCAAGGGCCGCCTTTTAATACACGACGGTGTTAGCCATCAAATCTTCGATTGAAGTTTCTTCAAGTTTCTCCTCCTCTTTAATCATCCGTTAGAAGTCAGAAATAATATTTCTATTTCCAATGACCCATGGACAGCAGTAAGATGTCGTCATGGGACAGCCTCAGTTTAGAGATGTTTCTGATGTATGCCATGGCTAATGCAAATCTCGCTTCGCGAGATCCATTTCCACATATTTCAATATATTTCATATGTTTACTTTTCTTGGATCGTTGTTTCTGTAGAGATGTCTAGTTTTCATTTTGCCTCTTCGAGTCAGATTGAATTCAGTAGATTCTGTAATTGGCTGTGAAAATCTGCGTAAGTTTCTCTCTCTTTCAAAGACACAAGCCGGCGGGTATGGATAGCAGTAGGATGTCGTCATCGGACAGCCTCAGTATAGAGATGTTTCTTATGTCTGTCTTGGCTAATGCCAACCTCGCTTCGTGAGATCCTTATCGACATTTTTCAGCATATTTCATATGTTTACTTATCTTGAGTCGTTTCTGTTCTTTTCTGTTGGGAAGACTGATTTTCATTCTGCCTCTTCAAGTCAGATTGAATTCAGTGAGCACTTAGCTCGGAAGTGACGTCATCGTACGCATGAGCACGCATCTGTGATGTCATCGTACGCATGCGCACGCATTTGTGATGTACCCGCACCCTGGTGTACCCTACGGGCTACAGGGTACAGATGTGTGCGAATGCGTACGATGACGTCACTTCCGAGCTAAGATCGCCGAGCTCCAAGAGCTCCGCCCACGGAAGCTACCACCACCACCACCCGGCGTTGGGGCGCCCCTGTCTTGTAACAACTTCCGGTTCTTGTCATGTGTTAGTAAACATGGAAAAACCCGGATCTAAGATGAGTACCCGGATGTAAAACCACAGTATCCGGATGGAAGACAGAGGAACGACGGGAAAAACCCACTGGGAAACCCGGATGTTGACAAGGTCCCGGATGTAAAACCCACTGCACACACACACACACACACCCACTCACGCACACATACACAAACACACGCGCGCGCGCGCACGCGCGCAATGCGGCTCAGCCGTACAACAGTACATCTCGTCCTCGACTTGGGGGTAGTTGAACAAGTGTACGCAAATGGGGTACATGTAGAGAGAGTCTGTGAAACGGAGCATGCGCTGTGGGGAGGTTGATATATTTCATGTTCTTCTGAAGCAGTATAATCGATTATTGAATGGAAAGACGTTTGTGAACTTTGTCGAATTTTGATACACAAGATATTACATTTTACCTCCGTCGATCAGACGGAGGTCTAGGAGAGCAACGTGAAATCTCCCGCCAAATAATTGTCATATGGAGAACCCACGACTCATAGGATTTTCAATAGGGATTGTTATGGTTCCCGGCGAAATTTTGAAGTCAAGTTGTTGGACAATATCGAAATAATAGGGAACTCTCATTGCAATGCATTTCAATGGGCCTTGCTTCTGTAGTCGGGTTCCACCTACCATCATGCTTCACGAGTTACACGTAATGTTGGCCGCTTCCATCGGGAGATTCAACATGGCGGCTCTCCATCTTGTAGAGATGGACAATGCGATTTTTGCCGTTTTTTTGGTAAGTTTATTGTTGCTATGTTATGTCATTACAACACAATGACTCCTAGTACACCACCCATCATTTCTATATATCGTAAGGTATTTGTCGGCTGAGGACTTATGTCGAAGCCAACCAAGTAGTCCAAGTTGTTGTTGTTGCATATCAAATGCATGAGAGGTCATGCACGCACTGACTGGAAGACAACAGCACAATCGACGATGCCCTGATTTTTCTGATACGTTTTTTTCCTTTCAGTTGATGATATCCACCAGCCTGGTTGTTTAAAAACAGTTATTCTAAAGTTTGCTGATAAATTATATTTCCTCGGGAGGGGGAGAGGGGCTATTTATTTCGCAGTTTAATAAGCAGCAGCACCAAATTGATCTAGCTGCGTGTAAACTTATTTAATAAAGCTGATAAATAATATACATATACTTGATAATACCACATGTACGGCTCAATAAGTTGAACTCCAATTGGTAACAGGTTTTGTACTTTTCGCAATTCCAATGATGGAAATAATTCCTCAGTCAGTCTACCCAATTCCACGGAGGCGTACTGTCGTTGGTATTGTAAACGGGCTTCATTGTACGTTTGCATAGTTAATTCCATGGCATCCAAGATATGGTTAAACTTTAATACGAGGAGAATACCTCGCCACATCTGTACCTGCGACGCTCTAACTGACTGAGTGAAATCATTTAGATATTGCGTAACGTTAATCATAGCATTTGAAAGTTGATTAATTCGATCGCGATTAAGTGCAATCTCATCAAAGGCGTGATGTACTCCAGACGCAAGTTCATTTGCAAAATGAGCTATGCCATGGGCGGCCGTTAACGTGGTTTGTACCAGTTCTCTTAACTTATTAACATCCCGGGTCGTTGCTACCCCAAACAAGGCGGATCCAATTTCACCCACTACATCTAGTAACGCCCTTCGAAATCGAGGGGGAGATGTACGGTCGATATCAGCTTGCTCGACCTGAACCGCAAGATGCTGGAATCGGTGCAACCAAGGTAACATGTCGGAACGTTCAATATACTGGTGATCAAACGAGACGTTAACCATACGATAAAGTTCTTGGACATGTGCACGAAAATTCTCAGGGAATACCGGTGGCGTAATAGTCACAACAACTGTCCACTCAGCCTTGACCAAACTAATAGGGACCTGTCCAGTAACAAGGATGCCATTCCGCAGTGGGGTTATAGCAGTCCATCCCAATGGGACCGTAATAGCCAAAACATATACTACGAGCAACATGATCCCTGTCATAGCCACTGGTATCGAAAAGTGTACGTGCGACGGTGTTTATTTCTGATCATAGGAGAACTCAAGGCTCGAGGTTTGCGCTTGCGCAAGTAATAACCATGCGGTGAGTCGTCCATTTCATTCGAGGAGTCTGGCTCATTGGGGGTTTCCTCGTCCATATCAGACGACGTGTCATCCGCATTAGGCGGATCTTCTACATCAGGCACTTGACGTTCATTATTAATTGCCGTATCATCGGGAATTTCAAGTGTATTAGGGGACTGACTGGTAGATTCATCATTCGGAGAAGGGGAGGAGTTTGACAACTGCCTATCATGCGACGTGGGCGTCTCAACTTGCTCGGGAGCTACGTTAAACTGGCGTTCTGCTCTGTTCAGACTCTGCCGCGTACCTATCTCAGGGTTACGACGGGGGCGTGGCTGAACATTATCCCAAACAATCTGAGGATCGACAACTCGAAGCTTAGAGACATTAACTACTCTAGTTTTCCCTGACCTCTGGTGTCGAATATGGGCTACCGGTCCGTTAATCTTAAATATTTCATACTGCGGATCACACTGAGCTGTAAGTTTGATTCGCTCATCTGCATGAACAACCACAGAGTCGCCCACCTTGAACATGCCCTCCCGTGCTCGGTGATTAATTTGTTCACGATGGTACAATCGTGATTTTTCAGTCGCTTCACGTGCCTTTGTGAAGTGCATTGCTCACATGACTTAAACGGTCACTAAGATCTTGTGAAGCATCTACAGGTAGGGAGAATGGTAAACGTGCACGACGCCCATACGTTAAATAAAAGGGCGTGTACGTAGTTGTGGCATGTCTTGTGTTGCGATAAGCTAACAAAGCTGAACTGAGTTCCCTTTCCCAATGTCGAGACTGATTATTGACCAACTTCTGGAGAATTTCCTTAAGGGTTCGATTGAAACGTTCAGTTTTACCGTTAGTTTGAGGATGATATGGGGTCGTGCGCCTGTGATCTATTCCTAGCAACTTGAATTTTTCTCCCAACTCATTAGAATTGAATTCCTTTCCAAGATCGGTAATCACAATCTCCGGAATTCCATGTCTAGAACAGTATTCTTCCAGAAATTTATCCTCCACATTTTCAGCTGTTTTCGAACGTATAGGAAAAGCTTCAGCCCAAGCTGAATAATGATCTACTATCGTCAAGATGTACGAATGGCCTTTATTTGACCGAGTCAGAGGACCGATCAAATCCATACCAACAATCTGACCTCGATATTTTGGCATGGGCATTTCAGTGTACTTTGGGCGACTACGCACCCGTCTATTTACCTGACAAGTTGCACAACGGTCCAACATACGCATAATGTCTTTGCGCATGCCCTTCCAAACGAATGCATCTCGGACTAGACCTAAGGTCTTATAGAGTCCTTGGTGACCTGCGCGAAGGTGTGCCTGCTCCATTACCTGGTTACGAAACCTGGTCGGCAAGATCACACGGGGATATTCAGCATCAGCTGCCGAGGGACATCTCGTGGAATATACTATTTCATTGCGCATCATATGTTCCTCTGATGGAACAGTAAATAGAGTGGGGAACTCCCGTTTTTGTTCCTGGCGAAGTGTAACTTCATCAACACCATATACCGATATTGGCACGTACGGTAGGTACCTCAGGTATAATGTAATCATTGGTATCAAATGTTGCAACTTCATAAGGTGTTCGAATTCTTGAAAGCATGTCTGCTCGGACATTCTTGCTTCCTTTGATGTATTCAATCTTACACCCATACTCAGCTATCAAAACTGCCCATCGTTGAACCTTAGTGTTCCGAACTTCACCAAGAAAGAGACTTTTCAACGGTTTATGATCAGTGTAAACCACAAATTCTGTGCCATAGAGGTATGGCCTTAGCTTTTTCAATGCATAGACTACAGAATAGCCCTCTTTTTCTATGACAGGCCAATTCAACTGGCTATCTTTTAAGGTGGCCGACACGTACTGTATGACTCGGTCAACACCTTGCTCATCTTCTTGCACTAAAATCGCGCATACCGCATAGTTGGATGCATCAGTAAATAATTTGTATGGCTTCTGTGGGTTTGGATAAGCTAGTACACTATCACTGCATAAGAGGCGTTTCACCTCATCAAATGCATTCTGTTGGGGGTGACCCCATTTGAACCTCACATGCCTCCGTGTCAAGGACAGGAGAGGCTCTACCAGGTTAGCATAATTGGGGACACATGCACGATAATATCCTGACATGCCAAGAATAGAACGTACTTCCTCTACAGAAGTGGGAGGGAACATGTCACAGATAGCTTGAATTTTCTGATCTTGTGGGGAAATACCATGCTGTGAAATGTGATACCCCAATAAATCTACTGATCTGGCAGCAAAGACACACTTCTTTCTTTTGAGCTGTAAGTTATACTCTAATAACCGTTCCAAGACTAGTTTTAGATGATAAGCATGCTCAGTTTCATTGCGTGAATATATAACGATGTCATCAACATACACAACAACAAATTTACCGACATAATCTCGGAAAATGTCATTCGTGGCTCTTTGGAAAACCGCACCTGAGTTACAAAATCCAAATGGCATAGAATGCCACTCAAATAAACCCTCTGAGCAGGTAAATGCAGTTTTTTCAATGTCTTCAGGTGCGACAGGTATTTGCCAATATCCAGACTTAAGGTCTAGAGTTGTGAACACAGATGCACCACGCAGAGAGTCAAAAATGTCTGAAATCAAAGGCAATGGATAACTGTCCTTACGCGTTACAGAGTTCAATTTCCTGTAATCGATGGCGAACCTGATCGTTCCATCCTTCTTCGGTACCAGTGTGATAGGTGACGCCCAAGGTGATGAAGATGGTCGTATAACACCTGCCTTTAACATCTCCTTTATTTGGTCCTTGACAACATGCTGTTTCGTCAAGGGCATTCTGTACGCACGCTGCCTGATAGGTGGGTGATTTCCAGTAGGTATGGTACACTGCACTCTCGGGTGTCTCCCTGCACCTGGTTTCTTTGACACGTCGAAAACATCTCGGTATTCGTGTAACACTTCATCGATCTCTCTGTTTCCCGTGGTTTCGTAAACACTTCCTGTAGCGTCGATACCCCCCAGTTGTCCAGTCGACGTTAACTTGTATAATCGACCGAACCATCGCATATGACTTTTTGGATAGTCTAATTGAGCTTTTCCAATATGTAAGGCATCAGACCCCAAAATACACTGGTGAAACATCTCCGGAACCACCACAACCGGTACAGGAGACGCGTTTAGAAATTTGTCCCAAAACCTTCAGAGGCTGCTCATTCACAGCATATATTATACCAGTTTTCTTAAGTGGTCCCTTCCCAGATAGTTTGTGCCACACATCAGCACGTAGTAGTGACGTTGACGCCCCCGTGTCAATCAGTGCGGTAATAGTTTGTCCATCTAACTTTAATTGGGCCGAGAACCTCCCTGGAATGATCGAGCGCTCGGCCCTCTGCCGTTTCCCGCCTGCTCATGAGTTGTTTGGAGCGTGGACTAGATGGATTACGACATACCGCCATTCTGTGTCCGGTCTGCTCACATCTCCAACAGGTGATTGGTTGTCTCTGACTGGCACGTCTCGGACCTTTGTTTCGTGTAGTTGGCAGTCGCTGATCACTCCGGGCTCGCATCGTGGTATTTTCCTGCAGTCGGCGTTGATCAGATTCTAACCGGCTCAACCGATTGTTCACTAATTTCTGATGTGCCTCTGTGACACCTCGGTTCTGTCGGATTTCCTCTAAACATCTCTCGACAGGGTCCTGAGAAGCGTCAACTTCCATCGGCACTGCTTCGTCTAAGTTGATAGTAGATAGTAAGTCTAACCGGGATGCTTGATCCTCGATATAGGTCATAGCCGCATTTACATCTTCGGCCCGTTTGTTCATCACGATTGTGCGTGCCAACTGCTTATCCTGTAGTGACCTGATATAAGCACGAATTATGACACGTTTCGAGTCTTCATTTACATCTGGATATGCACGTCTAGCCAAGTCCCAAAATCGCCTATTGTACGTATACACAGTTTCTCCTGGTCTCTGGTGAATCGTTTCTAACTCACATTTTAATCTCTCATCTTCATTTGTGGATACAAATGCCGTTACCACATGTTGCCTAATTGCTTCCCAAGTTACGGTGGCATTGTCCTTGTCCTCAAGAAAGAAATCGATCTCCCTTCGGAGACCTCCGGCTGTGGTCTATATCGCCAAATGTGCTGGACTCCCATTGATGTCTCGAACATCCCGTATCGCCGTGTTACATTCTTCTAACCAGTCGCGCACCTCGGCCGGAATAAGTCCATCACATTTACGAATAGCCGCAACGTGATTTCGTAACCTCTCCCGTTGTACTCTTCATTGCTCGTGAGCTGAATTGTCAGCACGCACGGCGTTTACTAAGGTTGTTACGCCCTGTGCTATGGCCTGCAGATCTTGCACTCGCATGGCCTGATCTGCCATACCTGTCTTGCCTTGTAGTATCTCGTCTGGGGGTCGCCAATATAGAATTTTAGTGTCCTATCAGTTGATTACGTGAAGGTGATAGACAACGGGGATCGTCTCTATATAACCCTGGTTCCGTATGTTCGTCTTCAGTCAAAGCCAAAGAACTACAAGACAACTCGTTGTGATGATATAAGTTGATGATGTTTACTTTCTGCATCCAACATAGACAAGGTACAACAGATCACATAATATAACCGAAAACGTCTGTACGAAATGAAGCTCTGGTCTTAATGCTTAATTATTGTAATATAACTCGAACTTTAAATAGAGCTGAGCAAACAAGTATTTAAACACAGCCTGGTTTCACAGGACTCAAACACTTAATTAGAGACGCTACCGGAATGAACACTTGCTGTTCATTAACTAAGCACAGCTGTGGACTCTTTCAATCACCCTGCTACTGTACAAACATTTATCTATTTGAAGCTTTTGCTTAATCCACATTTAACATTTAACAGAAGACAATTGCATATATACGCGTTTCTATAATACGCCGCGTGAATCAAACTATATTTGAGAGTACAATTAAATCTTGAAGTGCTAACCACTTGGTCTAACAGACACTGTATTAATTATCAGATATCTCACTGATCTGTGTTTCCTCGACCACTTCAGTTATAAACGGCGGTTTGTAAGCCGTCAAAACTTCCTGGCTTCCGCTCAATTAGTAGAGATATGCTCCCAAACTCCAACATACTATAGTGTATGAAATTACATGTACGACTAAACCGTGAATTGATATTATCATACATTTTCCAAAACTGATTAGAGCAAATGTAAAAAAACTCAAATAGATACATATATGATCTTCTATATAATAATCTGATCAAAATATAAATGAGCCTAAAACCTTCATTATCTCATTCGATATTTTACAATAATAATATATACAATCCTAGTTAGCCACACCTGTACAATAATGGTTGTAGCTCAGACTCCGACTAATAATAATATATACAATCCTAGTTAGCCACACCTATGCAATAATGGTTGTAGCTCAGACTCCGACTTGTACACGTATGAAAGGTGCGAACTGGTATAATGGATTTCATCTTGTTTCTTGTCGCAAACAGACAAAAAATTGCAAAATTGAAAGTAGGCCTAATGTACCAAATTCACAACGGAGAAAGTCCCGATTATATATACCATTTAATGACACCCCAAGTGGGACAAACCACTCCGTACAACTTGAGGAATGACACAAAGTATGCGACGCCCCGAACATGTTTAAATATATCCAAAAATTCATTTATCCCGTCAGCTATTCAGGAATGGAACAAACTTAGTTACGATATAAGAAACAAACCATCCACTTCTGCCTTCCACCAATCATTAACTAAGAAAACTCGTATATCTGAATACAGTTTGATTGGTTCAAGGAAACTTAACATTGAACTAACACAAATAAGACATCAATGCAGCCAGATTAAACGCAGATTTAATGAGAAGGAATTTGTCTATTACATCTAGCTGTAGATGTGGAGAACCAAGAGGATGCTTATCACTATTTCTTTATTTGCCCCTTATATACCAATCTAAGGGATGAATTACAAAACGACTTGCCTCCAAACTATAACCTCCAAGCTATATTGTCGGGAAATGAGTCATTCACAAACGAAATGAATAATAATATGTGCAACTCAGTTTTAACATTTATTAAGAACACTTCAAGATTCAATTTGTAGTACGATTACGACGTAGTTACCTGAGCTGAAGGATTAGTATGTTCTAGTACCAAGTTCTGTGAGAATCCTAGCACGCTACAGTCAAGTTGCCACCATATACTCAATAATCTGTTATAGTCTGTTTCTCTCCTATAAGTTGCTAGAAATGGAAATCTAAAACATATCTCATTTGTGACATGTATATATTCACACAGGTTCAGCCAGAACGTCATTATTTTTGTCGTTGTGAACACATGTTATGTATCCATATTTGTAGGGAGAGGGGTGAATAAGTTGATTAGAACTTGACCCCAATCCCATGTACTACAGTTTGTACAATAAATAAGTTTAAACAAACATGATATTTTTGCCATAGCACCGATAAACTAGTTCCCTTTATTTATGTGTTCTAGATCCAGGAGCTGCAGGTTTTGTAAAAGTTAGATCCAATTATTCTGAGAGAAGGAATGAAGTCCGGCATGGTTGTTTTAAGTTAGAACTGAGAATCCTTGGAAATGTCTGACCGATTGACACATGTATCACTCTGCCGGTGGTCATTACACATGTGTAATGTTTATTTCCTGAGAAATCAGCTGATATCCAATGGTTGGGGGGGGGGGGGGATGGAGTTGTGGCCAATCACTGGCTCTGATTTTCACCACCTCTGTCATTCCACACCTTTCTGACACAGTTTTGGTTTTTCCATTTCATCCAGTACATCCATTGTGTAACAGTCCTGTTGCATCTGATATCAGAAGTGCTGAATCAATGACCTGCAGGTTGAAATCAATTGTATACATATTTAATATCAAAACTCACTTCATTGAAAATGTTTATGGCCTTCATTATATTTCATTCGCCCGTCATACACAACAAGATTAAATCCATTATACCAGTTCGCGCCTTTCATACGTGTACATAATAGAACTAGGACCTGACCATGTAACAAGAATTTGCAAAAGTATGAAATGAGAACTGAGTACCATGAGAACTTAGTCCAATCTATGAGTGATCAATAATATGAATTCTGAAGAACGATGATGGATCTTGACCACTGGTTGGATTGGGGTGCATGTTAGTGGCATGAGCATGATAAGAATCCAGTATATCATAATCTAGAACAGGATTGTTTATGTCAGTAACTTCTCTATGGAGCAATATTTTGACAAGCGAAAATTAGATGACAAAAGTGAATACGTATACTGTGTTTGAGGAATATTTCTGTCTCCCCAATGGAAGGCGAAATTTGAATGAATGGTCTGTGTTGTCAGGGTGCCTGATGTCCCCCTTGCAAAGAAAAGAACATTTTCTATGTAATTTATTATTTATTGATATATTTATTGATCTTTTTGTCTAATTGTCTTCTGTTCCAGTCATTTGGCATCGGTAACAAAAAAAAACAATTGGGCAAGTTTCCATCTATGCTATCAGTCAAAAATCTCAATAATGTAGGCCTACATGTGGAATGTAGACACTCCTTTGTTTCAGCTACAATTCAGAATAAGTTTTCAGAATGTCAGGTTTTAACAAGCAAATTATTTTTCATCAACAAGTGTCACAGCACGCAATGCGGATGTCACTTAACTGTTAGGGTAAATGAAACGAAAAGGTTTACAATGTTGTCAAACAAAAAGTATATGTATATTATTTATCAGCTTTATTAAATAAGTTTACAAACTCACGCAGCTAAATCAATTTGGTGCTGCTGCAAAATCAAACCGTTATTCAAATGCGAAATGCCAAAATAAATAGCCCTCCCCCCGGAAATATAATTTATCAGCAAAATTTAGAATAACTGTTTTTAAACAACCAGGCTGGTGGATATCATCAACGGAAAGAAAAAAAACGTATCAGAAAAATTAGGGCATCGTCGATTGTGCTGTTGTCTTCCAGTCAGTGCGTGCATGACCTCCCGTGCATTTGATATGCAACAACAACAACTTGGACTATTTGGTTGGCTTCGACATAAGTCCTCAGCCGACAAATACCTTACGATATATATAAATGACGGGTGGTGTACTGGAAATCATTGTGTTGTAATGACATGAAATGGCGACAATAAACTTACCAAAAAACGGCAAAAAATCGCATTGTCCATCTCTACAAGCCGCCATGTTGAATCTCCCGATGGAAGCGGCCAACATAACGTGTAACTCGTGAAGCATGATGGGAGGTGGAACCCGACTACAGAAGCAAGGCCCATTGAAATGCATTGCAATGAGAGTTCCCCATTATTTCGATATTGTCCAACAACTTGGCTTCAAAATTTCGTCGGGAACCATGACAATCCCTCTTGGAAATCCTATGAGTCGTGGGTTCCACATATGACAATTATTTGGCGGGAAATTTCGCGTTGCTCTCCTAGACCTCCGTCTGATCGACGGAGGTAAAAATTAATATCTTGTGTATCGAAATTCGACAAAGTTCACAAACGTCTTTTCATTCAATGATCGATTATATTGCTTCAGAAGAACACGAATTATACAGCGCATGCTCCGTTTCAAAGGCTCTCTCTACATGTACCCCATTTGCGTACACTTCGCCATCCATAAGATAGCTTGGGAATCGTGTTTCTCCATTATCGCGGAGCGATATCCGGTACTTTACCGCATTCTGTTCGACCTTCATCGGGTGGAGAACAGACTCGAGAAATCTGATAAATGACAGGTTTCCATACCACTTCGGAAACAGATATTGCCTGAGCTTACAAAATATATGGGTATGAATAACCTTTGTATCATGGAAGAGGTGTGCTAGATCTGTAATTTTAAACAAGTAGGACATCACATGACTCGCAAATGGCGGGTTACGTTGGGGGTGATGTCGGTAGAGTTTAGCTGATTGGCTGACCAAGTCACGTGGTATTGATTTCTGGAAATTCCCTGTTGCAGTTGCCGAAAGTAGGCTGAAAATGGATACACACGATCTCAGGGTCAGTCTTACCGCGTATAGATGACATATGGTTACAGGTTGCATGTACCTCTGCCCCAACAGAGGAAGTCGACCGTTACTACTACGAGGTATACGGACACCCCCGTACACACCGCGTTGTTCGAATCCAAATAACTCCTTCAGTATTGCACATGAGCGAACTATATGCTCACCACATATGAACGGCCGCGATAATGTCAAGATCATTCTTCTTATAACGCTAGATATAATGCAGAATTGAAAAGAAACCTGAACTTTCCCCAAACGTCGCTTTTACTATATATGGTGCCACTTTCGCTGGTATGCTGCTCAAGCGGGAATACTGTCCGAAAATCTGATTATTTTGCTCCAGTGAGATGGTTAAAATTATATATCTTTGAAATTTCAGTTCGCTTTGTTGTGTTCATTTCAAGAAAAGCAAACGTTTCACCGGCAAATAAATAACACAAACCGCACATTCTCTAACAGACCACATGTGCGCTCATGCGCTTCTAAAAACCAACCCACACCTCAAATAGAAAAAAAGATCACCGTTTCAAATACCGAAAGCCAAACAAGGGCATACTTCTGAGAATAACCGTAAACACACCCATATTTCACGGAAATAAAATATCAGACTTAAAAACAAAGTTAAACATATGATTTAATTAAAGATTATGAAACCTTGAGGTGATATTTTTTAACACTAGCTGATATTGCGTAGTTCAACTTTTTTAAGTGCTGGACTATAAATATGGGAGGTCGTCAAACTTTACCAGTACTCGGAGGACGTTGTTGGGACCAGACTTGAGTAAGATGCGTTTTTGTTTACAAAATCTGCTATACCCATTAACAAACAACAACAGTTTTTCATTTATTGTTAGATTGTCATAATCACCAATTATAACAGACTGCAATTAGCTTTCATTTGGCAGGAACGTTATGCACATTTAGATGTTTGCGAATTTCTCACGTTTTAGATGCTTTCTGATAAAAGCTTACTTTCGCGTTCATTTGGCAGGAACGTTATGCACATTTAGATGTTTGCGAATTTCTCACGTTTTAGATGCTTTCTGATAAAAGCTTACTTTCGCGCCCGGGAGACTTTAAAGTGGTTTTCGGTCCATCCTTCTGTGAATGTCCGTGTCTGTCTTCGGAAACGATAACTCTAATACTCTCTGTGGGATTCCTCCGAAATGCGGCATAGGCATTCCTTGTGGCAAGACTTCGATTGGTATTGCATTCTGTCCTTCCCCGCTTGTCCTTACGAATTATATTGTCATCACACGCGATAATCTCGAAAGGCTTCGTCGGATTCCCCTGAAATTTGGCTATGGGTGCCTTTTTACAAGATGTCGATTGGTGTTGCGCTTCAGCAAGATCTGTCCACTAATGGCTCTCGTATTGCGCGAATTATTTCAAATAAGAACGGTTCGTTACATTTCTAATACGAAGCTGCGCATCTGAAAACCCCTCGGCTCTGGGCGCCAGCCATTCATAATGTATTCAATTTAAAAGAAGACTTCAGGAACACCAAGCAGTCAAGTAACAAATATACAGATTATGAAAAATTTTGCCATTAGAAATGGCCTCAAACGTTTCCGTCCAATCAGAGAAACCGGTATTCATTACATAAGTCTGTTGATGCATCGACGATGTATACCAAATTTTACATCGAACATTTGAAAATTATCTGAGATAGAGATCCCTAATGATTTCGCATAAATTAAAGCTGGCTGCCCATCCTTCCCACCACTCAGAGAAACTGATGTGGTTATTCATTGCAAGTCTCTTGATACATAGATTCTGTAAACCAAGTTTCATATAGAACACTGAAATGGTATCAAAGATAAACATCATTAAAGATTTTGCATAAATTAAAGATGGCCACCAAGGTTTCCGCCCATGCAGAAAAACCAGAACTGTCTAATCGATGTATACCAAATTTTACATTGAGTACTTGAACCGTATCAGAGATATAGATCATTAATGATTTTGCATAAATTAAAGATGGCCGCCCATCCTTCCCGCCACTCAGAGGAACCGATGTGGTTATTCATTGCAAGTCTCTTGATACATCGATGCTGGATACCAAGTTTCATATAGAACACTGAAATGGTATCAAAGATATATATCATTGAAGATTTTGCATAAATTAAAGATGGCCGCCAAGGTTCCGCCCAATCAGAAACGCCAGAACTGTCATTTATCGTAAGTCTATTGATGCTTCGATGATATATACCAAATTTTACATCGAGCACTCGAACAGTATCAGAGATAGAGATCATTAATGATTTTGCATAAATTAATGATGGCCGCCCATCCTTCCCGCCACTCAGAGGAACTGATGTGGCTATACATTGCAGATCTCTTGATACATCGATGCTGTATACCAAGTTTCGTATAGAACACTTGAATGGTATCAGAGATATATATCATTGAAGATTTTGCATAAATTAAAGATGGCCGCCAAGGTTTTCACCAAATCAGGGAAACTGGTTTGGTCATTCCTTTGAAGTTTCTTGATGCATCGATGATCTATACCAAGTTTCACACTGAACAGAGAAATGGTACTAAGATACACAAGATTAATGATTTCGCATAAATTAAATATGGCCGCCAAAGTTTCCAACCAATCAGGTCCAGATTCAATAGGGTTCTGGGTCATGAGCATATGGATGTGCAGTGCAAGTTTGGGGTGCCTAGGGTAAGTCGTTCTAAAGATATCTTGGTAACAAGAAACCTGTGATGGTTTCGCATAAATTAAAGATGGCCGCCAAAGTTTCTAACCAATCAGGTCCAGATTCAATAGGGTTCTGGGTCACAAGCATACGGATGTGCACTGCAAGTTTGGTGTGCCTAGGGTAAGTCGTTCTGAAGATATCTTGGTAACGAGAAAGGTGTGACGGACAGACGGACGGACGGACAGACGGACAGACGTACATGACGACGACAATACCCTTCGGCCAAATTTTGGCCGAGGGGTAAAAAGCAGAAGAACACAGACTATCCATAACGGTGAAGGAATTTTGCTACAATTATATATCTGCGTTATTCAGCATTTCATCATCAATTCCAGCGTTACGGAATTACAAGGTACCCATATTTTTTCTTCTTCTGAACCCGTTATTACTCGTCCATGGGAAAATCTGTTTTGGAATATCATTTTTCTAATTCTATTACTAAGAACTGTAGGATGAGAGAAAAAAAGGGAAATACAATTGTTTTCTACCTGGTCACGTGACATTCGAATACCGCGTTACGGAATTACAGTGAATTAACCTCCTTATGAAGACGTGTAGGTTACATATATATTCCATCAAAACTCGAACGTTTCTCATTTAATTCCTGATTTTATTCGAATCCTGAGCGCCTGGACTACATTATATCTGATTTCCATCAAGTAAAGTTTCAAATTGATAAATGTCGTTAAGCAAACCTGCGTTACGGAATTACATTTTGGTCCATCTTTTAAGAAGTTGCGATTTTTCCTATTTTACAAGTTTCGATTTTATTCGGTCTAAAAAATTCTGAGGACAGACCGAAGCACATGAATTCTGTTGTTATGTCCCCGGGAAGGCACGTGTATTCGATTAAATGTGAAAGAGCGATAATGACTGGTCAACAACATGGGCAAAATTGTCCAGGAAGGACATAACCGAAATTTTGAATTTTGTTACGGAATTACATTTGGTTGAATATTTCGTGGAATTGATGTCATGATCAATAAGTCAATCATTTGATAAGTCAGTCACTGAATATGGATAATTAACAGCTTTATGGGGGGAAATTAAAACAGATTATCCGTGTTATATGCCGACAATGACGGTGTTGCCGCTGTGTTAACCCCAGGGTTTTAACGGCTGGGTTAGCGCCCCGTAGATCAGTGTTGTGGTTTATTTAAGAGCTGTTTATTACCCTTTCCTGGAGTCTTGACCACAAAATTGATCCTTTCAGCTGTTAAATGTTACCTTATTAACAATATATTATCGACTCCAAATGATTACCAGCCGCAAACGTCGAGGAAATACGATTTAACGGCGAGAATCCCGGTCTGCCTGGGCTAAGTGAATACGTCGCTAGGCCATCTTTTAGCCCACGCCATTGTTGTCAGGCAGCGCCGCAAAGGCTGCTGGGATACTCCCGTCTTCCAGAATCCTCTTTGAATATCACATTGTACCGGCTTGTCTCGGTAGTAGCAGTAGGTCTTGGGAAGTTTCATTGATGTACCATTTTGGTATCGAGCCTATATGTGTACTTTAATTGGTACATGTACTATACCGGACATATATACAGGTATATGGAATATATGATCTTGGAAATATTTATATTTTGTCTGTAATCTAACTTCATGTTCAGTAAACCACAAAGCTTTTTATCACATGTAATGACCCAAAATGCCATCAGTATATGTTATAAAGCATGTAACATTAAGTGTTCCTGGCAAATCTTGTCATGATATAAATATGTACGGCAGGTATTTATTTGCCTTCAAAAAGTATTTCTGTATTTTGTTATTATTCATGAAAAATTCAAAGCCATGCAATCAAAGTTAACACAATAATAATGATATAATGCTGTCGAACAGATATGATACCGGTACTTTCACTAACAAAGGCCCCAAAATAAGGAAATCATGAAAAAACACATGTTGTGTGTCGGTTGATACATTAGGGAGAGACAATTAATTTAGGTCAAGGTCACTGTGACTTGAAAATCGGAAAATTATTAAAAATCACAATATGTTATGTCTAAAGATACATTAAGGTGAGAGGATGTTTGAAATGCCAAAATTGAGGTCAAAGTCAAAGATCAAAGAAAATCACTGTGATCCCAAAATCAGGAAATCATTGAAAATTGCAATTTAATGTTTGACAATGCATTCAGGGGAGACAGTTGCGTTGTCAGGCATATACACATATTGAAGCCCATTCTGACTCCTGGTCAGATTGATTCTTAATTTGGGCTTTTTATCTTTCAGTACAAGGAAATGACCCTCCAAGATTGGTTGCTTTCGGTGGATTTGCACGGGTAAAAGAAAACTCCCCCATTGGTGAGTGCTGATGCATGTAAACCTAATGTCCTTTATTGTGTTGGTGTATAATGGCTGAGTTGGACAATAGAGGGCAGCACTGTGTGTCAGTTCAGCATTGGCTATATACTGCGACACATGATACTTATTTTAGATGCTTGTATGACCTCCTGATAAAATAATTTGTGAAACTTGGATGACACTGTCTGAAGGTATCTCAGTTTAATAGCTCTTTGTAGAAAATCTTGTGACCTTCAGCAGGTACATGTATGGGTTGAAATTGTTATAGAATTTGAATGAAATTTTGTAAGAAGTTAGAAATACTGTTCGTTTTCAAACAGTAATATTTAAAAAAGAAAAAAAAATCTTGTCTTCAAGGCCAAAATAAAAATAATGAACTGTTTTTCATGGGCAGCCGCATCAATCATTTACCTCCTGCTCAACCCTTTTTATTGAAATTTTCGGCAAACAAAAAACCATGTGACTGCCGTGCCATGCCTGCTGAACGTTTTTTTGGGAAACTTGTATTATCTGTAACTCTGGATGAGTACCTGCCAGTTGTGTGGATCTATCGAATGAAACTGCATACCTTGACATAATTTCATTGGAAATTTATTTTTCAGAGCGTATCTTCACTTCTGTATCTTCGATTCGTTCATGTTACCCCAACTTCTATTTCTTGATGTGCAGACATGCACTATAGATGCATGCATTGCGCAGATTGTATGTAAAAGTAGGATCAGCTACATGTACACAGTTGAAAAACAATAATTTGAAAAGCGATGTTAAAGATTCCAACTAAATAGTGTTTCACTTTGTAAATGCATATGATGTAGAATACTGCTTAAATCAGAAGACTAAATGCAATTCCTTTTGATTGATGATTATGTTTGAACATGCGGAAATTGGTTTATTGATAAAGTCCAATGTGTTCTGGATTGCTGTTGTTGTTGCTCCGAATTCAAGATTATGGTTTTCAAAACAACCGGAAAATACATGGTCATTGTTTTTTGTTTCAAGTTCATATTTTCCCACAACAACGATGCTGTCGGCATGTATCATCGAGAGGACGAGCACTGGCGGTCTTCGACAGATGAGGGATTTGGGGGGGCATTTTTGTAGACGATCTAGCTATAATTTTTTAGGTGTACAATGAAATACTTGAGGACTTGACAGTGTGTGTTCCCGCGGGCGACATTGTGAAATTGTTATAAGCTGGATGGACAAACTGTCGGGAGAATATTCCAGGGACCAGTTCAGGAATCCATTATGTTGTTTGGGAGATATCTGCGCTTCAAGCTGACCGTAGCTGAGCCAGGGGGACGGTCCCCAGCAAACCATCAGCGAGTGTAAATGCATTTGTGTTGATGCAAAATGCAGAGAGACGAACACAGATGATATCACGTCTAAAACAGAAGGATTATCTCAAGTGACCTAACGAAAGTTACCAGCTGTATAACAACTTCATAGATCACCTGTATATTAGCGAGAAAAATATTGGAAATAAAAACCCGCCTACACCACCAAATAAATACAAAATGGAAAATGAAATAAAAACACGCCCACCCACACAAGTATTTTGAAAAAAGTCCATGGGAAACATTCTTTTTATTTTTTTGACATAATCAGCAGCAATTGAATTCATCAATCCTGTCCTTTTATAGGTACGATTATCCAGTCTATAACAGCCACTGATCGTGATGGCGTGTTACCTATCTATTACCTGATTGACCCCAATAATGCGGAGGCAAATAGATTGACAGAGCTTAGTAATGCTACGGGGGACAGCTTGACAGGCAGATCTGTGGATGTCAAACTGAAAGTTGATAATCTAGACCGAGACCATGTGAGTACAGTTATATATATCTTGAACTCAGTTGCTTGAATAGGAAGTAGATCTCGGCCTTTATTAATTATTGGTTTGGTTGCTCGTGAACATTCCTTTACACAATCATTAGATGAGAAGTAATCCAAATGAACCGTAAAATAAATGATGATCGATACATGTATTACTCCCTAACTTGTTGACCAGGACCCTACATGTACCTCCAATGTTGAGGAGTTCTCAGTGCTTTGCGAGGTTAATTTGAAATAAACTTATTCTTTTTGATGATGAAGTTTTCAAATTATCACCATCCTTGGAAACGAATTATTCAAGTAATATTGTTCTTCATCGTAGGCCCCTCAAGAAAGACAATTGTGGTATGAAGTCCATGATGGTACCAATGCGGCGGTAAGTGACATAAAATTTGGCGTTTTTATGAAGCTGTTTCAACTTGGCCTCATTAAATGGTGAAGAGTGAATTCGCCCTCAACCTGATGGTGGAATAAGTCTACCATAAATTCTATTTCTACATGGTTGTGTATTTATAATCAATTATTTATAATTGCTTGACTGGGAACCATTCTTACCTTCCTCTGCTTACACTCTTTTTAAAGGTGAACTGCAAAGATTTCCAATGTTCTGCTAAAATGTCAGATCACTATATAGCTGGAATATTGCTGAACGTGATGTTAAACCTTAATTCTCTCTCTCTCTCCTAAAATGTCAGAAATCAAGGCCTTTGTAGTTATAATTGAATCTTTATGTGTGGTTATATTCCTGTGGATTATTTTCTTCTCTCGAGTACATGTGTATATGATGTCAAAATTTATACCACCAGAAAATTGGAGCCACAACTTTCAAAAATGTCATTGATTGCCTCCCATTGTTTTTGGAATGTAATGAACGTAATAGTGGTCCTCACTCATTCATCCGATGTAGCATGACATCATGTAAAATTATGCATTAACTAAAACTTGAATGAAGGAGACCTCTATAACGTCATAATGTTGTACAAGCAAAGAGAGACAGGCGATGTAAGTTTTCAATAAGGATTTATAAAAGGCTGGCACAGTACACAAGATGTATGTAAGCAGAATTTTCATAAAAGGTTTAAAGCTTTACAGCTCACCTTTAAAAGAAGATTCTGGACAAATTAAAAAATATTGACTGACCTACATGTACTTGCTGTCGCAAACATGTTGGTCAACTCGGGGGCGACTTGCTAGCTGTGATGCATATGCCTATCACAGCATCTTGAACCAATGAAAATCGGCTCCTTGACATAGATGCACTTGCAATCATCATGCGCATGGCAAAGTCATGTTCCAAACTACCATATATGGGCAAATGATGTTGATCAACTCTAGCGCATGTGTAATGCATGCATTCTCACTTATTATGTCTCCCCCAACTATGTTGGGGGGAGACATCTAGTGTTTGTGCTGTCTGGATGTCTGTCTGGATGTCTGTCCGTCCCCTTGCCTTGTCTACAAGATATCTTGAGAACTACCGGATGGAATTTCACCAAACTTGGATGGAAGCTTCATTGGGATAGCCCCCTCATTTGATTAGGTTTTGGTGTGTGTGCGTGCATTCATCCGTGTCCGGTGTCCGTCCGTCCGTCCATCTACTTGTACATGTATATACAGGCCTTGTCTGCAAGATATCTTGAGAACTACTGGACGGAATTTCACCCCACTTGGATGGAAGCTTTAGTGGGATAGCCCCTCATTTGATTAGATTTTGGTGTGTGTGCGTGCATTCATCCATGTCCGGTGTCCGTCCGTCCGTCCATCTACTTGTACATGTATATACAGGCCTTGTCTGCAAGATATCTTGAGAACTACTGGATGGAATTTCACCAAACTTGGATGGTAGCTTCAGTGGGATAGCCCCCTCATTTGATTAGGTTTTGGTTCGTGTGCGTGCATTCATCCGTGTCCGGTGTCCGTCCGTCCGTCCATCTACTTGTACATGTATACGGGCCTTGTCTGCAAGATATCATGAGAACTACTGGACGGAATTTCACCAAACTTGGATGGAAGCTTCATTGGGATAGCCCCCTCATTTGATTAGGTTTTGGTGTGTGTGCATGCATTCATCCGTGTCCGGTTTCCATCCCTCTGCCCATGTACTTGTACATGTATATGTATACAGGCCCTATCTGCAAGATATCTGAAGAACTACTGGACAGAATTTCACCAAACTTGGATGGAAGGTTCATTGGGATAGCCCCCTCATTTGATTAGGTTTGGGTGTGTGTGTGCATTTATCCATGTCCATCGTCCGTCCGTCCATGTGTATACAGGCCTTGTCTGCAAGATATCTTGAGAACTACTGGATGGAATTTCACCAAACTTGGATGGAAGCTTCAGTGGGATAGCCCCCTCATTTGATTAGGTTTTGGTGTGTGTGTGTGCGAGCATTCGTTCGTGTCCAACTTCGATGGCAGCTTTTTCGTGGTGGCCTCCTCATCTGATTAGGTTTTGGTTTGTTTGCGTGCATCCATCTGTTTCTGATGTCCAGCTTTGTTACATGTATGTACAGGACTACTCTTGTCTACAAGATATGTGGAGAACTACTGGATGAAATTTCACCAAACTTGGATGGAAACTTCATTGAAATGGCCTTATGATCTAATTAGGTGTTGGTGTGAGCTAGTGCTTGCGTGGGTCCATGTAAAATGTGCTTATCTGTCTGTCCAATTTCTGTTCACTCCATATCTTGGAAACTACTGAAGGCAGATGCATGAAACTTCTATACGGTACAGCATGTATACTATAGGTGTGGCTCTTGTATGTTTTGCATCTTTTCTAATGTGATCAGTTTCGAAATAGTTGATGCTTCATAATTACATGTATTCCACATCGGTTGGACGCTGTAGATGGCAGCAATCCACTCATTGCTATATAAATCCCGACTCCTCACTGGGTTACTGCAACAATGAAAATCGCCTCTTTGTAATTAATATTTTTAGATGCGCAGCTTTGTTTAGGATACTTATTGCTACATTCATTTTATAGCACTTTCCCTTAAATTATGTGCCCACTCAAGGCAAGGTGGGAGGTTGGGGGAGACGTATGTTTTTGCTTAAAAAAACAACCAGCATAGGCTTCATGCCGGAGCGGCAACTCAAGGGTCAAAGCGGAACCTCTAGTTCTAAATTATTTTAGACCGTCATGACCGAGTCATTAAATGGAGGAATCGAGGTTTGAATTTGCAGGCTACTATATTGTGTGCACACACATTATACCCATTTGTATACCGGTATTGAAAGCCTCCTCCAATCCTCCCCAGGTATTAGCCCGGCTTACCTTGTTCATAGAGGACATCAATGATTGTGCTCCAGAATTCAGACAAGTGCCATACAGAGCCAGTATTAAAGAGGTAAGTTATGGACTCCTGATGTCTGTCTGATTTCATCACATATCTGCTGAAAATTCGGAGTAACCATTTTCTTCCTGGGAAAGTACTTTTAGATCTCTAATCATTTGATTACTTCAAAGCAAACTGAAAAACTTAATTCTAAAAATATTTTGCCTGTATTCAGCTTGGTGAATCTAATGTAGAATTTTTTTCCAAACAATTTTCCACATGCTGAAATACCCATTTGTATGTATGTATTTGACAGGATGCACAGATTGGTGCACTAGTGTTCAATGGCACAGAAACCTATGATCCAGATACAGCATTAGGTGGCAGTGTCTCATATAGACTAGAGGTAAGTTGTTTTAGTTCTCCTGAATACAGTGAAACCGGACAATATCCCTACCCTGCAAAACCAAAATTCTGTCCAAACTGACCAAATTTTATGGTATGTTAATTTCCTTTGTAATACTGTGCTTTGGCTGAATAAAATAAATATTTGGCTTCACAGGCACTGCCGCATCAGTTTGTTAGCGCCGTGTCAACCCTTCACAGGCACTGCCGCCTCATTTTGTTAGCGCCATGTCAACCCTTCACAGGCACTGCCGCATTATTTTGTTAGCACCGTGTCAACCCTTCACAGGCAATGGCGCCTCATTTTGTTAGCGCCATGTAACCCTCCACAGGCACTGCCGCATCATTTGTTAGCGCCGTGTCTCGCTTTTATATGTAGGAAATAGTGTTTGAAGGCTACCTCTTCAAGAAACTCGCAGAACACTCGCTATTTTTTTTCTCAAAAAGTGCCTGTGAAACTAGAGATGAATATTATTCAGTAAGACGGCATCAGCCTGACATATTCGACATATTGTAGCAGTATTTATTTCTAATCATAAGCGGTTTTGTTCAGACCAAGGCAGCTGAGAAAGAAATCATCTCATGTCTGTGTTTCAAATGAATCATCATAGAAAATTTTGGTATGGCTATGAATACCGTTTTTACAGCAGATGCCGCATGATTTTGGCCTGTGCTGTCTTAGACTAAACAAAACCATTGATGGATAAACACCGTAATTAGCGAGCCAGAGATGAATCTGTCGCTTACCAAAACAATTTACACAACACTTTCGAATTATTACTGTAATTAAATTTACAAAATTCTTTCTGTTTCAATGGATATCTTTTACTTTTACATCAGTCCTGGGCAGAAAGGACTTGACGTGTTACGCGATTGTAGCGTGTGTCTAACGCGACTACTCACCCGCGTCAATTAAAGACTGTCCCGACTGGAAAAAGTCAAGCATGCGTCTAAATCGCGAGTATGGAGCGACTATAAATTTTCCGCGTTTATCTCTGACGCGGTCCTGAAAGACATCGACACCAGGCTGAACGCAGTCTGTTTTCAGTGCGTCGACCAGACAGGTGGGAAATATATGCACGATTTCTCAACAGGTGAGAATTTTGTGTGAAGGGTTCAGTCGACAACCGATGGCGTGGGATCAGTACATGTATGCAATACATTCTGTCTTCCATGACAAGAGGTGCCGTACTTTACCGGTTATTGGTTTTCATGTTCATTGGTGAAATCGTCTGTAGAATGGGACGTCTGACGGATCACGCTTTTAACTGATTTGCATAAAACATGGTCACGTTTTCGCCAGTTATAAAATAACGCGTCAAAACGCATACTCGCGCCTAATCTTTAGAATGTGACTGGAACTTTTCGGTGTGTGCGTTTTTGACGCAAGGCAGTAGTAAAAGTGTTTTTAATTTCTCCAGTTTTTAACGTGGAGCCCTGAACAAGTAGGTGCGCCTAACACATATTTTTGTTTATATTTCCTCTTTTCTGCCCTGTACTGTATGAATAAACTGCAGTCATATGACTATTCTGACAAGTACCAGGTACGAGAGAACTACCTCTCTAAATGGAGGTAAAAAATGTTGTTAGTTTTGCCCAACAAAGTCAAAGACCATGGACATTTATATCAGCATCAGAATGTATTATGGAAACAAACTTGCATCTATATAATTAACCTAAAATAATAATAGACAACATGATTTCTTTTCTATTATAAAATACCCTATGCACTCGTTGTGCACACCGCAGGTCATGGTAAGATTAGGCCTTAGCTCCACTGACAGCTTGTCGTGAGAGGCGACTAACTGAGGTACCCGTGGGGTTCCCGGGTGTGAAAAAGGAATTGGACCCCACCCATTCCTGGGTGTAAAAATAAATATGTAAGACTGAAATATAGTTGAAAGCATGTTAAATCAAATACACTCACACACTCCATACAACATGTAACAATATATAAATTAGGTCACCTGAAGATTGCGGAGTGTTATGATGAATAAATCAATAGTTATTAAGCAAAAACGACCTTTCTTACCTCCATCTTAGAGAGGTAGTTCTCTCAAGTTATCACAGCAGATTTTCTATGGCTCCCTAATATGTTTCAGTCTGATTACATGTAATGAAACAGTTTACCTGTACATTTTGAGTTGACTAGGGCAATATCTGTCTTTTTTCCATTTGAAAATTTTGGATTGTTCAACAAGTTTAAAGAAAACTACTACATTTATTATTCAAAAGTATTATTGTAACATTTTAACTTTGCTGCACAGCTGTTTAATCCGGTAAGTTTCATTTTTCACAGATTTTGTCATCTGTAGTTGTGTATGTATGTGTGTGCCGATTTGATCATACCAGTCACTGAATTGATACAAAATAGGATAATATATTAAGGAGGAATTATTGATTTAGTGAAGTGGAACTTAGAATAGATCACATAGTGCGATGAAATTCAAAGCTCCCTCAGAATTTAGATAACAGAATTTAATCAGTTGGTAAACTGTATTGCATCTGGTGAGGCCTTGTCAAGTATGTACATATAAGATGTTGCTGAGAAACAAAAGTCATACTTATATATAGTGTCACTGTTGGAACAAAATGTGGTTATGGCACTTCCAATAGCTTACAATTTTCATTGTATAGTTTTTCATTTTTACCCCTCGGCCAAAATTTGGCCGAAGGGTATTGTCGTCATGTACGTCCGTCTGTCTGTCTGTCCGTCTGTCCATCACACCTTTCTCGTTACCAAGATATCTTTAGAACGACTTACCCTAGGCACACCAAACTTGCAGTGCACATCCGTATGCTCGTGACCCAGAACCCTATTGAATCTGGACCTGATTGGTTCGGAACTTTGGCGGCCATCTTTAATTTATGCGAAACCATCACAGCTTTCTCGTTACCAAGATATCTTTAGAACGACTTACCATAGGCACACCAAACTTGCAGTGCACATCCATATGCTCATGACCCAGAACCCTATTGAATCTGGACCCAATTGGTTGGAAACTTTGGCAGCCATATTTAATTTATGCGAAACCATTAGTGTATCTCGGGTACCATTTTACTTTTCAGTGTGAAACTTGGTATAGATCATCGATGCATCAAGAAACTTCAAAGGAATGACCGAACCAGTTTCCCTGATTCGGTGGAAACCTTGGCGGCCATCTTTAATTTATGCAAAATCTTTAATGATATATATCTCTGTTACCATTCAAGTGTTCTATACGATACTTGGTATACAGCATCGATGTATCAAGAGACCTGCAATGTATAACCACATCAGTTCCTCTGAGTGGCGGGAAGGATGGGCAGCCATCTTTAATTTATGCGAAATCATTAAAGGTCAACCCAAACGCTCTGAGGTCAAAAATATAAATATAAATATAAATATAAATTCTGAAAATAATGATATTTTTTTCATAATTTTGTGCAGTCTGGTTGGCGAGATATTGCCGTTTGAAAGGTGAAAATCGCTCTCCTGTCAATTCCAGCTGTGACGTCACGGAGGGAAGCCGTCTTGTATTCTCTATGTTAAAGCCGTATACCACAGTCGTATGTAGCTGCTGATTTCTGGAGATTTTCGGAGTATCGGGGCATCATTTTTTAAATATGCCGCGACGTTGTGTAGTGGGAGGTTGCAGTTTTACTACAGATGACGGTGTTAGTATTGATTTGTGGCCCAAAGACGAGAAAATCGCTGCAAATTGAACGAAATTTGTACGCAACACGAGAGTGTGGAAAGAGGGCCCGAGTCAGTACTCGTATAATTTGCTCGGCACATTTTGACAGAAAGACATCATTCGAGGACATCTACAGCGTAGCAGTTGAATTCGGGTACAAACCAAAACTAAAGAGAACAGCTATTCCAACTATCAAACGTAAGAACAATCAGAATGTGACGGCAAAGAAATCGGACAAGGAGAATCTATCACGGACATCGGCTGAACGAACCTAGCCTGCAAGCGAGGCCTCGGGCAGGGGGACGGCTGTACATGCCCTGCTCGCTCTCGCGTGCCATTTGTTGCTTGAGCACCTACAGGTTAGACTGGATGAGTCTCTATTTCATATATACACGTTTAACCATTTGTTCCAATGTGTCTTAATGTCTGTATTTGTATGTTCAATTTTATTCATTCTATGTATGCGTTTTTAGCCAAATGTTGGCACAAACTTCACGCAAATAAATTATCTAAATTATATACTATTTAATAATAATAATAAAATGATCTTTCATAAATATATATACGTTTGAGAAGTAAATAAATAAAAAACACCAATTGGAGTGAATGGCTGCAGATACAGAAGTGATAATTATACTTTCATAATCCCTTGACATTTGAGATTGTGGGAATATCATTCGATTTCAATTTAATTGAGGTAATTTGTCGAAAATTGAGCAAATGTGAATGCCGATCCACTCACCACGGCTTACTTTTCGCCATGAATGTCCAAAGTTTTTTTATCAAACTATCTAATTCTGAAATTGGTATTTCATGGGGATTATGGGAAAACAAACAAAATTCAAGTCGGACGTATATCAGTAGAGTTATCAACAGTTTACTGTCCATACTGCCGAATCCCGGAGTTTATCCCTTCGAAAAGGCTGCCTCGGTCAGTAACAACAATAACAACACAGATGTGCTCGTTCTTTACATCACAGAATCGTTCTACATTCAATACAGTTTGAAATATATGGACATTTGGTCTTATAGATGACGATAATAAGGTTTCCAGTCAAGTTGCATACCAATCTGTATTCAACAAACGACCTCTCCGAATCCTGTCGTCGTCGAGTTCCACGTTGTCAGAGTGGTTGTCACTGTCAGAATCGGAGCCGTACGGCTCAAATTGATAGGGCTGAATTCCGCCGTTGGTCTGCAAACAACTGTTAATTTGCCCGTCATCATCCTCCTCTATGTCTATTTCATCTTCTTGGCGAAAAATATTTCCATCTAAGCAGCTGATATCGCTCGAATCGACATCTGAACCGGAGCTCTGACTGCACTCGCTTTCCATGTTATCCGCTGTTTTTCTCAGGCAACTTCCCTGCGTGACGTCATCAACCCAGCTGTGAAAGTGTGGAAAAGCCCACTTTGCTCCCATATTACGTGTGTTTCTGATCAGATTAGAATTTTTTCAATATTTTTTTCATACAAAGTGAAGTATGAACTATGATTTTTAAGGATTTTTAGACCAAAAAAAATTCCGTTTGGGTTGACCTTTAATGATCTCTATCTCTGATACCATTCAAGTGCTCGATGTAAAATTTGGTATATATCATCGATGCATCAATAGACTTACGATAAATGACAGTTCTGGTGTTTCTGATTGGGCGGAAACCTTGGTGGCCATCTTAAATTTATGCAAAATCTTTAATAATGTATGTCTTTGATACCATTTCAGTATTCTATATGAAACTTGGTATACAGCATTGATGTATCAAGAGACTTGCAAAGAATAACTACATCAGTTCCGCTGAGTGGCGGGAAGGATGGGCGGCCATCTTTAATTTATGCGAAATCATTAATGATCTCTATCTCTGATACCGTTCAAGTGCTCGATGTAAAATTTGGTATACATCATCGATGTATCAATAGACAGTTCTGGTTTTTCTGATTGGGCGGAAACCTTGGTGGCCATCTTTAATTTATGCAAAATCTTTAATGATGTATATCTTTGATACCATTTCAGTGTTCTATATGAAACTTGGTATACAGCATCCATGTATCAAGAGACTTGCAATGAATAACCACATCAGTTCCTCTAAGTGGTGGGAAGGATGGGCGGCCATCTTTAATTAATGCGAAATCATTAATGCTCTCCATCTCTGATAATTTTCAAATTGCTTGATGCAAAATTTGGTATACATCATCGATGCATCAAGAGATTTATGTAATGAATACCGGTTTCTCTGATTGGATGGAAATCTTAGAGGCCATTTCTAATGGCAAAATTTTTCATAATCTGTATATTTGTCACTTGACTGCTTGGTGTTCCTGAAGTCTTGGTTCAAATTGAATACATTATGAATGGCTGGCGCCCAGAGCCGAGGGGTTTTCAGATGCGCAGCTTCGTATTTCAAAATTCAAGGCTCCCTCAGAATTTAGATAACAGAATTTCATCAGTTGGTAAACTGTATTGCATCTGGTGAGGCCTTGTCAAGTATGTACATATAAGATGTTGCTGAGAAACAAAAGTCATACTTATATATAGTGTCACTGTTGGAACAAAATGTGGTTATGGCACTTCCAATAGCTTACAATTTTCATTGTATAGTTTTTCATTTTTTCTTCGTAACTTTTTTTGTGGTGTGTTTTAAAGGTGAAATGCAGGGGAATTTCAATAAAGCACAGGTTAATAGTTTTGAAATAATGAATTTTTCACATCAAATCTTTCCTGCATTGGTCGAATGTAGGTTCATTTAAATAGTTTGAAAATAAGCAGCCCAACACTTGCAGGACGAGAGAGCTTTGTGATTACTTCCTGATTTCGCCGTAGTGTGCTGTAATCAGTGACATCATCTAGGCTCACAATCTTTTTATTACTATTCAATTGGACAGTACCGAGATGGAACTCTCAAACGACAAAATACGTGAACTGATGTCATGGCCCATATGACATCACGCCGATGTTAGGCAACAAACCATTTCTTAACATTAGAAATGCTGTATTATTTTATTCATGGAGTTTTACATGCGCTGATTTCTGTTTGCAAGTGCCTATTCAACTCCGAAAAATAACATCTTCAAGTTGTTGGGATATTTAATATTTTTATAGCCACATAGATAAATCTTTTCTGGAATTTGCAGTTCAGCCAATGTTAGAGCATTACCCGGTGCCTAACCTTGACGATGTCATGTGGGCAGTGATGTCGTTTCGCACCTTTCATGGCTAAAGAGTTCTATCTCGGGGGTGACCTAGTGCGGTCGGCTACATCACCGAACACGGCTGCCACGTCATGCATATGGGTTCCGATACTAAGCCTAGATGATGTCATAATTTATTAAAAACAGCACAAAACTCAAGGGACATTATTAA
The DNA here is from genome assembly GCA_036873755.1 of Hanleya hanleyi. Lineage (NCBI taxonomy): Eukaryota > Metazoa > Mollusca > Polyplacophora > Lepidopleurida > Hanleyidae > Hanleya > Hanleya hanleyi. The sequence continues at coordinate 194,405 of JAVTVY010002080.1, forward strand.
AGCGATGCATGGCTTTGGGATGGGCCATTATTCACCGATTTTTTTACCCCTCGGCCATTTTGGCCTCTGGGTATTGTCGTCGCCATGTACGTCCGTCCGTACGTCCGTCCGTTACCGCATTTTAGGCAAAACCGCTTGAGACACAACCACCAAATTTTCAACACTTATTTATCTAATGCTAAGTCAGACGCCTATGGAAAGTGGCTCTCCTCGGCCCATATTTTACAGAGTTCTGCCCCTTTACAGATATATTCATTTCTATTTTAGTCCTACATGCCTGAATGTAACCAGCTATATCTGCAGAACTGTGTTCGGTATAGCTACAATATTTTGGAATCTTAATTATATTGTTCTATTCTACAAGCCAACAAAGGATTACTCGCCTCGGCTTATGGAGTTATGCCCCTTTCGGATGTAATAATCTCCGATTTTGTTATTTGTAGCTGAATGTACATGTACAAGTTATATCTGCAGATCCGTGTTCAGTACATCTTATTCGTCTCGGTTCTTATTTCACAGAGTGCTAAGTCAGACGCCTATCGAAAGTGGCTCCCCCTCGGCCCATATTTTACAGAGTTATGCCCCTTTAGAAATATGTTAATTTCTATTTCTGTCCTATATGCCTGAATGTAACCAACTATATCTGCAGAACTGTGTTAGGTATAGCTACTATATTTTGGAAACTTATTTATATTGCTGTATTCTACAAGCCTACAAAGTATTACTCGCCTCGGCTTATGGAGTTATGCCCCGTTCGGATGTAATAATCTCCGATTTTGTTATCTGTAGTTGAATGTACAAGTTATATCTGCAGATCCGTGTTTCGTACAGCTTATTCGTCTCGGTTCTTATTTTACAGTAGTGCTAAGTCAGACGCCTATCGAAAGTGGCTCCCCTCGGCCCATACTCTACGGAGTTATGCCACTTTACTGATATATTAATTTCTATTTCTGTCCTATATGTCTGAATGTAATCAACTATATCTGCAGAACTGTGTTCGGTATAGCTACTATATTTTGGAAACTTATTTATATTGTTGTATTCTACAAGCCAACAAAGAATTTACTCGCCTCGGCTTATGGAGTTATGCCCCTTTCGGATGTAATCTCCGATTTTGTTATCTGTAGCTGAATTTACAAGATATATCTGCAGATCCGTGTTCGGTACAGCTTATTCGTCTCGGTTCTTATTTTACAGAGTGCTAAGTCAGACGCCTATCAAAAGTGGCTCCCCTCGACCCATATTTTACAGAGTTACGCCCCTTTACAGATATATAATTTTTCTATTTCTGTCCTATATGCCTGAATGTAACCAACTACCAGTATACATCTTGATCATCTCATATAGAACTATCTCTTCCCCAATTCACACTGCACATGGCTCTCAATCACTTGGGGAAAGCCGAGGGGTTTTGATTAGATCAATCTCATGTTATTCTCCCCGAAATTGACTTTTGGTGCTTGATATCAAAATATGGACACAAATTTAGAAAATTGCAACCTTTGTCTTTCATCTTCAAGCTGGTACTCTTATATATATATATCTTTATTTCATGAGGGTAACTCTGTCAGTTGCAGAAACTGTTCTTCCCGGAGGCCCTCCAAAAAAATTTTACAAGTACATGTATGTACAACATATACAATCACGAAACACTGCAGAGTATATTACATGTAAATGTCTTGACATAAAAATAGTACATCTATGTGCTAGAGCATTGGGATTTTAGAAGTCTGGACTTGAAGGCATTGAGAGACGTTACTGCCAAGGGAGTTCCACAGCATTGCTCCAGAAAAACTCGGGCTTTGTTTCAGATAGTTTGTTCTGGGTTTTGGAAGATACAGTTTGTTGTTTTCAGTTGATCTTAGCGTGTGTGCAGTAATTTCATTAAAATATTTAAAGAGAGAGTTGAGGTAAGTTGGACATAAGTGGTTGATGATTTTGAACATAAAAATAGCCTTCTGATATGTTATCCGTTCTTGTATGGTTTAATAGCCATCCGAGTTCTTTAAAAAGTGTTTTTGTTGGGGTTGATTAATCTGCATTTAAAATGATTCTGGCTGCTCTTTTTTGAAGTTTGTAAATTCTGTCAGTCTGTGTAGTGGATGCAGTGCCCCAAATTGTGAGGCAATAGTCTATGTGTGGGAGAATGTACGCATTGTAGTAGGTGATTTTTGCTTCTTTGTTAAGTAGGTGTCTGTGTCTATATAATATTCCTATTTTGGAAGAAAGTTTTTGACAAACATAATCAGTATGATCATTCCAGCTCAGGTTATGATCAACAGTAATTAAGGCCCAGTACTTTGTCTTTTTAGCCTGGTGGGCTGTTCAAATCACTTTTCGTCCATGGTCCGTCCGTCCGTCGTCAGTAAACAATTTTTGTTACCGCGATTTCTCAGGAACTGCTTCATAGATCTTTCTTAAATTTGGTACACAGGTTCCCCTTGGGGTCTAGTTGTGCAAGATACCTTTTTTGGTCCGATTCGAAAATCCAATATGGCCACAAGGTGGCCATCTTGGATTTCTCTATGAAACTTTGTTATCGCGATTTCTCAGGAACTACTGCATGGATCTTTCTCAAATTCGGTACACAGGTTCCCCTTGGGGTCTAGCTGTACAAGATACCTTTTCTGGTCCGATTCGAAAACCCAATATGGCCACCAGGCAGCCATCTTGGATTTCCCGATGAAACTTTGTTATCGTGAATTCTCAGAAACTACTTTATGGATCTTTCTCAAATTTGGTACACAGGTTCCCCTTGGGGTCTAGTTGTGCAAGATACCTTTTCTGGTCCGATTCGAAAATCCAATATGGCCACCAGGCAGCCATCTTGGATTTCCTCATGAGACATTATCGTCATTTCTCAGGAAGTACGTGGATCTTTCTCAAATTTGGTACACAGGTCCCCCTTGTGGTCCAGTTGTACAAGATACCTTTTTGGTTCGATTCGAAAATCCAAGTTACGCTTCAAATTAATACTGTATTCCCGAGTTGTGACGTTGCATCACAAGAATCGGCTTATCAAACGATGGGACATATTCTATATATTGACTATAGAGAATATCCATACTTTCACCTTCTATATCAAGGAGTTCAAATGATTCCGAATTAAAAGGTATTTCTTCAAATTTTAAATCAGTTTACTTTAGTCCATGCCGTTGCAAGTGAACTGCCCCACCGTTTTTATCTCCCGAAGGGACGTCACTCTTGTGAAACAATGGCACAACTCGACAACTGTAAACTACTGCGTGTTTCGATCCAAGGGAGATAATCAGGGCTCATGCCAAAGTGTCAAAGAGATTAGTCTTCGCTTCCAGTACCCAATTCAATGATGACACGTGCACAAAAAAAAAAATACTATAAAACGAAGACGAAGGATCCTCCGGACATTCACTTTCAGACTAACTTTGCTCATTTCACTTATACTATAACAACCGACATCAAGTACAGTTTCTAGAAATCTTGAAACTCCTGAACCTTAGATATCTTGGTGTTTTCCAGTGTCCCTTTTTCGATCTTTTTCGCTCAAATTCGAAATTCTGCAAACAAATTTACAAATCAATCGTTTGTTCTTAGTAACAATGGACAAAAAGATCCTTTTGTCATTAGCTTACAATTATCAGGCAATGGTGGGCGCCAAGATCCTTCCAGATCTCTCGTTTGAAATTCTCAAGCTCATTGCCATCAAGGGTGATCTTAAAATTAAGATATATCTTATATATTCTTCTGTGTTATCGGTAAAAGTATCTTGCACCCTCCACGTTTGTTATCACATTAGTCTAGACTATGTATTATGTAAATATTTAGGAAGAATGGGCTAATAAGTTTTTCATTACCGGTACCTTTCTCCGTGATATCTCTCGTACATAAGCGACAGGTTTCCGCAACACAATTGTATTGAGGACGAGAAACATCATTTGGAATGTAGCTTGTACGCCTCGATGAGAACGAATCTTTTTTATACCATCCAGGATAATATTAATTATGTATTTTTCAACCATTTTTCCTTTAGTTAGACCCACCCAATTACATTTCGATTTTTGATTGATTGAAATTGTAGTCCGCTTCCCATTTGGATTTCGCGGCCCATCAACTCAATGTTTCATTTAAATTTCACGGTACATTTCTTCGTTCATTTAAGATCTTTTGCAGTGCTAGATATTAAAATAAATAATTAAATAATAAATAACAATGAGAGAGCAGAGGGAGATATAAATAGAAGTACTAAAGATTCCATTTCAAGATCTGTGGTATTTTATATTTTCTCATGTCTCGCAAAACGGGATTCATTTTTTGTTAATTCGAGCTCTAGGCTTAATTTAAAGTGTTACTATTATTGTATTGGTAATGGGTATTAGATATGCATGTACCCCATGTGAAATGTTGTTCTTTTATTTCGTTGTTATGTTACCGTACTGGGCTCATAATAGGCGTATTGCGGGGGACTCTTATTTCTAAGTACAAAAAAATTCATTCAATCGTCTCCAGGACCAAACAGTTAAAAAAAAAAAAAAAAAAAAAAAAGACGCTGACCATATTAACAGATTACAACACAGAATCTTGGGACAACAAGCCATGTAGTTGTTATTATAGTATTTTGAAAATCAATTCATCTGTAATCACAAATTCGGTAGACTATGGAAGTGAACAGTAGGTGATCACACTTCAAAAATACTGCACGGGTAGGACTATGTGGTGCAGCTGTTTTCAGGGGCATAGCTCTGCAGGGTCAAAGTTCGCACAGTTGGAGATGTTGATTCCAATTGCTTATTTCCTAATTGTTTATAATCGGCGAAATTAATGCAGAGATGACAATTGAATGTGTTATGAACCTCACTGATTCCAGTCAGGAAAATAAGTATGTGTTTTTGTTCTAGGCCAAGCGTTCCGAGTACCGGTAGGCAGAAAACAATTTTTCAGAGGTCATTTCCTTCCCGCGTCGGACCTCGTGAGGCTTTTCGCTGCGGGAGTAGAGTAAAGAAAGACCTGCTTCACATTTCTTTATCTATCTATACAAATTACAATCAGTACATTTTGTGAACATCATTTAACTATACGAGTTTCTGAGCCATTCTGTCAGTCATCCAACTTTATTCACAGGCAAACATGTACGTCCGATTAAACTGCCGCAGCGGGCAGTCCACTGCGGCAGTGCAAACTTCGCTCACTCCATTCTGTTCATTTCGTTTCGGTTATTTCGTTCCGATCATAATCCGGTTATAATTAGTTCAAACTTCGTTCCGGTTTAAAATTTTTGCGGTCATATTTTAATAACCGAACCGAAACGAACGAAACGAGTGTAAACATTAACGCAATTGCCTCTGTATCAATGCTTCCCAATCGTATATGTACATGTAGCTATGTAGGATCTTACTGATTTCAATTGAATTTGTTGTTCGGAGCGCCCAGGTCATGAATATTTAATAGTCTTATGACATCACGACTGCATTTTGCTGCAGTCGAGGAGGGTGGATAGGGTCATCATATCCGCTTTAACCCAAGGTTTATGCCAAGGACCAGTCCATATTTCTACCCCTCATTATGGTACCAATCTGGCGGGAGCACAGCAACATCAGAAGATAGCCCGCCAGCGTGGCATTCTGTTTGGCTGAGCCAACCAAAAAGCCCCTTGTGTTCCCTTCAAAGCACTATGAAGAGGGATTGGTCGACACTCGCGTTAGTGCCAGCCGGTTAGATCCCACAAGTAACATATCCAAATGGGGGAGTAACTGTTTATTGAGACTGCCTGTATTAAAGTATAATGTATTAAACTATAATATCATTTCATAAATGTTTAATTCATTGTTTGTAATATTCATTACAGACTAAAGATGCTGGGTATGCACATACATTCAATGTGTCTCAATATAAAGGCTTCTTGTATGTGAATGAAACGTTGGATTATGAGAAGATCAGCTTTTATCGACTAATTCTCAGAGCAATCGTGAGTATCTGACAACTTTTCCTGCAACGTAGTTACATTACAGTCGGAATTGTATCCTTCATTATTACATATGCAATCTTTTATATCCCTAATTCACAGAAATAGTGTGTTTATATTTCGGCAGATAACGAAATAGTTTTAGATACCAAAATATCAGTCTTGTCATAAATGCATATATACAGGGAGTTCACTCTTTTGAAGTCAGAAATGATTGAATAAGTTATTTGAATCTTCAACATGAATGCCTGCATTATCCTTTTACCAATTTCAGGACGGAGGAGGTCTGAACTCCACAACTGAAGTGATTATAACTTTGGAAGATGTCCAAGACACACCGCCTAGATTTGTAAACGTGATCTCCAGAGTAAGGGTCCTGGAAAATGCTACTATAGTAAGTCTGTTTTCTTTTTTTCATTGAGACATATGGTGAATATAAACTTTTATTAATATTGGTATGTTTGTTTATTGTCTTATTTTAATCTGCTTACCAGCATGAATAATGAATATCACATCTATGGAATCAGTCAATGTATCAGACAAGGTAGTAGATATAATTTTCGGAGTATATATCGGAGTAAACAGATAGGGAGAATGACATCAGTCTAGGTGCTATTTTCTAGTTGTAGAAAATAGTAAGAAATGAACATGAAATTCCCAGCTCATATTTCATGTGACCATTATGATTTCTAGTGCTATATCAACCAATCTATATCATGTCCAGTAATCAAAACTCATTGTCCATGCACATGTACCGTAATGTAATAATCTATTATCACAGGGAACGCCAGTGCTAACAATTTCTGCGCTGGATGGAGACGAGGGTCGTCCAAATCCTATCACCTACTCATTTATAGGCGGTAAGTGTGCAGAATATATATTCAGGCATGTCAACCATCATATGTCCTACTGTTATCCTAGCACCTACTAATTCATAGGCGGTAAGTGTCCAGAATATATATTCAGAAGTTTCAACCATCATATATCCTACTGTAATTCTATCACCTTCTCATTTGTAAGCAGTAAGTGTGCAGAATATATATTCAGGCCTGTCAAACATCATATACCCTAATGTAATCCTATCACCTGCTGATTCATGGGCAGTAAGTGTGCAGAATATATATTCAGGCCTGTCAAACATCATATATCCTAATGTAATCCTATCACCTGCTCATTAATAGGCAGTAAGTGTGCAGAATATATATTCAGGTTGTCAACCATCATATATCCCTACTATAATTCGTCTGTCGGGGGATTCATTTCATCCGAATTCTATGCACTCCTGAGGTGTTGGGCTAAATTACCTGGGGAGTGCATAGTAATGTTTTGGTGGGTGGATGGCCAGAGGAAGGACCTGCCATGCTTACAACCAACTTACAGCTCCCGTATATACAGTATATGTATGTTTTCACATTATGGAATGTCCATCCAATTCGTGATGATCATATGGACTAATTCGGAAAATTCAAGCGTGAATATTAACTGCATCATAATGATTTACCTTGATCACTGAAAATTGAAATGAGAAGTTATTTCCCAGAAGGGCACAAAGTCTGTTTGATTTAGTCATTTCAAATTATGTACTTTCTTGACTATGATTCATTGTTATAATTTTATCATAACTTCTGACTTCAGATACCCATGATGACATTTTCAAGATTGATAATGTGACAGGAATAATCAGCGTTAATAAAGACTTAGACAGTGATCATCCTGATATAAGAGATCAAGGCAGCGTCATTGATCTCACTGTGATGGTAGGATTCTTCATATTCACCTATTATCATCGCTACCCTATTTCTACCAAGAACTGAAAAGACAGCTAGTGAATTTGTAGAATGTTACCGGAGGTTCTCTCTGCAGATGCTTGAAGTTAAATTTTGCCATCTGAATAATTAGAAGAAATAGGGTATATAGCTGAAATACATGTATTGTTGAACACGTCGTTAAACCTTAATTCTTTCTCTCTCTTCTGTTCACTTATTATATACATCAATCGCCCAATTCATACTTCATAAAACTGTCTCTTCAGAATGTTTCCTATCTCTTTGTCTTCATAACTCACATAGGGTTTATATTCACAGTCTTCCAAGCTCTGCTGAATTTCTGTAATTGTAGTTGGGGGGGGGGGGGGGACTTAGAAACACTGGTGTCCGTAATTCCGTGATTCCGTAATTCCGTAAGATTTTCTTGTCCGGACAATAACTCGTGAACGATTTAACCGATCAACTTCAAACTTGGGGTGTGCCTTGACATTGGCGAGAGGACGGTTGGGATTGTTTTCCAGCAATGTGCGTAATCTAATATGGCCGCCGTCAGCCATATTGGATTATTAGCAGTTGGATCTTGTCCGGACAATAACTGGAGTACGATTCAACTGATCTACTTCAAACTTGGGGAATGCCTTGACATCGGTGAGAGGACGGTTGGGATTGTTTTTCAGCAATGTACATAATCCAATATGGCCGCCGTCAGCCATATTGCATTATAAGCAGTTGGATCTTAGATTTTCTTGTCCGGACAATAACTCGTAAACAATTTAACCGATCAACTTCAAACTTGGGGTGTGCCTTGACATTGGTGAGAGGACAGTTGGGATTGTTTTTCAGCAATGTGCGTAATCTAATATGGCCGCCATCAGCCATATTCGATTATAAGCAGTTGGATCTTGTCCGGACAATAACTGGAGTATGATTCAACTGATCTACTTCGAACTTGTTGAGTGCCTTGACATCGGTGAGAGGACAGTTGGGATTGTTTTTCAGCAATGTGCATAATCCAATATGGCCGCCGTCAGCCATATTGGATTATAATCAGTTGGATCTTAGATTTTCTTGTCTGGACAATAACTCGTGAACGATTTAACCGATCAACTTCAAACTTGGTGTGCCTTGACATTGATGAGAGGACGGTTGGGATTGTTTTTCAGCAATGTGTGTAATCTAATATGGCCGCCATCAGCCATATTGGATTATAAGCAGTTGGATCTTGTCCGGACAATAACTGGAGTACGATTCAACTGATCTACTTCAAACTTGGGGAGTGCCTTGACATTGGTGAGAGGATGGTTGGGATTGTTTTTCAGCAATGTGCATAATCCAATATGGCCGACGTCAGCCATATTGGATTAAAAGCAGTTGGATCTTGGATTTTCTTGTCCGGACAATAACTCGTGAATGATTCAACCGATCAACTTCAAACTTGGGGTGTGCCTTGACATTGGTGAGAGGATGGTTGGGATTGTTTTTCAGCAGTGTGCATAATCTAATATGGCCGACGTCAGCCATATTGGATTAAAAGCAGTTGGATCTTGGATTTTCTTGTCCGGACAATAACTCGTGAATGATTTAACCGATCAACTTCAAACTTGGGGTGTGCCTTGACATTGGTGAGAGGACGGTTGGGATTGTTTTTCAGCAATGTGCGTAATCTAATATGGCCGCCGTCAGCCATATTGGATTATAAGCAGTTGGATATCTCCATTTTCAAATCATACTCTTCATCAATGATATGAGATATCATCGGCCAAAACAAATCGACCATAGAGGTCCATGGCCCACGCAGCAGCAGCGCCAGTTATGGTGGATGTAATCCACCATAACTGGTGCTGCTAGCGGGGGACATGGACCTCTGGTCGATTTTTATCATTGAAGAGCTACAGGTGCTAGATTTTAATATTTGTTGGAATTATGATTAAAGCAATTATGTTTCTCCCCCCCCCACACACACACACACACACATAAGAATCACTTGCTCATCCATCCATATGGCCAAACTTATCTGGACAATATCTCGATTGATCAACAACTCAAAACTGACATTCAAGATGCTTAATACTTTGCCATTGGGCACAGTCTGGTCCCCGGCCACCCCCCCCCCCCCCCGCAATTGAATCATATGCTTTAGTGCTATGAATCTCATTGTTCTTACCAGTGAAAAAGTGCAATCTATAAAGTAATATACATATATGTAGCTTCAACTGATTTAGCTGTCAGGGTTCAGTGGTTCAGCTCGTACTGTACACTTGATGAAGTGTACAGGACAGGGCATTGTTTTCCTGCTAGGCTCTCATTTGTGACTTGCCGGTAATTAGTGAGTCAGTCCATCTGAATCCTTTCTCCGGCAAAATAAGGAGACCCGTTGACATTAGAAGCTTCATTTTTTGCATGAACGAGGACTGTTACCAGCAAGTTCTGAGCTGACCTACTTTTGATGAGCATTTGCCCAACTTGGGTGACATATAAACCTCGAAATTGGCAAAAACATGTCCTAATTCCTCCCAAGACCATGGAAATGCGCCTAATTAGGCCTCTGTCAGTGTGACCTGACCTAATTAGGTGGTCCAGAAACCTTAAAATTGACAAAAACATGTCTCCATGCCTCCTAAGACCATGGAAATGGTCAGTCTTAGGTCAAGGTACACGCTTGAATCATAACAAACAATACTTCGTAGGCCCTGTGACGTTAATCACACTGCCATGTAATTATGGCTTATGATTTTTCTGTATCAAGATGCTTCATTGATATCTTTGTGTTTAAATGATTTTTTTCCAGGCTGCAGAAATAAATGAATCCTTACCCCAGAAAGGAGAAACCACGGCCACGACCTTGGTGACCATATATGTGGATGATGTTAACGACAACAGTCCTATCTTTGACAGTCCCAGTTACAATGCCACAGTTCTGGAAAATACACCGAATCATATCCCTGTAACTACATCTGAAAGTATAACTGTTGAGGATATTGACCAGGTAAGTGATATATAAATCTTGAGAATATAACGCAAATCCATCAAAAGACACTACAATGGAGATTCTTTGTTCAAATTATCAACATGTGTTATCAAACAAAATTTTCATCTATAGTCAATTTTGTACTCTCGAATTGCAATTTCTTATAATTGATTGCTCAATTATTGGATCAGTTTTTAATAAGCCACATTTTCACCTGTGAAGGTACACTGTTCTTGTCCTCATGGTATTTCTGTAAATAAGAAACTGATTTTGCTACCATTGCTCACATCTACAGGCATTTGTAAGAAGAAAAGGTTTTTTTGGTATTATATCACCAAATTGTGTACCCAATTGATATTAACAAACATGTAGAAAAAAACCTAAAACAAAAACTACCCAATCTTTTTTTGTTTTCCTAATGATAAACACCACATGTATTCACCATTAAAAATTAAAGTTAGGTCACAGGGTAAAATGTTCCCTGATGTTTGCCAAACAGAAACTTCTTTAATGGATTAATCACTGTGATATATTGCATTGTGTTATGCTTTTCAGGGTACAAATAGTAAGTTTTCTTTAAGTTTACAAGCCCCAAATGGTGCGAGCTATCCAGTGTTTTATCCAGAACCAAGTACAGTATTTAGCAAGGCCAGGGTGCTTATTTACGTGAAAAACAGTTCCGTACTGGATTATGAGGCCTTAACGGAGAATGGAGGGGAACCGGTATTGAGGTTCACTGTAAGTACCAAAATACAGCAATAATGAATTAGTAGGCCTACGTCTCTCCAAATGTTCTCTGTTGTATAAATGGAGGTAAATTGTTTTCATTCTGGCTGAGGGGGAAAAAGCTCTAGTGTATCATTGTGTCTCACATTCATTTGATTTACTTCATCTCATTGTATTCCCATGACTAGAATTTCATTGACTGTCAGTGACATAACCTGGTCCTCTGGGTTTTTCTCTTCAGTGATTTATTTCTCTGTTTGAAGAAAAACAAGCGATTTATTTTCCGCCTGTTGATACAGTATATACGAGAGTTAATGAGTATAAGTTTCCTTAGTTGGTAGAGCTACTGTCACTGAGCTAGTGAGCAGCATGTCAAAGTTATATGCTGATATAATTTTTTTTCTGTAAAATTTTGCATAATTTTATTTGAATACCATTTTACTAGATTTCATATGTTTTTTGTTTGTTTGATTGGTTGTTGCCAACCACATGAAATTTTCTCTCAAGTGAACGGCAAAATGCAATAAATGTATTCACAATTTGAAATTTTCCAGATTTTTGCTGAAGAAACTGATACACCGGAGAAGTATAAGGGTATGGCGACTGTCACAGTACATGTAATTGATCAAAATGACAACTACCCGGAGTTCGACAACACCTCATTTGAGGCATATATACCAGAAAATGCGACTATTGATGACGTCGTTACCCAGATTACTGTGAGTCCAGCCAAAGTTCCATACAAGCTTTCAAAGTTGTCACATTGATAATTCCATGTTCATGATATTTTAAGTTTTTGTATAGTATCATGAACTAATGATCCGTAATAAGCTTCCACCCAGATCATATTCTTGTGTCTCAAGATTCATGAAAGGTAATGAAACATGCTAATGATGGCAAGAGACACCTGTTGTTCACTTGAATGCTTGGGACCAGAATAGTGCCAGTTTTGACAATGTTCTGATTTATTAATGTTCAAAATACCTTTAACTATTGGGATAACTTCAAGTATTTAGAGGTTGTTCGGTTTACCCAGGGGTCGGTATTCACAGGTTTCACTTTCTCAGTGTCACTTGACAAACCCAGTTTCGATTACTCACAATGCAGTGTAGTCTATACAGATCAATTGTTGGTAAATGTGAGTTTTACCTGTGTTACTGTTAATAATTAAATAATAATAACAAATAAGTTTACCGCACATTGAATAATTCCTCCTACAGCATGCTGTTGTTTACATTTTGATCTCCAGGCGACAGACAAGGATTCTGGCATATTTGGGGAAATATCTTACATGTTACGTGGAGGAGGGGAGATGTAAGTAAATCTATACTGATAATATGAATCTATAGCGTCATACTGTAGATGCCTTAGTATCCCTCTCAATCCTTCTTCGCAGGATCTAACAGTCGCCGTTCAGCAGTGCCGATTGACCAGGATATCAGTGGTTAAATTAACAAACTGTTTTCTGTAGTCTCTGTTAATGAAAACAGTTGTTGAGTATTTACAACTAGCTGACTGTCCCGAAAACGATCGTGTTGTAATCACAGGGTACCCCTATGGAGACAGGCTGATTTAAATAAAGTAACATACAGCTTGGGAGTTAAACAGACAATAATCAGAGCTTTCAAATGTTTGAGAACAACAGGAAGCTGATTAACACAAGCCCAGATGTCTGATATCTGCTGACAATAATATATTTATTCATTGTTGGTAAATTTATGTCATAAAACAACTCCTTTTAATCAGTCCTGAAAGGTAAACTCATTTTATTGTAAACTTGTGGACTACATTGCCATGTATCTAGAATACCTTGAAGGTCTACATGTAATCCTGATTTGGGACTTGGCACCCTGACAGTCTTCAAGTATTTTGACTCGTCCAGTGCATACTAGCCAATGTTAACTGCGTACTCTGGTGCATGTGTTTTTTTGGTGGCGTGTTATCAGGCGCCATATTGGGAGAGTAAAATTAAACGGAATCTCAGTACGTCTTTTGAATCGTTGTTGGAATATATTACATACATGACCACCCGTGGCCAATTATGTGTGGAAACAACAACAGAGCTCTATTGAAAGCGGAATGGGACAGAGTTTCTATCAAAATATCTTGTCACTGTATAATGCTGTATCTATCAAATGAAAGATATTCACAGGAATTACCATTTGTGGTAAACCTTTTACCACGAAAGACAATGTTCCACTTATAGGACAGCACAGACTTCGAGGTAACTGCTAATCTGTTGGTCTCCCTCTCAAAGATTTGCTGTTGATCTACAACCATGGAGAGAAAGGGCTTAATCAGGTTTTCTGTCGATATCTTTTGATGTACAGTCAATAACATTCTGAAATTACAGTATGTGTTAGCAAACTATATTTTGTGGTACATACTAAAATAGTAGACTTCAAATAAGTGGGGTTTGATTTTTACAGCAAAATTTGTCCATTTGGTCCTTCTAAATGCATGTTAAGAGTCAATGGCTCATCGCCACACTCCGGCACTGATTGGTCAAACTGAGCTCTGACATATGCCCATGCTGAACTGTACAGCAATCTATGTATTGAAATAAAAAAATTACTGATCAATGTAACTCCTGCATATCTTTCAGTCACAATTTTTTCCCCTTCCTGTATCAATTTAAATAGCTAATAAACTCATTTTGAAAATGTGCATTAAAAAACACTTGAGTGCAAAGATGTTAAATTGGAGAGAAAAGTATATAATTGCGACAAATTTTTTTGTCTGTGATGACCTAGGACGTTCGATTTACATCAACTCCTCAAAAACAAAACAGAAAAGGAAGCTGAAGACAATGCCTGATGTGATGTCAAAAAGAGATCACCGTGATGCTAGCAATGTCACATTGATCTCCACACATCTTTCAAAACAACGCCCGACATTTGAAGCTATAATGTTGAGAATATCCTTACACAATATCACAACATAACATCAGGCACTGACTTCAACTGCCTTTTCTCTTTTGTTTTTGAACAGTGGGTTAAAATCAGATTTTCAAAGCGGCCTCACAGAAAAGTAATTGTTTTTATTACTTACTTTTACTACCAAGTGAACAACTTTACCGTCAAGCGTTATTTGATGCATATTTTCAATTTGAGTGCATTAGCTCTTTAAAGTGATCGTAAACCCTCAAGTATAGTTTTCATCAAATGAAAGGCCATTGCGAACAGTGTGGGGAAATATTTATTGTAATTTTTTATGATTTTATTGCACAGAGTAAACTGCAAATAAAGCATGGTATTCTGTGGTGGTCTGTTGCAATCATATTTAGGTCCAGTGACATCACACTGTCTTAATACATATATTTCAAACTTTGTATGCACTTTCCAATGCTTGATTCAAGCTTAAGGTGTGTATACTTTGATTAAATGCAAGATTCAAATTGACTGGAACAGTGAGTCTGTGTTAAAACTCAAAGTATACACACCTTAAGCTTGAATCAAGCATTGGAAAGTGCATACAAAGTTTGAAATATATGTATTAAGACAGTGTGATGTCACTGGACCTAAACATGATTGCAACAGACCACCATAGAATACCATGCTTTATTTGCAGTTTACTCTGTGTAACATGAGCAGTGTGACTAACGTCACAGGACCTACGAAGTACAGTAGGCATTAGGACTCGAACGCGAACTGAACTCTTGGAAATCCCCACCCCCAGTTGAAATCCTGCCTATATTAAGATGGGCACCGCCCAAGTCAGAATCGCCAGTGATTTTCATCAAAAATCACCAGAAATTTTCATCAAAAGTAGGTCAGCTCAGAACTTGTTGGTAACAGTCTCCTAATGCGCCTTCATTCCAAAATAAATAACGATCGCCGATTTAATTTTACAATTTTTTAATTAAAGGAAACAGATTGAATAATATAGGTTCAGTAGATTTCAAGCTTTACGTGTGAAAATACATTTACATATCTTTAATGGTTTTCAGTGCCCTTGTCCAGGATCAAAATAACTTTTTGAATCGCATTATTTTCCCAACAATACAACAAATTTTTATAATAGTACTATAGTAGAAAGGTAGCATTTATGTAGTTTACGGTAATTCAACTCAAGACCAACACCTTCTCTGCACAAGATAATAATGATTCTATGTCATTCTCCTGAGTATGGGCAGCCATTCATGTCAAAATTAGCAATTACAAAACGTAAAGCCAAACTCAGAAAAGACAGCATATCTTACAATGTACACTGTAGTCTTAAACGCATTTTATATTCCTGCAAATAAAAAACCCTTAACTCTAAACGTATACTCAAACCGAAAACAAACGGCACGATGTTCGAATGCAAACACAGAATGAAAAGCCTAGTTCCGAACGAATAGCCAGTCTGACACAGAGGGACCTATTTCTAAACGAAGAGTATAACTCTGAACGAACGAGCTGTTTCACAACGAACAACGTTCCTTCGGAAATTATTTCCGGAAATATTCGGGTCATTCCGGATGGTAGAAAGATTTATGACGTGAAACTCGGCCGCTATTTGGAGTTCCGCCATTTCAGGTCGTGAATGAGTGTGGTTCTTTTTTGCCCCTGGGTTAAAGTGTACCAAAAGTTTTGAACTTCAGATATCAGACAAAAATTCATAGAGACTTGTCATTCTCATCTTGTGAAACTCCGTACTATGAGTCGCACATGTAAACGAGAGCCACCCCTGAAAATGGTGTCAACATGTGGGGGAGGAGCAGACAGAGGCGCTCGAGTGGTCTCCCGTCTGCTGAGCGCCCCCTCGATTATAAAACTCGTTCTGAAAGAGGTCGTTCGTTCTCTGATACGTTGTACGTGCTGAAATATGCCGTTCCTTCTGAGTTCGCTTGTATTTCCGTATCTCCACTTTTCGTTCACAGTTAGATTCTTCCTTTGGAGAGAGATGAAATATGCGTTTAGAGTTAGGTTCCTTGTTTGCAAAAAGATGAAATAATCGTTCAAACCAACACTTTATATCGTTAAATACGTTGTCTGTTGTGAGGTAGGCTGCACAACCCGAGCTAGTAATTTTGACATAAATGGCCGCCCATACCTGAGCATAACCGGTATAAAGACATACAGTGGGACAGGGTATTTTTAGCTGTGGGTAATTTGACCTGAATTTGAAGCTGATGTGGCCAATGTGAAATAGGATACACGTTAAAGGCTACAGTTCACAGATATCTATAACAATATACTGAAGTGTTAATTATCAATCTAATTTAAATCAGAATTGTTTCAGATCAGAACTTGCTGGTAACAATGCCCTAATGCACGTTCATACCAAAAATCAAGGTTCTAATGTCAACGGTTCTCCTTATTTTGCCGACGAAAGGATTCGGATGGACTCACTCATTACCGGACAATTTGCGATCTGTAGCCTACTTCGTAGGAATAAAATCGTAAAAAATTACAATAAATATTTCCCCACACTGTTTGTAATAGCCTTTCATCATGTTCATTTGAAGGAAACTTTACTTGAGGGTTTACGATCACTTTAAGTTTTAGTTCATCTTCAGAAAATGCTGTTTTGAATTCATGTAGTCTTCATGCGTTATCTGCATGTTTCTGGTAATCACTTCTCACATACACTCTTCTCAGGTTCAAGGTTAATTCATCTGATGGTACGATTTTGGTGGCTAGGGTATCTCTAGACCGAGAAACAGTGTCGAAATATTACTTGAATCTTGAGGCCAAAGATGGCGGTGGTCTCCGCAGCCAAGTCCAACTGACAGTCATACTAACAGATGTCAATGACAACCCCCCTATTTTTCAACAAACGGAGTACTCTGGATATCTTTATGAAAATCAACGAACTTTTTTGAGGCCAGTAAAACTGAAGGTAGGTCAGATATCACATTTGGGAGCATTTGTGTGGAGTTCAAAATTGCAGTATAGTTACTGTTAGCAGCTTGGCTATATTAACAGGATTTCAGCTTCAACTTCAAGCTGAATTGTTCATTTCACAGACTTTGTCTATTAGTCGATACAATGCAATATTGTATAATACAAATCTTCTTTCTTGTCAGAGAGAGTTAAGAAGGTAAAACATCAACATCTGACATATATTATGCTATTTTCAATGTAAGTAAGAACATTTGCTGACATGGCCTTCGGAGTAACCACCTATTTCTGTATGAAGATCTGTTCCATTGTGACGCAATGTAGATTAGATGCAGTTTTAGTTTTTACCCCTCGGCCAACTTTGGCCTAGGGGTATTGTCGTCATCATGTACGGCTGTCCGTACGTCCGTCCGTCCGTCCGTCCGTCCGTTACCGCGATATCTACAGAACCGTTTCATGCATGGCAACCAAACTTGTTACATCTATTTATCTTCACGTAAATCAGAAGCCTATCGAAAATGAGTCATCTCGGAAATTATTTTGCAGAGTTATGCCCCTTTTTACAAATAAAAATCCATTTATGATTTGTTATTGTGATAATTTCATAACTGTTCCATATACAACATCCTAACGTGATACAGTTGTTTCTCTTGACCTGAACTAGATGCCTATCGAAAATGAGTCGTGTCAGTAAGTATTTTGCAGAGTTATGCCCCTTGTCTAATAAAATCCGTTACCGCGATATCTACAGAACCGTTTCATGCATGGCAACCAAACTTGTTACATCTATTTATCTTCACGTAAATCAGAAGCCTATCAAAAATGAGTCATCTCGGACAATATTTTGCAGAGTTATGCCCCTTTTTACAAATAAAAATCCATTTATGATTTATTGTGATAATTTCAGAACTGTTCCATATACAACATCCTAATGTGATACAGTTGTTTCTCTTGACCTGAACTAGATGCCTATCGAAAATGAGTCGTGTCAGAAAGTATTTTGCAGAGTTATGCCCCTTGTCTAATAATATCCACTAATTCCTATGTTAAGTTTGCATATAATTTCTATATCATGTTTGTATACTATCACATTTATTTATTTGATTGGATGACTGATTTATTGATTTATTCTCTTACACAATGCGAAGAATGCCTGCAAATCTGTTTTGAAAATGACACTAGATGCCTATCAAAAATGATAGTGTCAGAAAGTATGCCCCTTGTCTAACAAAATCCACTAATTCCTATGTTAAGTTTGCATATTATTTCTATATCATGTTAGTATACTATCTCATTTATTTATTGATTGGATGACTGGAAAACTTTTTTTTTTCAAAGAAAGTACACTTACAATACCAGGGGTAAATATTTCTTCCCACAAGTCAATCAATTGGTAGAGACACCCTTACATTATAATAGCTGGGGTTCAGAGCCGAGGGGTTTCGATAGTGCAGCTTCATGTTAACCCCTTGGCCAAAATTGTGCAACAATGTATCCGTATTCTCCAATGGTTAGTGAGAAACAACAAACTGGTACATGATTCTGTCTTTTCAGGCCACAGATCTTGATGAAGAAGAAACACCAAATAGTGAAGTGAGGTACCGAATCAGCAATATACCAGACACTCTCAAGACCAACTTCACCATAAATAGTACCACTGGAGAGGTGGTGGTTGTTACGCCGCTGGACTTTGAGGATTTGCCTCTGAATCTTAGAGAGTCTGTAGTTTTACAGGTTATTGCCTATGATCTGGGCAACCCTTCACTGAGCAACACTGTGAATGTCACCATTCAAGTGGAGGTAAATTCACATGGAACCGTTACATTTTAACTGACATACATAATTAAAACCATCTGGACTTTATATGTCACTCAGTTACTCATGTTTCATCACTGCTTAACTTAAGGGAACATTATGGAGCAATTTCAAATGAGGAATTGTCTTGAGACTTCGACACATGGATCATGTATGCCAAGTATCGCATAATTGGTTCAGTGGTTCCGGAGATTATATGTATATATATACCTTATAAGGTTTTTGTATCAATCCAAGATGGCTACCAGGGCTTTCGAACAATGAGATTCATGGAATTTCAGATATGTCCAGCAGAAAATTTCTGGGGGTGGGGGAATATGGTCTGGGGGAGTAATACTGCAGAGCTCTTGTCCATGTAACAACACTTCCGGTTGATCATCTGATAAGCTGAACCACCTTTGTTTTTACAGGATGTCAATGACAATGCACCAATATTCCACCCAGTTGACTATCCAGCTACTATAGAAGAAACTGCAACACAAGGTTTGTACACGTTTGATAGCCTAATTTGTATTCTTCAGTAAATGAAATGATCCCAGCATGGATCTGATGACTGTCATTGATACTGGGGGAATGTATCAAGATCATTCATATGGCAATGTATTTGTAGAGATTGTCATCTGTGATATACGTGTACAAATATCATTAAATGAGAAAGACTCATTACAGACTGTACTAAGGGGATCCCATACAACTTGATCATGGGGTGAAAATTCTCACTCAAAAGAAGGAAAATACATGCCAACTGAGCAGAGATTGGGATGTAGGTTTCTTTCCGAGAGTGGGAATTTTCATCCCATGATCAAGTGAATATGGGATTCCTTTCCCCATATAATTTAAACCATCACCGAAAATACATCCCAGCTGAGGCGAGTTTGGGATGTATTTTCCTTCTCGAGGGTGGGAATTTTCATCCCATGATCAAGTTAATATGGGATTCTTCTTCCCCATATAATTTGAATTATTACTTTAATCAGTATTTCATTAAAAATACCTACGACACACCGAGAGAAATGTTGCTGAAGCGCATCATGCCTGCAGCACATGTCAAGCGAAGTGACTGGCCACCTGCATTGCACGGGCTCATACCACATACATGTTCCCGTATGAGTTTTACACTGTATTATATGGGAATAAGAGGATCCCATATAACTTGATCATGGGATGAAAATTCCCACTCTGGAAAAGGAAAATACATCCCAACCAAGCCATCGAGGCGCGTTTGGTATGTATTTTCCTTCTCAAGATTGGGAATTTTCATCCCATGATCAAGTTAATATGGGATTCTTTTTCCCATATTACTATAATCAGCATTCCATTAAAAATATCAAAGACACACAAGTTGTTGAACATGGTGGAGCGCATCTTCACTGCAGACCATGTCAAGCAAAGTGACACACTCATCCCACATACGTGTGTGGGATCACTCATCCCACATACGTGTGTGGGATCACTCATCCCACATACGTGTGTGGGATCACTCATCCCACATATGTGTGTGGGATCACTCATCCCACATACGTGTGTGGGATCACTCATCCCACATACGTGTGTGGGATCACTCATCCCACATATGTGTGGGATCACTCATCCCACATACGTGTGTGGGATCACTCATCCCACATACGTGTGTGGGATCACTCATCCCACATACGTGTGTGGGATCACTCATCCCACATACGTGTGTGGGATGATGCTGCTACCATATGAATTTTATGCTGTATTATATGGGAAATATATTTCTCCTTCACTTTTTTGCAGAACATTTTGTGACCGTAGTCACGGCTACAGATGCTGATGGAAAACCTCCCAATAATGTGATCATCTTTGGTATTGAGAGCGGAGGACAGGATAAGTTCCGTATGGACTCCAAGACCGGTAATCTCACGGTAGCATTAAGCGCCAAATTTGACCGAGAGGACCAGGCCAAGTATGTTCTCACTATTGTAGCTATTGATCGGGGAACACCTCCGCTGACTGGCACAGCAACTGTCAATGTCAATATCAGCGATGTCAACAATAAATCTCCCGTGTTCAGTCCAGCGAGTACGACTGCTTCTGTGCGAGAAAATGCCACGCTTAATACAACTCTGACCACTTTCACCGCCACTGATCCTGATGTGGACCACAAGTTAGAGTATACAATTCTTCGAAACAACACAATTGGTTATGATGAGAATGGCAATGATGTGGACTTGAGTGACATCAATGTGAGTATACATGGGCAAACTATAGTAGTTACAACTGTAAGGAGTCGGGCACATATTTAAAATATGTAAACTGTCATCCACTTACAAAACTTTAAAATGATCGTACTTGAGAAATACTTTCTTGTGGGATGCTCACCTCAACCCAGCAGATGAGATAAATTTTGTTCAAGCACAGTGATTCTTCCTTGGTGGGTTCGCAGGGGGTTGAATCAACTTTATTGTTCTCTTATGTTGAATTTACTCATGCACAAATACTCAGCCATGCGTTTCAGATGCTAATGATCTCAAAGGTCGATTTTTTGGGTGGGATTATGAATTTTCATTTTCGAAAAAGGTGAATCATTATGGTATGGTATTATAACTGTTTCCTATCTGACTTATCTAACATCAGCTATGATGGACTAGCTATAGTTCAAATAATTCATGGATTCATGGCTTGCATACATGGATACAAATTTTTTTGTTTTTTTTAGTACTACTTTGATGTCCACCTGGACAGTGGTGAAATCTATGTACTATCTGAGCTCGACAGAGAGACTGCGGAAACAGTTATAATTGAGGTGCTGGTCACCGACACGAAAGCTGTCGTCAACCCAGAAACACAAACAGCCACAGGTAAATATTATTTCAGTTATAGTCCAAGACCACATTGAAAATATTTCGAAGTTGAAGTTTCCAAGCATCTCCATTTAACTACTTCGTCTATTTCACCAAGGCTTTAAAGGTTATACCAAATGACTCTATACTACTTTGCACTAAAACATACCCAGTAGTGTTCCAAACAACCAATTAGTATTTTATTCTCGAATAATGTCGTAGAAGTGGGTTTTAGGACACGAATAGCAGACATGTGGGGGAAAACGTATTGGAGCCGACCTCTGGTGCATGACGTCACAACCTGATTACGATTGCGCCCTGAACGTCATAGTCTATGACGTCGGACGTTGTTACGAAAGATTCACTTAGGGTACATTCCACACCTAAATGATGTGCGGTTAAAATAGACATGGGTTCGGGTCTTCGGTCTCAAATATATGTAAAATCTTTAACAAAACCCCTGTGAAAGTATATATTTTCTGAATCGGCACACCCATGCCATTATTTCAGGAGACAAGTGAGCTATTCAAATTGAAAAGAAAAGACGTGCAATCCTCCTTAAACCTTCTTCAACTTTTCTGAAAAACTCCATAAAATGTACGAAAATGTGCCAAATTCAACTCACCATCCAGAGAAAACAAACGAAATGATTTTCTTGTTAGACTTGTTAAAGTTTCTCTGTCCAACGGGCATTTTAAAAAGCGAAAAAAATCGGGGGGTCGACCTACTCGTTTTTAGCTCATCTGGGCCGAAGGCCCGATGGGCTTATGTCATGGCCTGGCTGTCCGTCGTGCGTCGTGCGTAAACATCTTCTTCTCTGAAACCGCTTGGCCGATTAAGCTGAAACTTGGCATGCATGTTCCCCCCAATGAGTACACCAGAATTTGTTCATGCTGTGTCGATACGATTTTAAATATGGCTGCCATGGTGGCCATCTTGAATTTGCCAGTGAAATCTTGTCATCATTATTTTTCGGTAACTACTGCATGGATCTTTCTCAAATTTGGTATACGGATTCCTCTTGGGGTCTAGTTGTGCAAGATACCTTCTGTGGTCCGATTCAAAAATCCAATATGGCCACCAGGCGGCCATCTTGGATTTCCCGATGAAACATTGTTATCGCGATTTCTCAGGAACTACTGCATAGATCTTTCTCAAATTTGGTACACAGGTTCCCCTTGGGGTCTAGTTGTGCAAGATACCTTTTGTGGTCTGATTCACAAATCCAATATGGCCACCAGGTGGCCATCTTGGATTTCCCCATGAAACATTGTTGTTGCGATTCCTCAGGAACTACTGTGTGGAGCTTCCTCAAATTTGGTACACAGGTTCCCCTTGGGGTCTAGTTGTGCAAGATACTTTTGTGGTCTGATTCAGAAAGATTTCCAGATGAAACATTGTTATCGCGATTTCTCAGGAACTACTGCATGGATCTTTCTCAAATTTGGTACAGAGGTTCCCCTTGGGGTCCAGTTGTGCAAGATACAATTTGTGTTCTGATTGAAAAATCCAATATGGCCACCAGGCAGCCATCTTGGATTTCCAGATGAAACATCGTGATTGATCAAGAAGTACTGCATGGATCTTTCTCAAATTTGATACACAGGTTCCCCTTGGGGTCTAGTTGTGCAAGCCCTTATAAAAAAATACCATGGTTATTACCATGGTAAAAACCATGGTAAAAACAATAGTGTTTTGGGCATGGTATTTACCATGGTATTTACCATGGTAAATACCATGGTAAATACCGTGGTAAATACCATGGTAAATACCGTGGTAAATACCATGGTAAATACCATGCCCAAAACACTATTGTTTTTACCATGGTTTTTACCATGGTAATAACCATGGTATTTGTTTATAAGGGGGTAGCTCCATACAGTTATCTGATTGGTCAATGAAGTGTGATGGCGCCTTGTTGATTGGCTGGATTTCAATCCAAGTAAAATACCAATTGTTTTAAGCTGGAATTAGACGAAACAAGCTCCATTCCATAGGCGTAACATTATATATTTCATTCATGATGAGCAACAATGGTAGTGAAACGGTGAATGAAACACAAGAGGAATGACATAATATACAATAGACTTTATTTTAACTGAAGAGTTACTATTTAAAACAGCATGCGTGCAATACAATACATGTAGATTTTAAGCTGTGTCACTATAATAATGATTATAATCTCTTGTCTTCTCTCCTCTTCAGTGTCTTGGCCACGTTATTCAGTTTCTCTCGCATGTAATAATGCACCTCAGCGTCTGTTTTTTCTTTAAAAAACTTCTGCACGGTTTCTGCAAAATTAAAAACATTAAACATAAATAATTTGATGAACACAGGATGCACAGTTCTTGATATTTCTGAGTTTGGAAATAAGGCTCATGGAAAAAAAATGCTATCAAAACTAAAATTCTGATTACAACTGCATGATCGGTACATGTTGTCGATGGGCATTACAAATTGAGGGTGTAAGTAGTACAGCTGCAGAAATGAAGAAAAAAAAACATACACGTAACAGCGAACCAGTGACAGGTTGAAATCCTTGATATACTTACTCGTAATTTGGGCTATTTCGCCACGGTCCATAGGTGGCTTAGTTGGTAGGCCACCAGCTCTCCTTCCCCCAGTCACTGAATGAGCGGCAAGGTATTCATCTGGGTATAAGCCATGTAGCAAATCGTTTGTCATCTTTCTAGCATCGTTCTTTGTGATGCTGTTAAGCAGGCTTTGTGGTATGGAAAACTAAAAAAGACAAAAAAAACAATATAAATGGCAACACAAATTTAGGAAAAAACACAAGAAATATGATTACTTAGCTTCGCTAAATCTTAACTAATAATATGACAATAGGTTAATAATTATGGAATAGGTTGCCATAGGTTACCAGTGTAGATTTGATGGCAACCTGTTGAGAGGTTACGATCAGCACTCCTTAAATTGAGGCCTCCCTCACTACACACTGTATTATCTTGAATGTGGGGATACGAGGAGGTAATTTTGCTAGAATAGTTAACAGTAAATATTCAGAGTTGTCTCCCCTTACTAGGATGTAAGTTTGTACGCAAAAATGTGATTTAAAACGAGCATCACCCAATCCTGGAGTTCCTTTACATATTGGTATATACCAATGGTCTTTCATCATAGGCCAGCAAGTAAATAAAATTGTGAAAAGTCACATTACAAATAATTTTACCATGGAGTTGTGTGGTGTCCCCGTGTTCTGAGGTCCAAGCGACGCAGCAGCCAATCCTAATGCTTGCATCTCTGTGGATGGTTGTATTGGTGAGGGAGATGGAAATGGCGGTGGAGGAGTTGGGGATCGTGGTGATGGTGGAGTCGGGGATCGTGGTGGTGGAGTCGGGGATCGTGGTGGTGGAGTCGGGGATCGTGGCCGATATGGAGAGCGAGAAGATCGGTGAGGTGTCGATGAGATGGCGCACTGGCTGGGTCGATCAATGACTGGTCGGCTATCAGATGACCGGGTTGCAAATAAATTTGACAATCTGTCTACGGCTGCCGGAAGACCTGTGTACAGAGAAAAAAATTTAAATATCTTGAAAAGAGCCCACATGCAGAGACTGAAAAAGAATTCCTTAAAAGTATTAACCAATTTGGCTATACACACAATCACTCTTACAGTTGAAATTCACATCATAACTACTGTTGTGCTTGCTGGGGAAGTTGTAACTCTCATTAATTACATTATTGGATGTCGCCTGATAACCCTTAAGCATATAGGGAATTTAACACTGCATTAAGACAATAATACCAACCCGCTAAAGACTTGACTGTGGATACCAGTGACTCATTAAGAGCAAGAAGTGACTTATTGGTCTCTTGCAGGTCGGTCACAGTCCGCTTCAAGCTTCCTATTTCCCTTCGGAGATCTTCCACAGCCAGCTGTGTTGCCACTTCTGGACTGTTTCTGCTTGCCTGTGGGAAAAATATATAATTAAATTATTTCAAGGCAACCCCCCACATTTGTTAGCAGAAGGAGTTTGTTGATTGTAGCAGTGGTTCAATCACAGTTGTGAGCATTAATCCGATGGACATAACATATCTCCAGAAATGGAAGTAGAATAAGGTCACTTTCAGTAAATAACATCAAAACTGTAAACCATAAAAAAGTGTAGCATTTTGGCAGATATGTGTATGGTCGCCTATTTAATTTACACAATAAACCATACATTAATTACCAAAATCGTGTGGATCCACTGATTAACTTTGCATAATATAGGAGGAAGGTTACTCCAAAAATATTTGGAACAAGCATCTTGGGATCAATATTTCGATGCTTGTTCCAAATATTTTCGGAGTAACCTTCCTCCTATGTTAATTACCTCCAGTTTATTATGTAAAACAGTTTGCAATTCCAGTGTAGTAATTAAGGGACAAGAATGTCACCTACCGCTTTCATTTGATTTCTCTCCTTGAGGATAGAAAGGATATCCTTATCTGATCTCTTCTCACTTGCCGCTCTACCAGCGCTCTTCTTGCTCCGTTTTACAGCCGGTGTCTCATTCTGAATTTGAAATACAGTTTAGCATATTAGCTTATCTTGATTTATAACCACATTACATGTATTTCTTTACAAAATGTCACAATACAAGCACTGATATTGCCTTTTTTACCATACGGGTATATGAAAATGAAAAGAAAAAATAAAACCTGAAAAAGGATTGGTCATATACCTCTTCATCAGAGCTCAATGATGCTCTTGCAGCTGTACGCTTAACCCTGTGGCCTCGTCCAAGGTTGCCACGGTTCTCTCGGATAACAGCGATATCCTCTCCATCCAACAGCCTGTCGAGGATACTTTTCAGTTCTGATCTCTCCTCTGAAATAAATGTATAGTTTGCCATTGAATTGAGCTCACATAATAATTAAAACTAAGCATAGAAAATATGGGGTCCACATTTAGCATCACATTTTTACATTTCAAGTATGAATCAGTTCAATGAAATATAAAACGGGTTAGTTTTATAATGGCTTTTCTGAAGAAACTTAATTTGCCATGTTTGTAGACAAAACTGATGGAATGTTTTGTTTAACATTTGTAAAAGGAATTATGTTTGTTATATACAAAACTTGGTTAGCATGCAGCTAGGTATTTTTTGTTTTAAATTAACAAAAGTATATACAATTACCTTCAACTAGTTATTAAATAACAAGAGTAACTCAGAGGGTTAATATCAGAGCTTAAATTTATACATGTATGACAGCGCCTAACCGTGCTAACTTACCATCAAATCTCATAACCCTGGCTGCAACAATATCGATTCGACCATTCTTCCCTGGCCACCGGACCTCGCACACTGAATCGAAATTCCAGGATTCGTTGTTGAGAAGCTCCTTGCGCACACCAACTATGCGAGACGAATCTCCAATATCGAGAACATTGTCCTCATTAACGAATTCAAACAGTGCCAGTTTGGATGCCATGATTTCACGTGGGTATGCAGCGAAGGTATAGACGGTATAAGTGTTGATTGCTATGTAGAGATCGAGCGGTATGTAAATTCAGTCTGATTCAGTACTTTTTATAACAGCCTGTTATCTGTGATGATATACCGACAGGAAGTTGTTGTAAACAACCTGCAAACACGAGGCGGCTTAGCTGGCCACCCGCCATGCAAAATCTACTCACCGGTCGGGCCGAGTCGAAAGTGTCAAAGTTTGACATGTCCGTTCTTGCTGACAAATGTGCACTAAATGGACGTAATTAAGGAATAATGACGGGCGATACAGCATCACAGTCTCTTACTCATATTCACTTTGTACAAATATGTCCAATTATATGACTATAACATTCACGACCAACGCATATGCTCCTTCTCAAACCTGTTCCTTCGTTAGAAACAATCCCGACGCCATATTTGTTTTTCTGTCAATGAAGCCTCGTTTTGATTCTGGAGGACACGTGATCTTCCATGAACTGTTATTTCCAGA
This sequence comes from Hanleya hanleyi, assembly GCA_036873755.1. Classification (NCBI taxonomy): domain Eukaryota; kingdom Metazoa; phylum Mollusca; class Polyplacophora; order Lepidopleurida; family Hanleyidae; genus Hanleya; species Hanleya hanleyi. The sequence goes on from JAVTVY010002080.1 coordinate 222,199, forward strand.
CAGGATTATCTCCCCTTGTATTTCGGCCAATAGATAAACTTAATTGGATATTCGTGGAATTTGAACCTATACCATGTTTTTAACGGATATCAATTTGCCCAGTTAGCTGTCGCCATGTTCGTTTTAGCTGCAGCAAAAGATGACCTCGGCTCGGCTCCATCACAGTCCGTGAAACCCCATGGAGAGCCGCGAAACAGAACGTAAAGAATGCCTAGGGCTTGCTAATCTCTCTTGATTGGTAAGACCGTCGATCTACAGATAAAAACCAGATGTGCGATACCACACCCGGCGGATTTGAGTGCATGTGCGAAGATTCACTGCAGGGCTTACGCGGTTAACAAAGTTACCCCTGACGGTGGGTTAACATAAACAGATACCTGGCTTTAATGATCTGAGCAGGGGATTAAGCGATCCATAATTAATTGTTTATCTCCCGACAGGGTGTGATGATATCCTGTTGTCGCGAGTTTTATTCGCCCAAGATAAATACTGGGCAAAGGCAAGCAACATCAGAGTCAACTTTCACTTTGACAAACAAATTATGTCAGACGCACCTCGGAGAACACGTGGGTATAAACGATACCTACGAGATCCTACCGCTCCCGTCCCCCGTAGTACCAGGTTGCTTTACAGTTCACATTTTCCACAATTGTATGTCATTGTAAAATAATCAAATAATTGTTTCAATTATGTTGGAATTTACTTCATATGGAAATTAATGACTAAATGTGTATTGAGGATATTGTTTCATAATATTGTTTAGTGTAAATTATGGATATTACTTATTTTAGTATTCACATTTTTTTATCAAACTATTTTGTAAATACTGAACACTGGAAATAATAATAAAAAAATAGTGAATTCATGTATTTTCTTATCACAATGACTTGTTATGTATTAATTCAAATCTACTATTGGATCATGTTTCAGTTCATGGGTTATAGATAGTCAAAGATTTACCATGGTAAACCATACCTGCACCATGGTACATCAGAGTTTACCATGGTTCACCATACTTGCACCATGGTCACACCATGGTAAACCATACCTGTACCATGGTTCACCACAGTTGTACCATGGTAAACCATACCTGCACCATGGTACATCAGTTTACCATGGTTCACCATACTTGCACCATGGTCACACCATGGTAAACCATACCTGACGTACCACAGTTGTACCATGGTAAACCATACCTGCACCATGGTACATCAGAGTTTACCATGGTTCACCGTACTTGCACCATGGTCACACCATGGTAAACCATACCTGTACCATGGTTCACCACAGTTGTACCATGGTAAACCATACCTGCACCATGGTACATCAGAGTTTACCATGGTTCACCATACTTGCACCATGGTCACACCATGGTAAACCATACCTGTACCATGGTTCACCACAGTCGTACCATGGTTTACCATACTCGCACCCTGGTAAACCATAGTCACACCATGGTAAATCACATCTGTACCATGGTAAACCATGTTGTACCATGGTAAACCATACTTTTACCATAGAATGTATGGTAAACCATGCTTTACCATGGTACTTTTCATGGTAAACCATGGTACTTTTTTATAAGGGAGATACTTTTGTGGTCTGATTCAGAAAGATTTCCAGATGAAACATTGTTATCGCGATTTCTCAGGAACTACTGCATGGATCTTTCTCAAATTTGGTACAGAGGTTCCCCTTGGGGTCTAGTTGTGCAAGATACAATTTGTGTTCTGATTGAAAAATCCAATATGGCCACCAGGCAGCCATCTTGGATTTCCAGATGAAACATCGTGATTTCTCAGGAACTACTGCATGGATCTTTCTCAAATTTGGTACAGAGGTTGCCCTTGGGGTCTAGCTGTGCAAGATATCATTCGTGTTCTGATTGAAAAATCCAATATGGCCACCAGGCGGCCATCTTGGATTTCCCCATGAAACATTGTTATTGCGATTTCTCAGGAACTACCGCATGGATCTTTCTCAAATTTGGTATACAGGTTCCCCTTGGTGTCTAGTTGTGCAAGATATCTTTTCTGCTCTGATTCAAATATCCAATATGGCCACCAGGCAGCCATCTTGGATTTCCCCATGAAACTTTGTTATCGCGATCATGGATTTCTCAGGAACTACTGCATTGATTTTTCTCAAATTTGATACACAGGTTCCCCTTGGGGTCAAGTTGAGCAAGATACCTTTTCTTGTCCGATTAGAAAATCCAATATGGCCGCATCTTGAATTTCCCATGAAACTTCATCATGAAATCTCAGGAAATAACTGCATGGATCATTTAGTGTTCAGGGGGGACAACACAAGTTAGAAACTCATCTATTGCAGTTCTTTAGTAAAAATTTCTCACAGCTACGTTCTCCAGTTACAGACAGATGAGCTACAGTGCCGTGGCACTATCTTTTGTAAAATTTTATCGCCATAAGGGAATCATCATTTTCGTTCCCCGAAAAAGTGAGGATTTTGTCCTGCCAGATATTCAATTCCGGAAACCATTAACTCTGTAGTGGTGCGTAGATGCGATAAGCAAGCAATTGTTATATCCTCGTTTGAAGAAATGATTACGTCCAGCAGGGTGATACTACAGATATCAGCTAGTAGAAAGGGAAGAAGAATTACCATGCTGTCAAAAACAGGCGACCTTCCTTATTATGAAATTAGGGAGGGGCCATTTGTGCGAAACCGTGGCCTAGTGTGGAGTGCACCCTTAACTGTGGGAGTTCTAGCGTGATGTCGCTGACATTTTGACGTCACAACAGGCATTTGAGCGAGATCGTAATCAGGTTGTGACGTCACAGGTTAAGCGGTCACAGCTTTCGCCGTTTTGAAAGGGGCATGAAATTGTCGCACTTTACTGCTGCTATTTCCAACCTTGGGCAGTTTTAAAACATACAAAAATGTAAAACAAGTCTATATAATCACCTCTACAACAATTTAGCACAAAAAAGTAGCAGATTTTGAGACCATTTTGTATAACCTTTAAAGGTTATACCAAATGACTCTATACTACTTTGCATTAAAACATACCCAGTAGTGTTCCAAACAACAAATTAGTATTTTTTTCTTGAATAATGTCGTCGAAGTGGGTTTTAGGACATGAATAGCACACATGTGGGAGAAAACGTATTGGAGCCATGACCTCTGGTGCATGACGTCATAACCTGATTACGATTGCGCCGTAAACGTTATAGTCTATGACGTCGGGCGTTGTTACGAAAGATTCACCCAACTGTGAGAGTTCTAGTGTGATGTCGCTGACATTTTGACGTCACAACAGGCATTTGAGAGAGATCGTAATCAGGTTGTGACGTCACAGGTCAAGCGATCACAGCTTTCGCCGTTTTGAAAGGGGCGTGAAATTGTCGCACTTTACTGCTGCTATTTCCAACCTTGGGCAGTTTGAAAATATGCAAAAATGTAAAACAAGTCTATATAATCACCTCTACAACAATTTAGCACAAAAAAGTAGCAGATTTTGAGACCATTTTGTATAACTTTTAACAAATAAGAATTTTCTTGTGCAAGAAATAATCCTCTTTATAGCTATGATGACAGCTAGGATTGTCTCATTCCACAGTCACTTAAAATATCAGAACAGTTTTTGATTACTCAGTAGACCTAAAGCCTGATAACGTTTTATCCCTCTTTCAATCATGTGATAATTTGTGCATCCATTCATCACATGTAAATCCTATATGTAACCTGACACACGAAATTAAAGCTTGCTCTTCTGGCAGTGCCAGTCCAGGGACCTCGCATTGGCAATTAAATTGATGTCCTGTTACATGAGAGAGGTGTCAAGGTAATTGAATTGTATTATTATCCCCACCTGTCATTTATTTGTCATGGATGTACATTGCATCATGGGATTGAAGTGTGATAAAACAGCTTTAGGTCTGTTGATATTAGTCGTGGATAATCACTACTTAAATTCTGAAATTGTGACTTGTAGGTACAGTCAGAATAACCCTGTTGGATTACAATGATCATCCCCCGGATTTCTCCCAGCCTGGTGGTTATAATGTGAGCATCTTTGAGGGGGCCAAGGAGGATTCGACAGTGGTCCGTTTCTCGGCAACAGACAAGGACAAGGATCAGACCGTCACTTTTGAACTTCACGATCTATGGGATAAATTTAAAATCGTTGACCCTACACAGGGTAGGTTATTACATGTAGGCTAATCCCTCTGATAATTCGATCACAGGACGTCAAATTTTCCACCATGAAATATGGAGGTGATTATATTTATTAGAACAGAAAGTTGACAAAATGGAACAAAATCATGCAGATAACCCATCATTTCTTCGCTATTCCAGTGATTTAAGAGGTCGATCAAATTTATTAGAACAGCCAATTAAATTGTGTCCCCGAAGTTGGGGGTGATTGAATTTCGATAGTGTGATTGAATTATTAAAGAGATTAGCATATGTGAAATGCATTGTCGATTGGGATAATTGGTCGTATTTTTCTGACAGATAGAAACATCTGAAAAAGTCAACTCAAATAACAGTAATATTCCAAGTTTCACACCTAAAAATAACTACTTAAGTTGTCTGAGAACTGTTCAGATATCAATTTTTTTTGGTCAGGGTGAGTCTTCAGGACTCGACTTTGGTAACATCTCCTATGGATTTAGTAAACCGAGTTCTAATTCATTTCAGGTGTGGTGACGTTGAAAAATCTCCTGGACAGGGAAACAGAAGAATATCATGAGTTCATCATAACAGCCTATGACAGTGGCGTACCTCAATTGGCTTCTAATGTGACAGTAAGGGTGACCGTTTTGGATGAGAATGACAATATACCCAAGTTTATTACGGTTGATGTCACAAAGACCCTTCTAGAGAATGTGACGGTGGGAACTAGTGTAACTACCATGTATGCTACTGATGAAGATACTGGCGACTTCGGGGAGGTTCATTATTACATTGACAATGGAGCAGATCGAAAGTTTGAAATCAACAGCACAACGGTATGTTTGATAGGCTTCTAAATAAAGTAATTCTCTCACACTCAAGATTTTTGTTACATACTTGAGATTACGGGCTACACCATCGGGTTGATACTGACCATTTGTTAACAGCAACGTAAAATACAAAAGCACATGATCCAATGAACGAATTGAAGAATCCAGTTATTTTAGTGTGAGAACTAATCAGATGTGGCTTTCATGGAACACCTCTGATCCAATGAACGAATTGAAGAATCCAGTTATTTTAGTGTGGGAACTAATCAGATGTGGCTTTCATGGAACACCTCTGATTCAATGTTAATCACGACTTCTGAGTGCATAACTTTACAATAGAATGAGACACTGCCATTATAGTGCATATATGGAAAGGATGTATATGAAGTTATCTCGCGTGCCACTCGGCAAACCTGCAGTAGGATAATAAAATGTAGTAGAAACCGCTGCCATTATTATGCCAGACTAATGTGCAAGAAAAATAAATAATGGAATTATTCAGTTGGTTAGTTATTCAGTTCAGTTATTCAGAATGAGATTTATGGCTGTGTCCCACTGGTCCATGAATATAGATTGGGTTATTTGTTAACAAGTATTTTGATGTGTATGACGTCAATTTTCCAGGGTCTGCTGTCCGTGAAGTCAGAACTGAACAGAGAGGAAAAAGAGGTATACATCCTAAATATTGAGGCGAGGGATAATGTTCGAGACCCTAACCCCAGTAACAGGAACAGTGCCTATACCACGGTGACCATCACTCTGGAAGATGTCAATGACAACCCCCCTAAATTTAATGGCAGTACATTCAATGTAACGGGAGAAGTGTTGGAGAGTGAACCAGTCGGACGTCAGGTTTATCAGCTCCAGGCCACGGACACTGATAAGGGCCCCAATGGCGAGATCGTGTACAGTCTGGGTGAAGATAGTAATGCTACCAATGAGATGAATAAAACCTTATTCCGTATTAATCCGTCTAGTGGTGCAATAATTGTGACAAGAAGCCTCGAGAATAATGTCGGCCAGCGCTATATGACTGTAGTGGCGACGGACAAGGGGTTGCCTCCCCTATCATCCAGTGCAACAGTTCTTGTCTACATACGGGACGTGAATAGCCACACACCACAGTTTGTCAGTCCGGATAGGAATCCCAAGACAATTTACCCTGTGGAGGTATGGAAGCTCTGTGCCTGACTCTCTCTCTTTAAAGTTAAATGATCTCTCATCTATCTTTTAACTGGAGTAGGCAAGAAACTCAAGCCATCCAATGTTTAAACGTTTAAAAACATATCTCCTTTGGCACAAGGGTTGAGAGATTACAAAGGAAAGTACCGTTAGTATATTTTGTGACAAGTCTACACTCACTGATAGATTTTCATGAAAACCAATAAATCACCTATTGAGCCAATACATGTACGTCATTGTGTCACAGGATAACGGATCAAAATAAATAAATACCAGAACTGAAGGAAATTGGCCAAAGCATAATGTGAATCACATTGTGCTCCTCCCCAATATGATGTAATTGTTTTGATTCCTCCACAAACAGGAAAAAGGCGCCAACCAGACTTTGTTTACAGTCTCAGCTACAGACAAAGACCAGGGACATAACGGAGAGATTCGCTACCACCTGGAGGAGCCTAGTGACCATTTTAAGTTAGACTCTATTACTGGTAAACTGACGAATATAGAAAACCTCGACTTTGAGACTGAGCCGAACCAATTCTCAGTAAGTAAACACTTCATCATCATGTGTCTCAAAAACATTAGCTGGTAGTTATCTCCCTTGCATTACAGTTATTTTCTCTCCTCAACATAGTTGGGGGGAGACATCTACAGCGAGTTGAACTGTAGCTCTACGTTCTCTCTGCAGTCCAGTAAGGTACATCACAGATCCCCTGACTAAGCTTCACGCAGTCGAATGATTTCAGACTCGCTCGTGTCAGCAAAGCTCGAACAACATACAATTATTGAAATTTGTATTCAAAGTTATATTTATTTTTATAAAGAAATTGTAAAACAATCGTGCATCATTCTCTTTACCCCTCGGCCAAAATTCGTCTTGGGATATTGTCATCATCGTGTATGTCTGTCCATCTCTCTTTTCTTGTTAACACCATATCTCAAGAACAACTATGCCAAGGAACCCTGATTTTGAATCACACATGCATGTGATCTCAGAGGAGAAGCCTAACAGATATCTGTGAGATTGGCTTATTTTTTTGGGTCACTTCTCAAATTTGTCACCAATTACATGTTACCACCATATTTCAAGAATGGTAAGACCTAGGGTCACTGAGCTTACATCAGACACACATCCTGTCATGGGCTGGTGCTAAACTTGGCTTTGCCATTGTGTGTATATGTCTGTCTGTCTGTTTTTTCGTTACCACCATATCAAGAAGGACCATGCCAAGGAAAGCCATGCTTGGGTGACCCATGCATATGACTGAAGAACAGAAGTCTATTTTGAAAATCACTTACCACCAATTGCTTGTTCCTCAACCAAGACCCTATTTGACTACACCTAAGGCCCAGTGTGAATCTTTAAAAGGGTTACACAACTTGAATTTGCCCAGGCCTGATGACATATCTACAAAGTAAAAGTTGTTCTATTCTATTTCAGCTCCGCATAGAAGCTCGAGATCTAGGAGTTCCTGCTCGAAGTAATTTTACCCGACTCATTATAGAAGTTGTTGATTTTGATGACCACCCCCCAGAGTTTGACCCTGCAGAATTTCCCCGTAATCGTCCTTACGACATGTATGCACGAGAAGAAGAGGTCCAATCTATAGGAAGCGTTGGCAAAGCCGTGGACAAGGACAGTGGAAACAATTCAATTATATGCTACTGTTTCTTAGGTGAGATTATCTGTGGCTAACATAATTATTGGCAAATTCAGCCACCCACCCACACCTTGTACTGTTTGCTGCCATTTTATACACCCAGTCACTTACCCCTCCAGCATTATGTAATAAATGGATGACCCCTCATGCATCATGGCAAATGCTCCAATAATTTAATCACCCTATCAACATACAATCATCACCAGATTTTGTCAGTCTAATAAATTTAATTACCTGCTAAATGAAGGAGTAGATATAAGACCCATTTTTACCCCTCGGCCAACTACCCCTCGGCCAACTTTGGCCTAGGGGTATTGTCGTCATCATGTACGGCTGTCCGTACGTCCGTCCGTCCGTTACCGCGATATCTACAGAACCGTTTCATGCGTGGCAACCAAACTTGTTACATGTATTTATCTTCACGTAAATCAGAAGCCTATCGAAAATGAGTCATCTCGGACAATATTTTGCAGAGTTATGCCCCTTTTTACAAATAAAAATCCATTTATGATTTGTTATTGTGATAATTATGTCTCCCCCAACTATGTTGGGGGGAGACATCTAGTGTTTGTGCTGTCTGTCTGTCTGTCCGTCTGTCTGTCTGTCTGGATGGATGTCTGTCTGCCTGGATGGATGTCTGTCCGTCCCCTTGCCTTGTCTGCAAGATATCTTGAGAACTACTGGATGGAATTTCACCAAACTTGGATGGAAGCTTCATTGGGATAGCTAACACAAAGGTATAGCGCGCTAATGCCCATGATTATCGGCTGGCCATTGTTCTAACTCTGTTGAATGTAGTCCGTCGACATGACTGAACACAGGCCGCGAGCTATCAGCACGGTCAGACAATGGCTGGAAGCGAGCTGCTTTGTTAGCGAGCGATCGTTGAAGTCCCTCCCTCCATCCCCGACATCAAAACCAACATTTCAAATGTGTTAATGTATACTTCCTGTCGAACAGTATAACGGATGTTATATTGTCAGCAAGAAAACAACACTGTAAAGATTAATAATCTCGTTAAGTTTGGCGTAAACAAGTGGAGAATATAAACATAACAGTGCATTCTCTCTCTGACGGGGTAAAGCGATATCCCGCTTTCGTCCAACAAAATGCACGTCTGTGTATCATTTGAAAAGAAATGAAATGGCATTAACTTATTGTTTATGTAGAAATCTCTGTTATTGTTTCTTTTTTGTTATTTAGCTGGAACGATGAATGCGTGGGCCATAAATGTTAATTCTTATTTTCTCATCGGAAGTTTCGTGTGCAACCTTTAACAGTCGGGTGGTAACGAATAAAGAGCATATACAATTGGAGTATTTGTCATTCTCTGTAAGGGGCTAATTGATCTTTTGAGTTTCTGTGTATATTTTGGTTAGGCGGTTGTAACAAGACAAGCCAAAGAGACAACTTGTCTGTCCGAGCACTGCATGTTGCCCCGATTATGACCTCGACTCGCCCGCGTGTCTGAATTTATACGAAGCTGTATTCATTTGTAATGTTACGTTCAACCGTTTTACTGACCGTTCTGAAAGAGGAGGCGGCCTTCGCAATTTGCACACACCAACGTTTTATGAATTCTGATAATATATTTATCTTTGGGGAAACTTTTGGTAATGAAGATTATTCGTAGTCTCAACCGAATGTTCACAAGACGGCCGAGTTTCCTTGGAGCGCAAACAAAAAATAATAGATAATCATTTACAGCATTCTTATTGAAGTCAAATATTCTATATATATTTTTAATTACTTAGCCAGTAATTTAAACTGTAGAATAGATGGTGCATCCCCGACATCAAAACCAACATTTCAAATGTGTTAATGTATACTTCCTGTCGAACAGTATAACGGATGTTATATTGTCAGCAAGAAAACAACTGTAAAGATTAATAATCTCGTTAAGTTTGGCGTAAACAAGTGAAGAATATAAACATAACATTGCATTCTCTCTCGGACGGGGTAAAGCGATATCCCGCTTTCGTCCAACAAAATGCGCGTCTGTGTCTCATTTGAAAAGAAATGAAATGGCAGAGTGGAAGACGGCCGAGTTTCCTTGGAGCGCAAACAAAAAATAATAGATAATCATTTACAGCATTCTTATTGAAGTCAAACATTCTATATATTTGTTTAATTACTTAGCCAGTAATTTAAACTGTAGAATAGATTGTGTTCTTGCCGTACATCGCTAGAGGGGAACTCTTTGAAAACAATTCAGTGTTAAGCATTGAAGGCTGTTAGCGCGCAATCTGCCAACGGGGAGCCTTTGTTTACCGCCGACATGCTCACAATGGTTCAGTGGGTTGACCGGACTATATTCAACCGGCGCGTGGCGGCAGCGGTCACATCATGGGGGGGTGTAATAAGTCTTGGTGATTAGGCCAGCATGTTGGCGCGCTAACGGCGCGTAAACACTGTTCACTAATTGGAAGTTTAAGCTGATCTGAAGTGCACTTCCGATCAGCTGAAAGGTTAATGTTAGCGCACCAATGGCGCGCAAACGAAGCGCGCCAACACAAAGGTATAGCGCGCTAATGCCCATGATTATCGGCTGGCCATTGTTCTAACTCTGTTGAATGTAGTCCGTCGACATGACTGAACACAGGCCGCGAGCTATCAGCACGGTCAGACAATGGCTGGAAGCGAGCTGCTTTGTTAGCGAGCGATCGTTGAAGTCCCTCCCTCCATCCCCGACATCAAAACCAACATTTCAAATGTGTTAATGTATACTTCCTGTCGAACAGTATAACGGATGTTATATTGTCAGCAAGAAAACAACACTGTAAAGATTAATAATCTCGTTAAGTTTGGCGTAAACAAGTGGAGAATATAAACATAACAGTGCATTCTCTCTCTGACGGGGTAAAGCGATATCCCGCTTTCGTCCAACAAAATGCACGTCTGTGTATCATTTGAAAAGAAATGAAATGGCATTAACTTATTGTTTATGTAGAAATCTCTGTTATTGTTTCTTTTTTGTTATTTAGCTGGAACGACGAATGCGTGGGCCATAAATGTTAATTCTTATTTTCTCATCGGAAGTTTCGTGTGCAACCTTTAACAGTCGGGTGGTAACGAATAAAGAGCATATACAATTGGAGTATTTGTCATTCTCTGTAAGGGGCTAATTGATCTTTTGAGTTTCTGTGTATATTTTGGTTAGGCGGTTGTAACAAGACAAGCCAAAGAGACAACTTGTCTGTCCGAGCACTGCACGTTGCCCCGATTATGACCTCGACTCGCCCGCGTGTCTGAATTTATACGAAGCTGTATTCATTTGTAATGTTACGTTCAACCGTTTTACTGACCGTTCTGAAAGAGGAGGCGGCCTTCGCAATTTGCACACACCAACGTTTTATGAATTCTGATAATATATTTATCTTTGGGGAAACTTTTGGTAATGAAGATTATTCGTAGTCTCAACCGAATGTTCACAAGACGGCCGAGTTTCCTTGGAGCGCAAACAAAAAATAATAGATAATCATTTACAGCATTCTTATTGAAGTCAAATATTCTATATATTTTTTGAATTACTTAGCCAGTAATTTAAACTGTAGAATAGATGGTGCATCCCCGACATCAAAACCAACATTTCAAATGTGTTAATGTATACTTCCTGTCGAACAGTATAACGGATGTTATATTGTCAGCAAGAAAACAACTGTAAAGATTAATAATCTCGCTAAGTTTGGCGTAAACAAGTGGAGAATATAAACATAACAGTGCATTCTCTCTCGGACGGGGTAAAGCGATATCCCGCTTTCGTCAAACAAAATGCGCGTCTGTGTCTCATTTGAAAAGAAATGAAATGGCAGAGTGGAAGACGGCCGAGTTTCCTTGGAGCGCAAACAAAAAATAACAGATAATCATTTACAGCATTCTTATTGAAGTCAAATATTCTATATATTTGTTTAATTACTTAGCCAGTAATTTAAACTGTAGCATATATTGTGTTCTTGCCGTACATCGCTAGAGGGGAACTCTTTGAAAACAATTCAGTGTTAAGCATTGAAGGCTGTTAGCGCGCAATCTGCCAACGGGGAGCCTTTGTTTACCGCCGACATGCTCACAATGGTTCAGTGGTTTGACCGGACTATATTCAACCGGCGCGTGGCGGCAGCGGTCACATCATGGGGGGGGGTGTAATAAGTCTTGGTGATTAGGCCAGCATGTTGGCGCGCTAACGGCGCGTAAACACTGTTCACTAATTGGAAGTTTAAGCTGATCTGAAGTGTACTTGTACATGTATGTATAGGCCTTGTCTGCAAGATATCTTGAGAACTACTGGACGGAATCTCACTCCCCTTGGATAGAAGCTATAGTGGGATAGCCCCTCATTTGATTAGGTTTTGGTGTGTGTGTGTGCATTCATCCATGTCCGGTGTCCGTCCGTCCATCTACTTGTACATGTATATACAGGGCTTGTCTGCAAGATATCTGGAGAACTACTAGATGGAATTTCACCAAACTTGGATGAAAGCTTCATTGGGATAGCCCCCTCATTTGACTAGGTTTTGGTTTGTGTGCATGCGTTCATCCGTGTCCGGTGTCTGTCCGTCCGTCCATCTACTTGTACATGTATATTACAGGCCTTGTCTGCAAGATATCTTGAGAACTACTGGACGGAATTTCACCACACTTGGATGGAAGCTTCAGTGGGATAGCCCCCCTCATTTGATTATGTTTTGGTGTGTGTGCGTGCATTCGTTCATGTCCGGTGTCCGTCCGTCCGTCCATCTACTTGTACATGTATATACAGGGCTTGTCTGCAAGATATCTGGAGAGCTACTGGACAGAATTTCACCAAACTTGGATGAAAGCTTCATTGGGATAGCCCCCTCATTTGATTAGGTTTTGGTGTATGTGCGTGCATTCATCCGTGTCTGGTGTCCGTCCGTCCGTCCATCTACTTGTACATGTATGTACAGGCCTTGTCTGCAAAATATCTTGAGAACTACTGGACGGAATCTCACTCCACTTGGATGGAAGCTACAGTGGGATAGCCCCCTCATTTGATTAGGTTTTGGTGTGTGTGCGTGCATTCATCCATGTCCGGTGTTCGTCCGTCCGTCCATCTACTTGTACATGTATATACAGGGCTTGTCTGCAAGATATCTGGAGAACTACTAGACAGAATTTCACCAAACTTGGATGGAAGCTTCACTGGGATAGCCCCCTCATTTGACTAGGTTTTGGTGTGTGTGCATGCGTTCGTCCGGTGTCCGTCCGTCCGTCCATCTGCTTGTACATGTATATACAGGCTTTGTCTGCAAGATATCTTGAGAACTATTGGATGGAATTTCACCAAACTTGGATGGAAGCTTCATTGGGATAACCCCCGCATTTGATCAGGTTTTAGTGTATGTGTGCATGCATTCATCCGTGTCCGGTGTCCGTCCAACCGTTCATCTACTTGTACATGTATATACAATGAAAATCGCTTCTTTGCAATTAATATTTTTAGATACGCAGCTTTGTTTAAGATACTTATTGTACATTCATTTTATAGCACTTTCCCTTAAATTATGTGCCCATTCAAGGCAAGGTGGGAGGTTGGGGGGAGACGTATGTTTTTGCTCAAAAAACAACCAGCATAGGCTTCATGCCGGAGCGGCAACTCAAGGGTCAAAGCGGAACCTCTAGTTTCAGAACTGTTCCATATACAACATCCTAACGCGATACAGTTGTTTCTCTTGACCTGAACTAGATGCCTATCGAAAATGAGTCGTGTCAGAAAGTATTTTGCAGAGTTATGCCCCTTGTCTAATAAAATCCACTAATTCCTATGTTAAGTTTGCATATAATTTCTATATCATGTTTGTATACTATCACATTTATTTATTGATTGGATGACTGATTTATTGATTTATTCTCTTACACAATGCGAAGAATGCCTGCACTTACAATACCAGGGGTAAATATTTCTTCCCACAAGCCAATCAATTGGTAGAGACATCCTTACATTATAATAGCTGCGGTTCAGAGCCGAGGGGTTTCGATAGCACAGCTTCATGTTGTATCATTTCATCAACTTTACATTCTATAATTGTCACCTCAGCAACAATGGGCAATTATAGCTGCCAGTATGTTACATATAAATGATGTAACTGATTAGATATTTTTATTTCTGGGAGACCCAGCGAGAGGAATATTGGCAGAGATCGGTCAACATATTTCATCCATTGAAAAGTTCATTGGGGTCCTAATATGTTAGGACTCATTTGTAAACTCACAGACACCTCTGAGCCTGTCCAGCTCAGTAGGCCCTGTCACATGTATTATTATGAACGTGAAACCTGTAGTATGAATATTGATATCTGGTCACGTGTCGGTGGAATCGATGGCAGCATGCAGGACGGTTAAAACACTCCCGAAATTTATTGAACTTTATCGACGATTCTGTCATCCATCCTGCATCGACGTTCCGTCCGAAGAGACTGTTATATTACCCGAATACGTGTATGTGTTGTTCTTTTCGCGTCATGGGGAATAGAACGACTATCGGTCCTGTCTTTTCATCAGGCCGTCTGCCGCCCGCCAAGAATGATGTCGCCAGCGTTTGACTCGAACTTTACCAAAACGTTGGGCGCCTGTCGACGTGAAGGCCCGCTGACTCACCACAATATTGTACGTTTCGACTGATTCTCAATATGCCCAATCATGGGGAGTTATGGGAGCAACTTATTGTGATTTATGAAAGATCGGCAGCGGGTCGAAAACATGATGGTTTTTTCACCGGAAGTTACATTTGTTCGCGCACATTTGGTTGCGCAGGCATTCTCCGCACATGTGTTCTGGTGTTACAAGACATCGTCAATGCTGAAGCCAATACGACTCGGTGACAGCCCGTGCTCATGCTCGGAAGCATGCTGCAACAGTTTAGCATGCAGGCGAAGTCATGTCAAGTCCACGGTTTCGGATAACAACAACAACACGGAAGTTCCGTGGGTTACCAGAAATAGACAGACCAGAACCTGCTGTGACCTCCAGGACAATCTGTCCAGATATCATGTGTAAATAGTAATCGCTGGTCTTGCGAATATAGACCTCAGAACTTGACAACTCGTATGTTGATCACTTCTCTTCCTTTTGCGCATTACAACATTATGCTTGTGAAAGGGAAGCTAGTTGTCACGGTTGTATGCAACGTTATGTGTTTCGCCAGTACAAAAGCCTGATAAAATTTCCACCCATGATTTGAAAGCAACAGAAGTACTGAAGTGGCCTCCAAGTGTTTACGAAGTCACGATTCCAATAACAGCTTACATCCTCTCGGTAATAGTGCAACCCAGGAATTATGTGCGGTATTCATATCGTGGCAGTGCTTTATAGAGTCAGATGGCATGCAGAGTATCAGTTGAAGAGGCAGTTTTGGAGCGGCCATATGTACTCAGATGTGTCAATGGAGCTGGTATGCCTCTATTAGCCAGTCTAACACAAGTTCTTCAGTCCGGTTGAAACAGTCGTGATGTCCTTGCTCAAGTCTCTCCTTTCGTCATCAGCCGATAACCCTAAATGCATGAAATGACAGACTGCCTATATGTGGTTCTCTGTGGTCATGTCAAGAAAGTACTCTGCATTAACTTTAAAAGGGCTATATTTATCTATCTTCCAGAGCTATTTACACGTCACAGAAGTAGAGAATAACCAGCTTGCCTATCTTGTTAGTCATCTCGATAGCATTTACCATTCCGATGTGTTGTCACTTATGTTAGAGAACATATGTTTTGTTTAAAATGCCACATGCAACTCAGAACTGCGCTTGGCACTTTTCTGTCCAATCTCATTAATTTGGCAGGTGCAAATCTGTTGTCAGTTATAGATGAGGCCTCATGACGTGTAATTATTTCAGCCTCGTTTTGCTCTGCGGAGCGCTGATTAGCCCATGCTTGTATTTGTTGAGTCTCTATCGTAGGTGTCGCTGGTGTGACGTCACCCAGTGACATCTCTGTGCAGAGGTTGAGTTATCTATTTTCAGGACATGTCGGGCAGTAATTGCCTTGACCAGTTGTGCGACTGATTCCTTTTACTTTCAGATTATTTTGATTAGGCAGTGGCAATGCTTTGAAGCTTGAACGTCTCTTATATTAATTCCGGATTGTTGTAATGTTATAAGAATTGTATACTGACTTCAATCATGACCGTCAGACTCTTCTTTTCTGATACTCATGCACCGGTATTATTCTTGTTCTTTTACGTCGTTCTGATCTTTAGGTCCATTCCAATTTCGCGCTTAGCCACTTATTTGCAGTAGCATAAATTGAGAACTCTTCAAAACTGTTGTATTAACATGATCAATGCTATTTGTTTTAAAGCCACCGATTAACCGATTGTATGCTTCTTATTTTCATGTACAGAGGCCTATTCGGCCATGTATCTCATGTCCGACCATAAGCAGTATTGTTCGATTTGCATCGCATGAGTAATTGTCCATAGCCGTGCATTAACTCCTTTACAAGGATACCATTGAACCGCGCTTTACTCTGGTTAATATTAACGATGTACATGCACATTAATGTATTTACTCACAACTATATGGGATG
The DNA here is from genome assembly GCA_036873755.1 of Hanleya hanleyi. Lineage (NCBI taxonomy): Eukaryota > Metazoa > Mollusca > Polyplacophora > Lepidopleurida > Hanleyidae > Hanleya > Hanleya hanleyi. The sequence goes on from JAVTVY010002080.1 coordinate 238,555, forward strand.
TCACAAACAGATACCAATTGTACTCTGTCCCATTTATTTTATAACCGGAGCCCTGCATCGAAGGATCATTCTCTTATGGATACTCAGGTGATGACGATCATTATGACCTGTGCGATATTTTGTTAGATATAATTCTAATCAGTGATTATTTCCATCGTCACATTCATGTGTAGCGTATGGATTATTTCGTAGGGTCCTGAATTTTATCGGAGAGTGGAAGGAGTTGTGCTTCATCCCTAGAAGTGTAAAGGTGTTCTTTGTTAACGTTGCCTGCGAGTTTCGATCAATGAACATTCCTACGAGTACACGGTAGTGTAGCAGATAGAGTAGTATCGCAATCCTGTACATATCTTAGACGAGCGTTTTTTGTGCTTCACCCCTATATTTCGACGGTGATTAGTTATGAACCTAGACTTGCCGTTTAGACATTTTATTGATCCTTATATAATTACGCGCCATATCCATTTGGTAACCTTTAATGCTCCCTTGATCAACGATATTAGCTTTGAGCTTTATAACCATGTCACCAGGCAGTATAGTTTTTCTTTGCTCATTTTTTGCACTATTGTCTGTTTTTTAGCCTACATCTAATAAGCGTAGTATGTGTTAACGGTATAAATGTGAATTATCTTTGACTATTTCGCAGAGTTAACACCACTGTGTAGCACAAGGGGTAATGCATACTAAATCATATTGATATCATCTGTCTCCACAACAAGTGCTAGTTGTGCTCACACTAATATTTGCGACTGTAAATTATATTCTTGCACAACAACTCAAACATTTCAGCTACAAGGTCACCCATGTGGCAGTTCCAGTAACTTTGTTCTTGAATACCTTGTCAACTGAAATACCCCTATTTTTTATTTCCTCTTTAGGGCACCTCAACTAGATATTGTCATATCTAGTCTCATTTTTGGGCATAACTATATGTCCCCAAAGATGTTTCATAAGGCTATCGAGTGCATAGTAATATCATATAGGGAGCAAGCTCATTAAGTAATTGGTATGTAATGCTTATGTTGGTTCACACACTTTCATATCTCTGTATAAAGTATGTTAACTCAGTATATGATCTACCATTTGCAGGGATATCCATTCACGCAGCAACTATCTGCATTCACACTCTATCCATTCACACGACAGCCATTCACACAGCATTCACGGTAGCCATTCACATGGTCAGCCATTCACAATGAGCAATTCATTTCACTTGGCCAGTCATTCACGGTGAGCAATTCACAGGTATAAGCCATTCGGGCGAAAGCCATTCGGGCACACCCATTCACATGCCATTCAGGCGAAAGCCACTCGGGCACACCCATCCACATGCTATTCGGGCGAAAGCCATTCGAGCACACCCATTCACATGCATTCGGCCGAAAGCCATTCGGGCACACCCATTCACATGCCATTCGGGCGAAAGCCATTCGGGCACACCCATTCACTTGGTGAGCCATTCACGGGCGAAAGCCAATCGGGCACACCCATTCACATGGTGAGCCATTCACTGGCGTAAGCCAATCGGGCGTAAGCCAACATGGCTTACGCCAATCGGGCGTAAGCCAACATGGTTTACGCCAATCGGGCGAAAGCCAATCGGGCACATCCATTCACATGGTGAGCCAATCGGGCGAAAGCCAATCGGGCGTAAGCCAACATGGCTTACGCCAATCGGGCGAAAGCCAATCGGGCACATCCATTCACATGGTGAGCCAATCGAGCGAAAGCCAATCGGGCGTAAGCCAACATGGCTTATGCCAATCGGGCGAAAGCCAATCGGGCACATCCATTCACATGGTGAGCCAATCGGGCGAAAGCCAATCGACACCAACTGGCAGCTTAGTCTGACCCATTTGTTGGCCAAATAAATATATTTTATTAATCTATACCGGTGTTTCTGTGTTGTTTATAAATTGGGGTCCTAATATGTTAGGACTCATTTGTAAACTCACAGACACCTCTGAGCCTGTCCAGCTCAGTAGGCCCTGTCACATGTATTATTACGAACGTGAAACCTGTAGTATGAATATTGATATCTGGTCACGTGTCGGTGGAATCGATGGCAGCATGCAGGACGGCCCACCTCTCCCACCCAGTAATTCATTAGGCCTCAAAGGATACCTTGACAATTGGAAGTTTTCAAGTAGAAATAGCTTTAGCCCATGAGAATAATTTATCACACGATGCTTCGTACTCTTCTAATAAGATTATGTACAGAGGTCAAGTATTAGATGTCTATTATTTGTACTCAATCGTGACATTAATCATAAAGAGTTAACATTGCGGGCATAACTATATGTCCCCAAAGATGTTTCATAAGGCTATCGAGTGCATAGTAATATCATATAGGGAGCAAGCTCATTAAGTAATTGGTATGTAATGCTTATGTTGGTTCACACACTTTCATATCTCTGTATAAAGAATGTTAACTCAGTATATGATCTACCATTCGCAGGGATATCCATTCACGCAGCAACTATCTGCATTCACACTCTATCCATTCACACGACAGCCATTCACACAGCATTCACGGCAGCCATTCACATGGTCAGCCATTCGCAATGAGCAATTCATTTCACTTGGCCAGTCATTCACGGTGAGCAATTCACAGGTATAAGCCATTCGGGCGAAAGCCATTCGGGCACACCCATTCACATGCCATTCAGGCGAAAGCCACTCGGGCACACCCATTCACATGCTATTCGGGCGAAAGCCATTCGAGCACACCCATTCACATGCATTCGGGCGAAAGCCATTCGGGCACACCCATTCACATGCCATTCGGGCGAAAGCCATTCGAGCACACCCATTCACTTGGTGAGCCATTCACGGGCGAAAGCCAATCGGGCACACCCATTCACATGGTGAGCCATTCACTAGCGTAAGCCAATCGGGCGTAAGCCAACATGGCTTACGCCAATCGGGCGTAAGCCAACATGGTTTACGCCAATCGGGCGAAAGCCAACATTGTTTACGCCAATCGGGCGAAAGCCAATCGGGCACATCCATTCACATGGTGAGCCAATCGGGCGAAAGCCAATCGGGCGTAAGCCAACATGGCTTATGCCAATCGGGCGAAAGCCAACAGGCACATCCATTCACATGGTGAGCCAATCGGGCGAAAACCAATCGACACCAACTGGCAGCTTAGTCTGACCCATTTGTTGGCCAAATAAATATATTTTATTAATCTATACCGGTGTTTCTGTGTTGTTTATAAATTCTAAATTTGGTAGATTTTTTCTTTACCCAGTTGGTGAGCTGCATCGAAGAAATGTCTTGCTGATCTAATTTCAGTAATTATGAAACAGACCACTGATGTTGAACAGGTTGGAGAGAACTACCTCTCGGTGTATAAATAAAGGTCGCTTTTTGCTTAATAACTTGTCTTATTCATCATAATGCTCCAAAATCTTCAGGTGACTTACCTTATATATTGTTACATGATGTTACAGTGTTTTTCCGATGAAAGTGTGCTTAGTGTAATCGCTAATGGAGAACAAAACATTTAGTCTATTCTTATGTAAATTAGATAGACGACAATTTGTTACCCCTCGGCCATTTTGGCCTCGGGGTATTGTCGTCACCATGTATGTCCATCAGTCCGTCCGTTATAACGTTCATCTGTTACCACATTTTAGGCAAAACCGCTTGAGACACAGCCACCAAATTTTTAACACTTATTTATCTGTGCTAAATCAGATGCCTATGGAAATTGGCTCCTCTTGGCCCATATTTTACAGAGTTATGCCCTTTTACAAATATATTAATTTCTATCTCTGTCCTATATGCTTGAATGTAACCAACTATATCTGCAGAACTGTGTTCGATATAGCTATTATATTTTGAAAACTTATTTATATTAGAGTATTCTAGAAGCCAACAAAAAATTACTCGCCTCGGTCCTTATATTACAGAGTTATGCGAGAGTTAAGTCGGGTGCAGCTATCTCGAATTTTGTGAGATATGCTTGAATGTAACCAGTTATGTATAATTAATTGTGTTTGATACAGCTACCAAATTATTAGGAAACTTTTTTATCCAGTTGCTGTCTAGATACCTACAAAAAAAATAGTTGTCTCGCCCCCGTATTTTATGGAGTTATGCCCCTTTCGGATATAATAATCTCCGATTTTGTGATCTGTAGTTGAATGTACAAGTTATATCTGAAGATCCGTGTTCAGTACAGGTGCTAAATTTGGAAACTTATTTATCTACTTGTATTCTTACCACTCGTCCATTTTGGCCTCAGGGTATTGTCGTCGCTATGTATCATGTCCGACCATTACCGCATTTTAGGCAAAACCGCTGGAGACACAAACACCAAATTTTTAACACTTATTTATCTAGTGCTATTCAGATGCCTATTGAAAGTGGCTCTCCTCTGCCCATATTTTACAGAATTATGCCCCTTTACAGATATATTAATTTCTATTTCTGTCCTTTATGCTTGAATGTAACCAACTATATCTGCAGAACTGAAATACTTAGCATGCTTAGTTCTATACTCCATACACTGATCTGTTGATACATCCATACACTGCAAATTGTAAATTACCTTACAGCTTGATCATCCCCAATTCACACTACATATGGATCTCAATCACTTGGGGAAAGCCATCATCAGATGCTGATATATATGTCCATGGTCACCATTGGCGAATGTCTCTTAATTCGATATATTCTTTAATTTATTGGACAAAAATTACCTTTTTCACCTCCATTTTAGAGAGGTGGTTCTCTCTAGCCCTGTTGGAGGAAATTCCACTGATCTCAAAACTTTTATTCACCAGGTGATCATAAAGACTTTATACTGAACTTAACATCAGGGGAGATAAATCTGATCAACAAAATAGACCGTGAAATGGAACCAGACCCCAGACAACTGTTGGTCCAGGCAATTCAACATTGTGACAGTTGTGACGGGGTGACGAGGAAGAAGAGAGCTGTGGACACGCCCCCTGATCGCTATAACCAGTCCGACAATTCCATGCTCTGGGTCCAAGTGAACATAGTGGACATAAATGATAATCCACCCGTTTTCACCAGCCAGGAGATCAGTGTTGGAATCACAAGAGATACACAGTATAACTCAGAAATAATGAAACTATCGGTGAGTTAATAGATCTCTTCTATTATATTTTATAGCCCTCCAAGTTTATATATTGTACTTTCAAAAGTAAAATAGGGTATTGCATTAGATTATATTCATATATATTTAGTCGGCCTATTATAAATAAGAGGAGTATTTTCATTACCACGGCATTGGCATTTAACAGTTACTTCCAGGGGCATGGGTATACTGTTGACCAGAATGCATTCTGGATTGCTGGCCCTCTTCTTCACCTCCTGCCCACCCCCTTTCCTGGACTGGTGTCTTGCTCATTATCTTTTAAATACTGTGTGCATTTACAGACAATGTGCACCTCATCCCACCCCAGGTATCTCTATAATATCCACCCCCTAGCCAGGGTTCATGCACCTTTAGACAAGTGAAATTCCATGACTTTCCATGACCTTTTTTCTCAAATTTCCATGGCTTTTCCATGACTTTTTCATGATAATCTTTCTGTCGCAAATGAATTATGTGTACCTGAAGAATAAGTTGTGCCGGTATTAAAGCAAATCTAGAACAAAGAAATGAAATTATTTGTTCAATGCAAAAATAATTATCTCCCTTTTCTAAGTATTTATTTCTCTTATTTATACTGTCCCTTAATGACAGTGATGATTGTATGAGCTCAATTTTGGAAATAAACTTTTGATAATTATCATGGACAATGAACATGTTCTTTCATCCACAATCCACTCCACCAATTGTTTCACTCTCTACCACTGGTATATACACATAACAAAAGTCAAGTGGTCACCTCAAACGGCGTCAAACAATTTAATCACAAATGTTTAATTTCTTCCATTAAGGTGTATATTTGCGGTTGCAACGCCTTTGCCCCTGTCTGTTTCTCTTTCGCGTCTCTTCTGTTTTTGTTGGACCGTGATATGAAGGCGACTTGTCCTGTTCTCTCAGTTCGGCATCTCTGACCCTGTCTGACACTACTGTTTTACAGTACGCAGTATACTTGCACTTATTCTCACCACAAGTAAACTACTTCACAATGGAACTGTCCGGGAACAATCTCTTGAATAGATCAGCGACATGTTCACAAGTATGGAGCTGTAGTGTGCCGTGACACACTTTAACATGTTTTAAATTAATGTCCATAGCACTTCTGCTTGCAAAATATCGTTTCTGCAGATGTCGGCCACAGCTGTAGGTCCTACAAAGATGAAACAGTGTTCAGCATTCAATAATCTAAAAAAAAATATTACCACACCCCCCCCACGTCATACTCAATAATTTCATGCCACCTTTGGAATTTAAAGGACCGAAATATTCCACGGAGATGTAACTCCATTCTAAAATGTAATATGACAATGTAAAACGTAATTCAACATTTAATTGAATTTATCATTCAACGAAATTTCGAAAAAAACAAATTTTAGCAACAACAACAACACGTCATATTGTTTAAGTTTTCATCAATGCGACAGTCGATTAGACTCTGACCAAAACATACCTGTACTTGTCGGTACTTGTCCCAGCTGACGCTGAACCTTCAGTAGCCTCTGATTCGCCGTCACTTGCCCTCGTCGTGGCTGCTGGACGTCTACAAACACTGACAACTTTCTGTTTACGTAGCCATGTGGCTTTTCAAAGCGATTTCGCCCATATTAGAAACGTCTATCCTTTTTCGACAAGCTTTGCAACACGCATCGGATGTCTTACCACGCACTATCCACGGCCTAGATCTTGAAATCTGCACTTCCCTGGCATTTTTGATGGCTTTGAGAGAGATTAGCTGTCATATATTCCGCCTTGAGAAATGTATTCGCTTTCCCGCCAAGGCGATGCTTTCCTTGCTCGCGCAGAGCATTGTGGGATTAGGGGAATTCCCGAGAGCAGGAGTTATCGCCCATAATATGTTTAACATGCCGCGACATGCTAGCGACTCAAGAGTAGTCTCCCATACGTATTATTTATGCACACCTCGTGTCTGTCGATATCGAGACGATTCGGCGACTAGATTTTGCCGATTGAGTCCAGGTACGTTGAACAAACAATAAAAATTGAACAATAAAACACACACTGGTACACTTAAATGTTTTATTTGTATTTTTCCATGACTCTCATGAAAATTTCATGACCAGGACGTAAATTCCATGACTTTCAAGGCCTGGAAAACTGATTTCAAAATTCAATGATATTCAAGGTTTTTCAATGACCGCGCGAACCCTGCTAGCTCATGTTTATCGCCTTAACCTGTGACCACTTTCTGAATTTCATTTACCCTCTATTTATCCACCCCCTATCTGCGGTTTATTGCCTCCATCTGTGACCACTCTCTAAATTTTATATAAATATATTTGGAACCTATATTAAATTGAAATGTTCGTCACAGATTTTAATAACCTGCCACGAATCATCACTGTGTGTCAATACGCACCACACAGGCTAGCTATGGCCAATCACAAGCATTTCTTAACACCTGTAAATGTGTATCTTTTAAAGGGAGAAATAACATCTAATAATTTTTATTTTCAGGATTATGTTACTGATGCAGACCTGCCTGGTAATAACACAGTTCATGATTATGACATCATTGGTCTAATCAGCGGCAGTGACGGACTGGATACGTCTGGAGATCCCTTCGTTCTGTCCCATAGTGGCATGCTAAAGACCAACACCTATTTCAAAGCTGATATGTTCGGTCATTACACCATGCAGGTTCAAGCCAAGGACTCGGCGGGTCAAGCTACAGCTGATCTCAAGGTAGAAAACAAGCTGTAACCCGATCACACATGATCTGTTATATTCTTTTGACAAATTTGCTTGTAGCCATGTGAATCAGTCCTCACAATTCTAGGTACATGTATTTACAAATTGTCCCATTTCAGTGCTCCTGTTTATGATTAACAAGCCTAGGAGGAGGTAACTGTTGTGAAATCTCAGACCAGAATATTTCAGTAATGTTCGAAACCTGATTTTTGGTTCTGTGTTGTATTTCATCCATGGAAACCCATTCTATATTTTCCCTCTTAGTATATAGTATACAGTTTAGTCTATCAATCTGAAACAATTAGCTGACACAGAACCTACTTAGAATACAGGAGTAGTGTGACTAACGTCACAGGACCTTTGAAGTAGGGTGAGGAAGATGACTTGGGGGTCCAAGCGTAATGTTATAGGTCACCTAGATGACTTGGGGATCAAAGCATAATATTATAGATCACCTACAGGTCAAATTTTCATCAAAAGTAGATCAGCTCAGAACTTGCTGGCAACAGTCCCCTAATGCACGTTCATGCCAAAAATTGAGATTCTCCTTATTTTGCCGACGAAATGATTCGGATGGACTCGCTCATTACCGGACAATTTGCAAATGAGAGCCTACTTTGTAGGAATAATAATATGTTAATGAAATCAATGCTTAGCGCCCAGTGACTTGACTTAATTCTTTTAATACATTCCTGTCCTGTATCAGGGACACATGCAGTGTAAACCTCTTAATAGAATACCCTATATTCAAGGATATGTTATTTATTAATCCAGAGTACTCCTTTAACCTGACCTACGCATGGGGCAAGTGATAGATTTTTCATTTTACAACCCATTCAATTAGAAGTATACCGGCAAGAAACCACACAACCCTGTATATTAATCCACAAACAATTTATTAAGATCCATAAAATTTGTATGTATAAAAATGCTACGCATAGACAATGTGAAATATGCAGTATAACATGGTGGAATTTGGGGTAAAATGGGAGGCCAGGTCAGCACCACCGCTACATGCGTCTGAGTAGAAAAGTCCAAATCTTTAAATTTAGTACATGTAACGAAAATGAAAAACACTGAAACATACAGGTCAGAACGCATGAGCAATAGCGGTGACCTGGCCACCAATTTAAACCCGCCCTAACACAACTACTAATGACTTATTATGGGGCGGGCGGGTGGGAAACTTTAAAAATTTCTACGTGTACTAAAACATCTCTGGCTGGTCGGTGCAAACTGGACAGCGAAGTCAAATACAGCACGCGTTAAATAGCCTGGCCAAACCATGCACCATGGGAAAAACACGTGGGATAGGAACACCCCGGTGTCTGTGATTTAAATGTGAACGGGGATATAAACACTCCAGAGCCTGTGATTTAAATATGAACTGGAATAGTGATCAGAAAGTTGACTACATGCTAGAAGTCCAAAGACAACGACCAGCGAGGCAATTCAGGCTGAAAGGACACATTCGTGTACATGTAAGCTAAATATAGAACATCACCAGTACTTTGAGCTAAGGTTACATGTGGATCTTGCCTTGTTCCAATTACCCATTTTGACAAGCCAAAATGTCATAATTAGAAGTATACCGGCAAGAAACCACACAACCCTGTATATTAATCCACAAACAATTTATTAAGATCCATAAAATTTGTATGTATAAAAATGCTACGCATAGACAATGTGAAATATGCAGTATAACATGGTGGAATTTGGGGTAAAATGGGAGGCCAGGTCAGCACCACCGCTACATGCGTCTGAGTAGAAAAGTCCAAATCTTTAAATTTAGTACATGTAACGAAAATGAAAAACACTGAAACATACAGGTCAGAACGCATGAGCAATAGCGGTGACCTGGCCACCAATTTAAACCCGCCAAACACCCCCAAAAGGACCCCTGTCAGTTACCCGAGCAACAAGAGCAGTACCACATACTAAGAAATGTCAGCAGAACTGTGTGCAAAATTAGCAAACTCTAAGGCTGCCGAATACAGTTTTTCCAACCCGAAATCCAAGTATCTCAAATACGCGTCGGAAGACCAACCCCCTAAACACTGAATTATCTCCCCTGGAATGCCTGCACGAAATGCAAACGACGCACCCCCTCGCCTGAAACTGTGCCCAGTGAAAAATCTTTCCGGTAGACCAATAGCTACCAGGGTTTTTGATAGAAAGGCCTGAAAAACCTGATGTGTTATGGGCACACGCCGGGGGGGTGGGTTGCAATGACGAGTGAACAGGGGTTCCAGTGGCTCTACAGTGCCACGAGAAACTAACATTAATTTAAAGGCACGAACAGGGCACAGAGGCGAACCAGGGATGGCGGCGAGAGGAATTTGAAGACAATGATCGCCGAACTGGTTAGTTTTTGAATATTTCAGAGCTACAACCAATCCCTGGGACAATGCAGAGACATCTTGAATACAGGGATAACGAGCTGGTGAAAAGGCAGCCACAGATGGTGGGATCAGAGAAGATTTTCTCGCCATTAAAAAGAAAGCGAAGACAAACAAGCAATACATCGTACAATGAAAACCATCGGTAAAATCAAGAGCATGCCAAATGCGAATCAAAATGGATGGAGTCATAGGTCGAGCCTGCACTGGAGCGCGAAACATTTGCTTGCCTGCCCCCCGTAACGTTAAAGTCAAAAGAATATGTGAAAGGGGTGGGCAGTCATAGCCATATAAGAGATGTAACAATCGGACTCCATTCAAATAATTTTTTACACTTGCTATCGCAGTAAATGACAATCTTAAAAATTGGACATATAAACACAAAACATCAATACCTACAGGTAACGGAGTCAAACCATAATGGTCACAAAAAAGATAATATGCCCTCCACTGAGTTCGGAGATTCCCATGGGTCCCCTGCGCAAAGGCGTCCTTCTGCGTTAAACGTGCCGCTTTTCTCAAGGCACGTAATTGTTCACCTACAAATTACCAGGAAGCAGAAAACTCGAATAAGCTTTGAGAAACACAATACTCCTGGTCAATATTGAAATTATATTCCGCTAAGAACCGCGACTTATGCTGGGGTGACAAGTGACAGCGGGATAAAAGATCTGCAGCCCTGTTAGCTTTAGTTGACAAGTGAATGGCACGAATTTCAAAGTCCCCCGGTTCACGGACACAGAAGGAAGAGGGCGCCCGACATGCAGGGCTGCATAGTCTTTCCGAATACCTCGCTGTAATCGGGGAACAGTGCCGGCAGACATACTACGGACGTAACGAAGATATTTCACTGGACTCGGCGACAGAACAAGACAGGACAACAAACTAAAACTGAAAACTTTAAAAATTTCTACGTGTACTAAAACATCTCTGGGTGGTCGGTGCAAAATGTAGAGGGAAGTCAAATACAGCACGCGTTAAATAGCCTGGCCAAACCATGCACCATGGGAAAAACACGTGGGATAGGAACACCCCGGTGTCTGTGATTTAAATGTGAACGGGGATATAAACACTCCAGAGCCTGTGATTTAAATATGAACTGGAATAGTGATCAGAAAGTTGACTACATGCTAGAAGTCCAAAGACAACGACCAGCGAGGCAATTCAGGCTGAAAGGACACATTCGTGTACATGTAAGCTAAATATAGAACATCACCAGTACTTTGAGCTAAGGTTACATGTGGATCTTGCCTTGTTCCAATTACCCATTTTGACAAGCCAAAATGTCATGATTAAGCAGAAGTTTCAGTTAACCAGTAATTTATTAGCATTTAGCTAGGATAAAAATGTGTGCTAAAATTAAACTACATGTATGTTGACTTTCCCTCTGAAGGTGTTCCTGATCAACAATGACCAGCAGGTGAAGATTGTGGTGAGAGGTACCCCTGAAGAGATAAGTGCAATCAGCAAGCAGCTTGTTTGGTGAGTCTTAGTGTGTTTTACACTGACATTTGATATTCTGAAAAAAACTGGCATGGGGAGTTCTAAGTTCCAGAGTTCATTGGACATCAACTGAAAATGTAAGATTGTTTTTCACCTGATCAGTGCCACCAAAGGTAACTGTTCTTTTGCTTGCATTGGTTCTCTGAATTTTCTCTAAATTCTTTCAACAAAATGTTCTGAACATCCAAGACACCAATTCAAAAGATACATGTCGTTTTCAAATTTTGATTGATATTAAAAAATGATTTTTGTATCCATCTCATTTTCTCGATATCTGTTGTCTCATGCAAACTCTAACAATAACATTGGAAAATTAATAATAATCAATAAATGAGCAAATTATATTTCCCTCCCAAAACAGGAAGCTGGAAAATGTGACTGAAGGTTTGTATCATATCATCGTTGACAAAATACAGACTCACATAGATGGATCTGGAAAGCCAAAAGTGGACAGGTATGCACTCAGCATTAAAATGTACCAGCAACAATACAGAGCAATATTCACTCGACTTTTCCTAAAAGACGGGCCTAGTGGGGGTGAGGGCAAGGTGCGAAAAGTGTATGACTTAAAAAAGGAAACTATATTATGTTTTGGTGCTGTAGAAAATTACAGAAAAGGTATAATGTGTGATAGTATCTGAAAACTAGTGCCTTGGTACTTTTTTATGAGTATGTTATTTGATTGAGGGTTTATTAAAAAACAATAGCTGCTGTACAAATTTATGAACGACTGTAAGCTCGTTTCAGGAAGTCTGGACAGATTATTAGACAGGGGTTCCACACAGATTTAGTGTAATACTCCGGAAATATAATTGACAAAGGATCTGGTGCAAGTTGCATTGTAATTCTTTTGTTCAGCATATTACCTTGTAAATGGGAAGACTTACACCAAAGCCTTGCCCATATTTAACTTGCAGCATCAATGCGAGTGGCGTTTATAAAGCAGCTGGCAAAATGAACTAAAAGAATGGACTACCAGAAGTATCTTCTATTCTGTTGGTGTGTGAGGAGGGGGGGGGGGGATTATTATGTAATAGTACATTTATATGGAGAACTGTTATTCCAGGACTGACCTGTTTATCCATGGAGTTAGTAAAAAGACCAATGAGGTTATACCCGGTGCAGACCTCCTTCGGTGAGTTGTTTCATAATCATCATTGCAAGGTTGTGGTTTTAATTCGTTCAACTTCAAAGAACTAAAACCAATTGAATTCTGTGAAGTTTTTTCAGGTTTTTGAAGTAATTGCAGCTAATTTCCTGAATGTGACCGGATGTACGAGTTTCTGGGAAGGTTGTAACTTTCCATATACTATACCCTGGGGAAACCTGAATAACAAATAATGTGCCTTTTCTGGTATATTAGCCACTGTGCCACACTTTTATCAACTGTGTTACACTTTAATACATATATAATCTTGCCAGTCCTAATCCGTGAAGTGATGTGTGTAGAAAGGATTGGTCGGAGGTCAAAGTTTGCCTGCTAGTCACATTCAAGGTGATTGGACACAATAAGTTGTCATGTCAACTGACTATTAATCTGTGTGATACACATCTTCCAGTTTTTTTACCCCTCAGCCAACTTTGGCCTAGGGGTATTGTCGTCATCATGTACGGCTGTCTGTCCATTACCGCGATATCTACAGAACCGTTTCATGCATGGCAACCAAACCTGTTACATCTATTTATCTTCACGTAAATCAGAAGCCTATCGAAAATGAGTCATCTCGGACAATATTTTGCAGATTTATGCCCCTTTTTACAAATAAAAATCCGTTTATGATTTGTTATTGTGATAATTTCAGAACCGTTCCATATACAACATCCTAACGTGATACAGTTGTTTCTCTTGACCTGAACTAGATGCCTATCGAAAATGAGTCGTGTCAGAAAGTATTTTGCAGAGTTATGCCCCTTGTCTAATAAAATCCACTAATTCCTATGTTAAGTTTGCATATAATTTCTATATCATGTTTGTCTACTATCACATTTATTTATTGATAGGATGACTGATTTATTGATTTATTCTCTTACACAATGCGAAGAATGCCTGCAAATCTGTTTTGAAAATGACACGAGTTGCCTATCGAAAATGAGTCTTGTCAGAAAGTATTTTGCAGAGTTATGCCCCTTGTCTAACAAAATCCACTAATTCCTATGTTAAGTTTGCATATTATTTCTATATCATGTTAGTATGCTATCACATTTATTTATTGATTGGATGACTGATTTATTGATTTATTCTCTTAGACAATTTTTTTTTTTCAAAGAAAGTACACTTACAATACCAGGGGTAAATATTTCTTCCCACAAGCCAATCAATAGCGGAGTCTCCGAACTGTCAGTCTACGAGTAATTTGCCCTTGCCCGCTAGTAGGCGCTCGAGTCAGGGGGGACAAAATGTGGACTGGATAACATGTAAAGAGATAGGGCGGCCTGAAATAGTGACATCAATTGAGCAAACGGCATTTCCAAGAACTTCAAAATTGAGTTGGGTGGCATGACAGATCACCCTTGTCAATTTAATATTTTGTATTTGCACATATCCACGTTCAAGACGACATTTTCTATTGTAACGCCAACGACGTCATTAGATAAAGCGTAATGCCCTTTGTTTTACGTCATGATGCCATCTTTATATCCGATTGTCGCATGACGTCACAATATAACGTTGCTACAAGAGCGATACATTGTATAGGTTTTGTCCTATCCGACTCAAACGCCCACTGGCGGACAGGAGCAAATACTCTTACCATCACAGTTTGGAGACTTCCTTATTGGTAGAGACACCCTTACATTATAATAGCTGGGGTTCAGAGCCGAGGGGTTTCGATAGCGCAGCTTCATGTTTTTAAATGGTTGCAGAGTGTAATACAGTCAAGTAACCTAGCATGATTACATTCTGCAATGTGGGGTATGAACATTTTGGATAATAACAGCTGAACATATGCAGAACACTTGACTTCAAATAAAAAATTTTATTGAGTGGCTGGAAATAACCTTAACATATTATGAAATTTGCGGTCTTCAAGACGACAGGGCTTGTGCGCGTGATCTTGTATCAGATGTTGTAACGCGAAGTCGTCTCAGACTCAGGTGATGGTCTTCATAAAACCTGTACAATAATAGATTCCAAGGTCCGGCTTCTGAGATTTCTCGAAGTCTTGACAGCCTCTTTAAATGAGACAGGATACAACGAAAACGAAGTTCTTGTCTGTTGAATATTAAGCTGATTTATTGTAAATTCATTCCACCTAACTTAGGAATGATCGGCAACATTTGGCAGGCAGACTAGCACAATTTCATCAACATCAGATCATTCTGTAAACGGTCATTTTCGGAACTGGAGATAGCAATATCTATCATTGGAGACATGATAGCCTCTAGTGAGATCTGATGGTACTGGCCTACCTGTATGTGCCGTTCATTCCATTATATACAATGCTATACGTTACAATGTCAAGTTAACCCAACATAAATGTCCTTACAAATTCGGTGCAATTATGACTAGCAAATCACGAATCTGTCGCATTACATAAATTCAGTCGTCAAAACCAAGGTTAATTCATTACCCTTACATAAGCAGTTTCTATGTTATCCTGTAAATTTGAACTTACATAACTGATTCTCACAAATAGTTGTTTGCAATAACCGACCTAAAGGGTCATGGAATAGTATTTCGGAAATAGTTTTGTCAAAGCACATCACAATAAAACACAACACACTGTGTGGGCTTGATAATTTTATTACTATATAAAATTATTCAACTAAACTACAAACTACAAAGTCAGCGTGCTGCGGCGAAAGACATAATACAGATAAGCACGCTGACCGACACGCCATAGGCACATTTAAGCACATAATGATATAAGCAATACTGTAGATAAGCATTTAATGTTTAAGCAATAGTGATTCCAAGTCACACAAGTACGCAAGGCAGTTACCCAATATCACCAAGAAAGCCGGACTGACTTTGCTATAAAAAAGTCCATAAAGGATTTGACTAGTCCATAAAGGGAGTGTCCATATTGGCTCTTGCACAGTGTCCGAGATATATTAATGTAATTTAATAACCCCTATATATAGTGTGATATATGGAACATATTCATCAATATGACTAGGGCTGGGTGGGTGGGAGCAGAAATATCGGCAGACATGACGGCAAGCAAGGCACAAGCAAACATTTTAAAAAGCAGTGGAATAAACTCTCTTCAAACTGGCGCTGTTTATAAGCACAAGAAACAGCGCCCCCTACCGCCGTAACTGGGAACGCATGTAAACAAACCACACGGTTAGTTGTGTTTTACGACAACTATTAACGTAGTTTTTCCCATCAAGGTTGCATGCACGCAGATTTATATAAAATTGGTAAATGAAAAGTCAAAATTTATGCATTTATATGGTGGTCAAGAATCGACATCTTACATATAATTTAAGCATTTATATGGTGGTCAAGAATCGATATCTCACAATATGTTGAATGACGAAAACAATGCAGGCAGGCTCAGTTCGTAGTGCTTTACATTATTCTATCTGTCAGCTAATGCAACTCGTTTTGAATATTCACAGGGCGATTGACAGCAAAATTCACCTGTTGATAGAAACTTACAAGAAATATAATGTGATAGAGGTTCTGGTAAGTATACTAACACTCAGTTCAGTTGTTCATTCATGTTGGTGGTAACACTGAAACCTTGTATACGTAGTAACTGACATCCTTCATGTTGATGCAGGGGAAAACCTATAAGGATACAGAATGTCCATGTGACATGTAATGGCTCTGAAAGGAAGGGGGTCGTTTCCAAGCATTTTAGACACCTAATGAGGCAAAATAAATTGTTTCAGCCTAATATCTATTTGTTGAAATATTTGGGAATGCCCTTTAGTTACATCCCTGTCCTGACATTGAATTACTGTGTGTCACATATCCTTTATTTTATGCTTATATGACTGACAATGATGTATATATTAGATATCCAAACGACTTGCACCATTTCAAAGAGTCAATGTTTTGTAGTTTGATAGATTCCATACAACAATCTCTATCCTGTTGGTTTTTCAGCCGGGAGTTGCCCGTATTCAGGAGGATAATACACTGGTCTCTATGAAAATGGCCCTCATACTAGTGGCTATTCTTCTCGGCATGCTCGTCGCCGTTCTTGGGTTTACTTTCTACATTTGTCGGCGGACGTAAGTGAATGTGATTTATCAAAGTTTAGTTTATAATCAGTTTACCTGGAATAGCTACATGTAATTATTCCCACTCCACAGTTTCTTCTCATCGGTTTTTTTTTTCATAATTATTTTTATTTTTTTCCTCATTAAATCCTGTTGTTCTTGAAGATCTGTGAACAAATTACCCGAAACATGTTGTGTATTAAAGTATGTCATTATCTTTTTAACAGGTACAAGAGGAAGTTACGGGCTGCAACTGCTATGGCATTTGGTAAGTTGTCCCATATTAGATCAGTTATCTCTTGGAAGAGATTTTTGGGTAAATTTATGGTCATGATGGAATTTAATTACGGTTTTCTACATTTAATCATGCAAAATGCATGGCCGGTTCTACACTAACACTGTACACACTAAACCAAATTAATTAAGAATATTGCATGATTCGACAGCCTACTGAATGTTTCCATGTGAAATTTGACAATGTCGGGACAAAGCTAGAAAAAGCTTGTCTTTGCTACATGCATTCTCATGCATCAGATTGTATACTTCTCACTGTCAGATATACCCCCTGATTGCATTGGAGTTAAAAACGTGGCACGCAGCTTTTGTGCACATGGCTATTGACCATTCAGCATCGCGTACGTTACTAATTGGTGCGAGACATTGCATCATGTGCTCTTGTCAAACTTTTAAGCATCGAACTTGTTCATTTGTATATAAGATATACTAGATGCATTTTCCATATATCATTATGCAGATAAATGCTTTCTGTGTCAATCAATCTGTTGTGCATGCATGTCACGGTTTGCGGTGCAATGCAATCAGAGGTTGTTGCAGTGACAGTTTAGGAGGTTACAAATTCTGACAATGGAAGACTGTACTGCATGTAGATTCCTGTAAAAAAATAATATAGTTTTGATTACTAAATCAGTCTATTAATCATTCAAGCCTTGATCATGTGCCATAAATTGTTGTAGGACTACCTTTAGTGTAGATGCAGAAATTTGATTATTAGATTTTAATCTTAGGTCATCCAGTTAAAGCTAACAAGAAAAGGGTATGCAAAATTAGTTATAACTAGAGTGTTTTAATTGTTTCACACTTTTGGGATAAGAGATTTGGTGTAATATGTGGTGTGACTGTGTTCATGTGTCAAATAAGCTGTATATTATTGCAAGTAAAAGATCCAAATCGGGGACCCACATTGTGGTGTCAGATCAGTTTGGCATGTGTCGGGGCCCTCTCCCTGTTATTTGCGCTGAAAACTTACCTCACTTCCACTCTTTGCATTTCTTGTCTACATGAAATACCACAGTAAGAATTTAAATGACACAGTTATCTCCCCTGCTAGTCACCTGATAGCATAGCTACCCACAATTCCACTTCCTTCTTGTTCTACTGCTTCGTAGGGCTGGAAGTAAACATTGTCAACTCCGTGAAAAAGTGCCTTTTCTAGCGAAACTACTCACAGTTGGATTACCTCAGACGTCTGATTTCCTACAAGAAGTCCTTTGGGAAGTATTCTATAAGTTATCAGCGTAAAAATGGCTCAAAATATGTCTCAATTGTCATGCATGTCTTGTGGAGGTGACAAGCCTAGTTATGACCTTCACTCAACGTGTCCGCCATGCCGCCAGGGAAGAATCTGTACATGGGACACGGCCTGTGAAGAGTGTATTGTGTGGGCGCCCGGCATATTCCAGGTGTATCTAGCCGGTTCTCTGGCAGCTAACGAGGGAAATAATGTTGTTATGCCTACCAATCTCGCCAACGAGACATATGTAGCACAGTCTCCTCGTACTAGTGTAGGCGAGGAGTCTAGGGGGCTTGTTAGTTCTGTAGCTGGGTCTACGTTAGTCAGCCTATTGAACGTAAATAAAGATAAACAAACGCCCCCCCCCCCCGCTCACGATGCTTCCATTTCAGACCAGGCGAAGGGTCAGTCAGGTAAGACAACGACCCGGTTGGTACAGGTGGAAGGGATAATCGAAGATTTGGAGTCTGGCACTACGACGACTGTGGACGTGGAGATTCCAATTGAGCGGACGCCTGGATACGACGATGAAGGGAGATCGGTAACGGATCCAGGCTTAGCGTGGGAAAGCCAGGGGACTCCGATCTCTCGATCGGGGTCAACTTATGACTACGAAAACTTAGGCAGCACTAGTGAGGGGCCTAATGTTAAGTTTTCATTTGGATCCGGGGTTGGGAAGATACCTTCCTCGACGCTGTCGAGGCCTGGACTTCCCGGTCGCTCAGTTATGCCTGTAACTGCTGCTTCCGGTTTGTCTGAATTTTCCCAACCTGCTTCCGGTTACTCTGGTGGCCTTCCTCGTCCCCTTGCCGAGACGTTTGTGTCTACGAGCCTTCTGGGCCACCAGAGATTAAGGTTCCCGCAACAACGGCAGTATGGTATGTATTCAGGTACCTATGATATGTCAAATTTTTTGCCTGTGTCTGAGTTGCGTTATCAAGAACCCTCAATCAGATCAGGTCAAATTATGCGGCATCCGGTTGCTGGTCTACCTTCGCCCTTGCGTGGCTTAGGTCAGATATCTGCTTCCGGGGGTGTTCGTGGTACGGGACCGGGATTATTACGTATGATGCGTCGTCCTATACGTGCTTCCGGTTTACGACCTCGTATGCCAGTTCACCGACCTTTACAGTGGCCGTGCTCACGTCCAGCTGGAGGGTCCTTGAGTGTGAACACACCTCGTCAGGCCTTGCTTCCGGTCCACTCTCAAGTGACTGATCCCACATTGGCTGCCATACTGCGCGGTATGGAACAGCAACGTGAGGAAATGAAGGAATTGAGAGAGATGATGACCAGTCAATTCCGAAGTAGTACGCCACTGCTTCCGGTTTTGACTGAACAGTCTAGGAAACCGGAAGCTAATTTGTCGAGGACTATCCCTTCCAATACTCCCTCCTGGCAGGAAGCCCCGGAAGCTATGGAAGTGGATAGGGACCAGTACGGTAGATCTGAATTGAATGAACCTACCAATACTGATCCGGATGCTAGGAAATATTATGAGCTTATTTCCGGCATCTATGACTTAATTCCTGATATGCAGCTTCCGGTCCCGCATGCGGGGGATATTGAAACTGAATCAGGAGAGTCAAATCGGGTTACGAGATCGGCTACCACGCTTCCGGTCTCAACTGCTATACATTCTATTTGCCACTTGTTCCATAGAACTTTAGCAGAACCCGTTACGCAGGAGGAACGTGCAGTAAGGCTGAGACCTAAAGCTCGCTTCCGCCCTGCAGGATCTTCTGACCCGTTCCCAGTACAGAAGCCAAACATACGAAGTTACGGCGTACATAATTCACCGTTTAGCTTCCGGTCTGCAGAGGTGAACGGCGACTTTCAGTATTTATGTCCTAGCAATACTAAAGTGCCTAGTAATCCAGATGTTCCTTGCACGAACAAACAGGCCGCAGTACTTGAGGAAACTGCTCGACAAGGAGTGGCGATTACGAATCACCTCGATTGGTTTCTTAAAGCCATAAAGGATGGTTTATTCTCGCTGTCGGGCGCGGGCAGTCAAGAACAGTTACAGGAGGGTATAAACCTCGTTCTTGACTACCAGAAGATTGCTTCCGGTGCTGTAGAAGATTTACTGGTACACAATGCCTACCTATCTTCTATGCTAGTGTATTTAAGGAGAAAGGCCTTCATTCCTTTTATGCATAGTTACACACCGGAAGCTGTAAAGAGGAGTCTACTAGAGACATCTACGGCTCCTTCTTTACTGTTTGGTGATGCTGTTGCCGAAGTTCGACCTGAAATGGATCGTATAGAGCATGACAGGTCAGTTGCTTCCGGTGCTTCGTCTAAGAGACCTATGGCTTCCGGGTCGGGTCCAAAGGCGAAGAAGGCTAAGAAGAACCCGCCTAGTTCCAAGGCTAATAAGGGTGCTTCCGGCCAACAGCAAAGCCAAGCGCCTGCTTCTTTAGAGCCTAGAGTATCTACCTATGGCCATAAGAAGCAGGGTAAGGGGAAATCTAAGCAGTCAAAGAAGGATTCCTGATGTCTCGGGCCGTACCGGGTGGCTTCCGGTATGGCGGGAACACCGAGACATAACGTTTCCAGTTCCCCAGCAACTAGACCTTCCGGTAGGGGGAAGGCTGCAGTTGTTTTGGAGGAACTGGATAAGGATCGGGACGGAAGCGTGGGTCATTCGAACGATCAGATATGGCTATCGCCTATTGTTCGACACGCTTCCTCCCTTGACTGCTCATCCCCTTCCGTCTCGTATACCATTACGAACGGGTCATCTATCAGCGATACAGTCCTCTGTGGACAAGCTGATGGTGAAGGCTGCAGTAATAGAGCTTCCGGTTTGGGACACGTCACCCGGGTTCTATTCGCCGGTCTTTCTGGTCCCCAAGAAAGACACGTCCGAGATGCGCATGGTTATAAACCTAAAGCGCCTCAACAAGGACTACCTCACTCCACCGCCACACTTCCGCATGGAGTCCTTCCGGTCTATCCGGACAGTACTCAGACAAGGGGAATGGCTGACTTCTCTGGATTTAAGGGATGCATACCTGCATATCCCGATACATCCGGAGGACAGGAAGTACTTGAGATTCATGGTCGGCAAACGACGCTTCCAAATTCAAGTGCTTCCGTTCGGCCTGTCCACTTCCCCTTGGGTGTTCACACGAGTGTTTACACCAGTGGCACAATTCCTGCACAGTCTAGGTATAAAGTACCACTTTTATATCGACGACTCCCTGCTAAGGAATGCCTGCAAGGAGCAGTTAATCCTAGACACCCAGTTTGTCTTAAGGATGTTGACTTCTCTGGGATACATCCCACACGAAGAGAAATCAGAGCTGATTCCTTCACAAAGGCGCAAATTTCTGGGGGTGGAATACGATACGCTACGAGCTCTCGCCAAACCCCCAGAAGATCGATGGCAAAAGATAACAGCGAAGATACCTCAGTTTCTCAAGTTATCTCAAGCCAGGGCTTTACACTTTGCTGCGATAATCGGCCTCTTGACGTCAACACAGGACGTAACACCAAGAGGGCGGTTGCAGCTTCGTCCCTTAATGATTTACTTCAATCATGAATGGGTCGAAAGGCAGTTGAATCCGTGGATTCCTATAACACCACTAGTCAAACAATGCCTCCAATGGTGGCTGGATCCACTCAACGTTATGCCAGGTGTGTCCCTACTTCCGTTTCGTCCGTCACATCACCTGTTCACGGACGCATCTATGGAAGGATGGGGAGCCCACCTCGAGTCCAGGTCGACATCCGGGTTATGGACAATCGAGGAACGCTCGTACCATATAAACGTGTTGGAGTTTATGGCAGTGACACATGCCATCCGCACGTGGGTGAGCGTATTGACCGACAAGAACCTGCTAGTTGCGACGGACAACACAACAGTTGTGTCCTACATCAACAAGCAGGGGGGGACGAGATCTCCGCAATTACAAAGCCAAGCGGAAATCTTTTTCGGTCTGTGTTGGGACAACAACATATCAGTGTTGGCCAGACACATCCCGGGGGTACTGAACGTCTTAGCGGATTCGCTTTCACGACGGAATCAGATAATTCCCACGGAGTGGCAACTTCACCCAGACATACTAAAACAAATAGCTCATGTCTGGGAGATGCCACACATAGATTTGTTCGCCACTCGGCGCAACAATCTACTGCCCCTGTTTATGTCGCCGGTACCGGATACGGCGGCGTTTGCAGTGGACGCACTATCGCAGGACTGGTCAAGGATGGTAGCATATGCGTTCCCTCCCCCAGCTATCCTAGCGAAGGTACTCCAGAAGATCCGATTGTGATTACCTGATTGTTCCGTGGTGGCCAGCAAGGCCGTGGTTCCCGGAACTACTGGATCTTCTGGTAGATGTACCAAGACAGCTTCCGGTATGGCACAATCTACTGCGCCAGCCCGGAACGTCGATATTCCACAGCCAGCCAGGACTGTTCCACTACCACGTGTGCAAGTGCTCAAGCAGCACTTTGCTCAGGCGGGATTTTCAGCGGAGGTTGGGCGCCGAATGGCACAATCAATTCGACCGTCCTCTTCCGCTGTATACAACTCAAAGTGGGCAATCTTCGATCTTTGGTGTGGAGAGAGGGATATCAATCCATCCTGCGCCACTATCCCTGAAGTAGCAGAGTTTCTATTGTACTTGTTCAGGGATAGGGGCCTGGTGCCCGCTACGGTAGAAGGTTATAGAGCGGCTATTGCTCAACCTATTCTACTGGGTACTGGGATTAATCCCTCGACTGATCCAAACTTATCTGCACTAATCAAGTCATACAAGATAACTGGTCAGTCGGCTGTTCCGAAATTACCTAAGTGGGACTTAGCCTTAGTACTTCGGCAATTAGGAGAGCCACCTTTCGAGCCAATAGAGGCTATTGAGCTAAAATATTTATCATACAAAACTTCGTTTTTGTTGGCTCTTGCTTCGGCAGCTAGAGTGTCAGAGCTGCATGCGCTCGATAAAAGGAACATCAGACACTCTAGGAACTGGAGCAAGGTAGTTCTCACAACAGTTCCTGAGTTTGTGGCCAAGAATCAAGCCCTCTACGATTCCATATCTCGAGAGTTCACAATTCCAGCCTTATCTGATTTCCTTTCGTCCGGTCTTGAATCAGACATGTTAATGTGTCCGGTTCGGGCACTTGCGTGTTACCTGAATCGTACAGAGGAGATCAGAGCGGGAAGGAGGCGTTTGTTTATCCCTTTCGATCCCAAAGCCAAACAAGAAATAAGTAAAAACACTATCTCGAGTTGGCTCAAAAATACGATTCGGCTAGCGTACTCCACGGCTACTGATAGGCAAGCCGCGCTTGTAAACGTTTCGGGTCATGAGATTAGGGCGTTAGCGGCATCATGGCCTCTATGGACCAACAGATCGGTGACCGACATTATGAGGGCGTGCTATTGGAGGTCAAACACGACCTTTGCCTCCTACTATCTCCGGGACATGACGTTGGCATGTAACAACCTCTATTCCATCGGCCCACTTGTGACCGCACAGCGGGTTTCAGGGGGACCGAGGCCAGCAAGATAGCTACAAAAGTCCGGGCGTACAGTTGTAACCCTGCTTGCGGGTGAGTGCATTTTTTCTCTCGGCCCCTTTCGAAAAAAGGGGGGGGGGGCGTATCTTGCATCTCAGCCTTGAAGTCAGAGTAGCAACAGAGGTTCCCTGTGTACCATAGGCATACAGGTTATTACTGTTGTATGATTTCATGGATCCTCTGTGAGGTAGAAGATCTATGATTTCTACTGTGTACTAGTCACTATGTATGGCATTTATCACTAACCATGGATTGTATCAGTTTGCCCACCTACCTTACGGTGGCACTCTATGCAAAGAGTGGAAGTGAGGTAAGTTTTCAGCGCAAATAACAAAAAAAAATTACAAGTAAATTTTCTGTTATTAAGCTAAAACTTACCTCACTTCCAGTGATGCCCGCCCAACCTCCCCGCTATGATACATCCAGACCATGTATCGCAGTGGAACAAGAAGGAAGTGGAATTGTGGGTAGCTATGCTATCAGGTGACTAGCAGGGGAGATAACTGTGTCATTTAAATTCTTACTGTGGTATTTCATGTAGACAAGAAATGCAAAGAGTGGAAGTGAGGTAAGTTTTAGCTTAATAACAGAAAATTTACTTGTAAAAATTTTTTTTTTCGGCAACAAGCAATTTATAAAAATGTTTACCAACAGCATGCTTTACCTGTTTGAGGTACTGGTATGGGCTTGGGCAAGGTATAAATCTGGGAATGAGGGAACTATGTTATTATGACTCGATTGTGTGAAAATTAATTTGGTGAAAGGTTATGTAACTTAAATATGGACATCCCGAGAATGAACTATCTAGTCGTGAATGTTGCGAAACGACGTCATTGCACATGTGACGCCAAGGTTAGGTACTGGGCACTGCTTTAACATTGGCAATACCATAAAAATCGAAAAGAGATATGATGATACAATACTGAAAATCCAAACAATTTTGAAGATGTTTTTGTCTCCTAGATAAATAGGTATTTGCAAATAGAAGGCATCACCTGTATAAGTCTGCGAATAAAATAGTACAGTATTGCTAATGTAAGAAATGATTTGTTGCCTGACCTCCGCGTTAACGTCACATGGGCGATGACATTATTTCACACCTTTCGCAACTAAATATTTTGTTCTCGGGACTGTTCTATTGTTTATGAACAATATGAACCAAATTGGTAGCAGATATTCACTGTTTGATTTTCATGCATGGCTGATTGTCTTGCAATGGTTTTTATTTGTTTCACTATTTTTTTTTTTTCTTCCTTGTTTTTCACTTAACAGTTAATACTGGAATAGGTAACACCTTGGGTTTCTCTGTTTGATGCATGGTCAATTGTTTTGCATGCATGCTTTATCATATACATGAACAGTCTGGTGGTAATCCCTTCAGTCTGATGAAATAAAACATCCAACTGACAGTCGGTCAGTCATGAAACCAATGTCTGACAGATCAGTTTGTAATACTGGACTGTCAGGCAAGAATTTGATGTAAGACAATTGAAAAATGGATCTACTCCTGGCAAGATGGAAAAATGCAATCTGGGATTATTGCTTTGTCATCACAGTTAAATTACAAATGGCTTAAACCAAAATGCTCCCAACTGTTGGGGTTACTTGAATGTATGATAAAGCAGATGTGTATGTATATTTCATGTCTATTTCACTCGATTCATGTAGTCATTCTCGCACATCCTACCCTCAATTTTTCTAATAGACTGAAGTGTGGTTGGCCTTTTGCTGTGATGCATGTTCAAATATAATCATCTGTGAAATGATCTAAAGCTTTCCATCTGTTTATCGCTGATACCATTATTAACCCCATCCTCCGGAGGAGGAGGGGGTTATTGGAATCGTCCTTGGCCATGGGGGCAGCCATTGAGCTGTAGAAATCTTTGTACATCAAGAGCGGAAAAACTAGGAAGACTTAGGCACTGAAACTTGCCTAGTTGGTCACAAATGTAATGTTGTGAGTCTGTATAGTTTTTGGGCGATGGCTGATGAGAATTAATACGTTTTTTTTGCGAAGAAATGCTCGAAATTGGTAGGGTAATTTTTACACGGAACGTGGATGATGTTGTCCTTGTACGTTAAGAGATTGACGAAATCACCCGGATGTTCGTGTTGTATAGATATCAGAATCAGAATCAGAATCAGAATCAATTTATTATACCAAACATCCCAGTTGGGACAGTGCATAAAACTAACAGACAATAAACATCAATATAGGCTACAAGGCCTCCAGATAGCTTCAATACAGTAATAGTATTTTATACAGTGGTGTAAAACATTTATAGCAGTAACATTAGATACATGATACACAAGGAAGTGGTCCACCCTATCTAGTTCGAAGTCCACGTTCCTCCAGACACATGCTAATGTGTTTAGCGATTAAAGGGGCTAGATTCAAGGGAGGGTCAAAAAGCAGGGCTAATTGCTCGATTCGACTTAGATCAGAGAAATTAATATTCCCATTAGAATCGAGGCTTAAGGCGGTGTGCAAGGAGGATCGAAGATGGTCATAAATTTTGCAGTCAAGAAGGAAATGGACTTCGTCCTCAACCAAACTTGGGCAAAAAGGGCAAAATCTTTGATTAGCAGGAATACGGACACCTTTTTCTTTCCTATAACGCCCCCTTTCTATTTCTAGAGAGTGGCAGCTTAGCCTAATTTTTGAAGCGATCAGTCTCTCCACAGAGGTGACGATGGTAATCAAAGTGTTAGCTATACTCGGATCTCTTGAGGAGAGTACCTGGTTTTGCGACAACCGTAAAGTGTGATGTTCTTCCAGCATGGCGATCTCAAATAAACGGACTCGAATAAACAGGCGAATAAAGCACACTTCCAGACCAGGGAATTGAAAACTTACCGACGTTTACGCTTTAGTTGACCTGATAACTATTACTAGGGCAATTTTAAACATATTCTCCGTCAACTTCGAAAGAAAGATACGGAGTTGTTGGCTTGAAATGGCACAAGCCGAAGTGCGTCGGCGGACACGGGCAAGTGAACTGATATTTTGCCTTGAACGAAGTCGGCAACTGACAGTCAAAATCTATATCATTTCTCTGCTAGAAAATCTCAAGTTTGCCGAT
This sequence comes from Hanleya hanleyi, assembly GCA_036873755.1. Lineage (NCBI taxonomy): Eukaryota > Metazoa > Mollusca > Polyplacophora > Lepidopleurida > Hanleyidae > Hanleya > Hanleya hanleyi. The sequence continues at coordinate 265,621 of JAVTVY010002080.1, forward strand.
TTTGTTTTATTATGAATACATTAAAATTATGCGTTGAAATAAACCCGAAGATACAAGCAAACTTATTTATCAAATTGTGAAGTCAAATTTTTCGTTCTTCGACAAATCGCGTGTTCAAAGGTCTCTTATCGTTTCTTGTCTCAAACAGCTCAAATCAGAGGGATTAAACGTTGTGCTATAAAAAAAAATGAAAAAAAAAAATAACTTGTTTTTTTTTTAAATATTTTTTCCATTGGTACCGGTAATCAATGTTCAGTTATGTTGATTCCTCAATCAGTAAGTCTGATATTTGATTCAAAAGCCTACCTATTTTGCCAGAATTCGTGGAATTTGAATATTTTAGCTGATTGGGCACGTTTCTCTGCCTAAAGAAATTTTACTGTGCCGAAGAAGGATAATCATGAATAAACTTGAGCAACATTGCACATGTGACAGTGGCATTGGACATCACAATAAAATTTATTTCCCAAACAAAATAAATTTTTGGCCCCACCTACTCAAATTTTTTCTAGCCTGTTTCCGGAAACAGACATATTTTGATTTTTGTTACAGCTATCACTTGGTGATCAATAAATTTATCGAAAATATTCAGAGAAATGCTGGTTAAATGCCATGCGGTTGCGCAGGAAATGTAGCTTGATTATCAATTTTTCTGTACTGTCATGACAATCGCTCTGACACCCTCTATGTTCCTTCATTCCGTCCTTGATCCATTCGCAACATTTTTTGCAAGCAAATTACTGGAGCCATGAATATTTCAAATTCGCGCTTTTCCCCCATAAACAAATTATATCTCAGAAAATGACTAGCTCACCTTGCCAGCTTAAAACAAATCGTCAAAATACGAACAGCTACGGTAATCAGTTCAGTTTAAATTGCATTTTCCCTCAATATTCCTTAGCTTTCTGTGGTGTGCGAGTCGAAAGAATAAATGCGAGATGAGTACATAATTATCGACCCTATACCAAAGTGGACTAATCAAAACATGTTGGTTTCTGAGGATATTTTCAATTTCCTGACCAAGTGTTTCTGCGGACAATGCCTCCATTATTTTCTCCCGTCTGAAAAGACATTGAGAAACAGAATTTTCTTTTTTTTTAAGATAATGCTTCACATCTGATTTTACAAGTGTCACCAATCTGTATTCTACCATGTTCTATATATTTGACGGGAAATTCTATGCAAATCTATTATCCTAAGCGCCGTGTCATTCCTCTCCAAATTCGCGTGTTATGATGACTTAATGGAACAGCCAGAGCTTGCGATGACAAACCCAAGACCACTTCCTCCAAGATGGCAGGAACGACCAGGACAGTGACTCGAACAAACTCTGGGTAAATCAAACAATCAGCATTGTTGCAGACACTTCAAGGGTGACTGAAATACAAACCAGACCATTTAGTCTGCCACTCCGAGAGCATGTCCAATGATGACAGGGTATTATTTTGGCATATAAGTATGAGAAACAAAGCCCAGATCTATTACATACCAATTACAAAATAGGATGGGGTTTTCGAAGTCCACGAGTTCTAGTCTTAATTGGTCTTACGGACCACTGTATAGACATAAACATGGCACTGTTCTCGGGTCACATGGGGCCGTGGTCTCATTCTTGTGATCTATTTGTTGGAAATATTTACTATGGATTCTGAGACTATGGATAAATGGAGCCACCCTTATACAGTTTCCATGCCTTTTCTATATTTTAAATAATGGACCATGCAAATGAAGGTACGGTAATTTCCCTAATAATTCACCTTCCAAATTTAATTCGAAAACGGCCGATTTTTCGCCTGTCGTGATTTTCTCCATCCTAATAAAACGAAAACGGGAGCATTTTCAATATACTCGTGAAACAATAAATTCGAACACTCCCGTTTTCGTCGTGGAGTTTGTGCCGCTGAAAGTAAAGTGAATATGTTACTCAGAATAATTTCTGTAGGCCTACAACTAAATCGTGACTAACGATCGATACGCGTGTGACACAGAAATAAAATACAAAAGTTCAGTTTTCCTGGTTGCGAATTCTCCGTATATCATATATAGAACTATGATCAGAAGTCCCTAACTGGGTTCTCATTAGCACGAGGTTGGAGGCGAAAATGCCCGTCAACTGGCCATTTTGAGGCACCTACGAGATAGATAGAAAAAAAATTAACGGCAATTCAAATGATATTTTCGATGTCTCATTTTCTTTAATAAACAGATGATATGGAAGGACAAAGATATAAATGTTTCCCTCTGCTTGTCCCTGTCAGGGCTTCCGCGTAATAGTTAGTTTGTGCACAACTTCTATGTCGAGGGAGCCATTATTTCATTTCTGCAGATGTGCATGATGTGTCTCATACATTTTGACTGCAGAAAGGGAGTAGTTGAGTATTTCATTTGTGCTACGGGGAGATGTCAAGAGACATGGGTGCTGGTGTTTTATTCACTCACCAATCCAGAACGACGTTTCCATGTAATAAAATGACAGACGTCAGTGTTTCCAACAACATGTTAATCCAGTTTATAATCAACGGGGAATCATCTTTATGGAGCGGACGAACAAAAAATATGCACCCTCGCTGGGTCAGTCACATTGACATCTCACGAGTTACGTTGTACTTGTAGACAAGTCAATGTACTATACAACCCGATCATAATTGCAGGAATTTAGACGTTTAGTTTTTATGTATTTTCAATCCTTGACAAGCTGGACATTTCACTTTTTACTTCGTGTTTGATGGATAATGAACCAAACGTCGGCATCACGGTACAGATTTAGCCGGGAAATCTGGTCGACTGACTGCAGGCACGTGTCGCAATACTGTCGGGCTATCATCCCTATTGCGGTAATCAAAACTTCCACTGACCCGGTGTTGTAATCTCACAAGGCTTCCCGACTGACCGATCGAATTGGAATGGTTCACTTTCAAAATAGGGAAGTAAGGCACAAAAGTTTTCAACACGCATATCGCTTTTCAACAAAAACAACGTTAGGGCAGATCTTTCTTTCGTTTCGTAGACTATATTTTCTTTGTATTTCATTCTTGAAACTTGCCACTCTGGCGGACAAATTCACGACCTACGCAACTTAATGATAACTACACAGGGACTGCTTGAAGTTGAAGAAAAAGAAAAAAACATTTACGGTGACAGATGGCTGATAACAACTTTTGGGTCGGTAGCTTTTCATGGGGCGGGCGGGTTACGCCAACTGACATATTTTAAGGATGGCCCAGAGTCTTTTAAATGAACTATGATAGAGATATAAAGCATAATACACGGTTATCAATAGATCACAACGATCACGGTGAAGCGGTCAGCCATTTTGGGTCTTCCGTGAATATCAGCGTCATATAATTCGAACACAAGCGTTTTTTCTGGAATTAGCGCGACGAATAATTCGAAAGTAGCCAATTTTTGAAGTTGCGAGTTTCATCACTGCATCGCGAATTAGTAGGGAAATTACCGTATATGCTACCTCTCAAACAATCAAATATAAGTCAAACCTTCATTGATTGAACCCATTCTATGATTGATAGTCAAAGTGGGTATTTCACAAGTTACAGCTTTCGAACAGTCAGTTGCTATATGAACAGCCTATTGCTATTATGGTAATTTTCTCCAATTGTGAGAAAACGGTAAATAGGATGAAACAAGTCTGTACTAATTAAGATTCTACTGAAGAAATGAACAATTTAAGCATCCCAAGTTTTCAGGGGTGTTGCGGAGAGAAATCCGCATGTGTACCTTGTCAGTACTTTGAGTCATCTCTTGACCCAGCTAACCAATTTGAATGATGGTGGTTGTTTCAAGTTCTAGTGGAGTAATTTGTATGGGTGTATATCAAGTATTTTGCCAAAATGTCGTCTTTGTAACTTTGTTGGTTATATGGGTTTCATTTGTGAAATTAGATGCTCGTATTAAGCGTTGTTACATTGAATGTTCTATATTTCCCATAGAGAAGGGTTTATTTTGCACCATATCAAATGTAGATCTTTAGTGAAATGTTTTACACGTCTCACTGTCACATTCATCTATTCTGTGCTATCTTTTGTTTGAAGTGGATTTGTACATTGTATTGCATTCATCTGTCACTTTTCTGTTTTGGTGCTTCTTGATGCAGTTATATACCTTTAGTTTCTAGAAGACTCAAGCTTCGTCAAATGGCCATGCAGCTCACATTATTTATGGACTCATGTCACATCAACTTTTTATCTTGAATTACACCTATGCAAAAGACAGCAGGGTTAAAATACTTTACGATTTCCAGGCCATGTTTTGCTGCCAATACATAGTGTCATATGAGCTGAGCTCCTGCCAATACATAGTGTCATATGAGCTGAGCTGCATGACCATGTGTGCCTTGCATATAGGTAGAAAATCTGACTAGGAAGCAAATCTATCCATTAATAATGATGCCAATATATCCGAGTAGTGTTCATCCTCCCCTCCTCACCTTTCCAATGTATTCTATAGATCCTTTTGAATTCCCCTTAATAACTTTCCGCCACTAAATCCACAAAGATTCATATGGACAGCAGATTGGATATAATATCTTCTACAGAAATCAGAAATACACCATTCTCATTGGTCAATGAAGTTTATTAGAAACCCCAAGGCATCATGGAACTTCTCCCAAAAAGAGGAGCATTTGATTGGTTCATTCATATACACATGCTGAGAGCCGTTGCGTTCACATGGTGGAAATGACCTATTTGCCGTGACATCACAGAAGGATGTTACACTGAAAATGTACCAGTTGAGTTGATGCAACAATAAAACTGGCAGAAGTTCCACGGTGCTTTGTAGTCTCTATAAAGAACAGTTGTGGTTAATCCGCCTTTTTTTATATCGACCTCATACAGAAAGTGCTGTGAGGTGTGACCTGGTTACAGCCTCTACTGCAAATTTCTGGGTAGTCTTCATTTCTCATACTACATGTAGTACAATGTGGATTGATGTTTTAATCAGTGAAGTGATAAATATTTTGTGAATATGTGGATCAAATTACTATTGAAAGAAAGGAACATAATGCTTAATGAATATTTTTGAAAACTTCAGTTAGAAATATTGCAGCATTTGCTGGGAGAAACAAAACTTGACTACCCTGAAATGTGCAGGCAAGTCTTCGACTGAGAAACACCACTGCACACTTCGTATGAAGCTGATCTAGAAAAAGGCAGATTGAAAATGTTTTGAAATTTGTTACCCTGAACAGTTTAATATTGTATGGCAAGTAGCACATACATGTGGACTGGTAATAATGCTTTTCACTTTATAACCTTGACCTGAAATGATCATCATTTTGGTCGCAATAAGTCTGATGTTTATATTATTTATCTGTAATTGCATGGTCATAATAATAAAATGAAGCAAATCAAAGACCTTGCACACTATAAGAGATATAGTATTGTATATTATTGTGTTGTCAAGATTGCTTTTCAGCAAATGCTCTTTGTTTCTCCAGGTGCTAAAGAGTCAGAAATGAGTAAAATGGATATGCCAGGAACAAATCTCCATGCTTTTGAAGGGTAAGTCTGTTCACAATAATCTACTGATTATTCTCATCTTAAGAGTGACCAAGCAGAAGTCTGCAACTGGAATAAGTTTGAATGTAGTTTAGGCTGTCTGGGAAGACTGTTCCTCTAGTTAGGTCTTTATAATAACTTAAAAAACAATTACAGAAAATGTTTTAGTGATATGCAGTTATAATTGTTCAAAACTGATCACAACTAGGTCACTCTATAACATGTTGCCGAGAGAACATGTATTTCAGTCTAAAGTTTATTTAAATGAGTTGAAAGGTGGCATAAAAGTTGTTGGGCTAAAAGAGACCTTACCTATTTCTACCAGAAAATCCATTGTAGAGGCATTGTAAGAGGGATAAGATGTCATCAGGTTTGAGATCTATTCTTTCAAAATTAAAATCAATCTTTTACTGTTGAAAAGACGAATTGATTCAGAAGATGTGTATGGTCGCTCATCAAAAAATAAACTAAAACATTGGGCTCCAAGTCCCTTTTCTATCGATGCTGGTTTAGAAATGCTTTGATGTGGACAGTAAGCGAGGTGCTTTCACATGGATACTTTAGTATGGAGAATGATTTGAAAGACTAATCCTTCAGCATCTATAAAACATGAGATTGAATTGAGTAGTTTCACTGCATTGAGATGATGTTGGTTTCCATGGATACACACGTTCTATTGTCGGTTTCGGATGGATATGTTGGCAAATTACAGCTTGCTTTCCGTTTAAATCTCTTCAGTTACACATGAAAATGTATATTTAAATTTTTATTTGCATCTTGATTTCTGGAAAACGGGATATTATTTTTGAAACTTCACAACATTTTATTCATTTTGTGTTATGTTAAGTTTCTGATGATTGATTGTTAATATTCACACCCAGTTTCTTCCTGTACTAATTTGAACAGAATGGTTATGGCCCAGACGAGATTTTAAGGGTAACATTTTGGCACAGTGTTTTTCCTTTCTTAATATTGTACACATATTGTCATAAATTCTTCATCTAGCATCGAGCAGGAGAGGTTCCCAATCATTGACAAGATAGATTTGAGTTGTCGATTGATCACTCAAGCATGTCTACAGAAATTTGGGGCAGTCTGTCGTGTATGTTTTCTACTGTTGAGGCCTTTGTATTAATGAAAAGCCAGCACCAAGACTCATTGTTCTACCCTGATATTCTTCTCCTGTGTTTCTTGACTTGCAAGAAAATTGTTTCTTGCCTGGCAAGAAAGATGGACCGAATTTTGCCTGACCAATTAGCCCTCCATGCAGTACTGGTCTGTAACGATGACTGATCAAATATAGCAATTCTAGTCCATCTGGGTAGAGCAAAGGGTCTAAATGAGATGCTTTTCTGTATTGTAATTTTATATATATAGGCCTGAACTCTAGAAACTTACATGAAAAAAACAACCTTATTTTCTAATGTTAAATTAATACTCCAGAAATCATCAGCAGTCGAATGTTCCATAGACCGATGAACTCCTTCAACATGGTTCTGAAGGCTGTCAGATTGTCCAACACTCAAATGATTGACTGCATCACTGACCAGTCAATGGCATCTCATTGTTTTGCAGCAATGTTTGTTTAATTTGCTGTGATCTGGTGGTTTCAGATTCCCCCTTTCAGAGTCCATAACATGTTGTATACCTATATTGGTGGGCACACCATGGCACCCTCTATTAGAAAGCATATTAATGCTTACTGAAGAAATCCTGTCAATGCCCATGCAAAAGTGCTAATTTCCATTGGTTCATCGATGATCAACAGACGCTGTGACCAACCACACAACAGCAAATTAACTCTGACATCACTGAGACAATCAGCAAGGCTGCATGAACATACAGTTGACCTCTGTGATTCTCTGGATAGAGTGGGAAGACCCTGGGGCAGAATATGATCTTGTGTACTATCAGTGATTTGTGAAGTTATCTTTGTAATCCTGTGATCATTCTTGAATATTGGCACATTTAGTTCTGGAGTCATTCATATGCATGTACCGTATGTGTCCATGTGATGTACTGTTATTGTTTTGTTTCCTTCATTTATACGTTCATTTATATCTTTATGATTCCTCGAATAAGTCATTCAATTCAATTTTTTATCATTTTACACCATTTTGAGGATTTTGAGACAATTTTGAAACATTTTGTAATTTTGGCAGTGAAACAAATTTGAACTTCGAGAAAGTGACACATTCCACAGATTGCTAGGAGTAAAGCCACAATAAGATGTTAAGAAGAAATGGTTGAGAGAATTCAAATTCTATGTCGCGGTAATTTCTGTGAAGTCCTACTGTATTTCAGTTTCATTCTACCTTTAATTTATACTTTAACACTAATCTGTTACTCAAATGGCATGGAGAGATAAAAAACACACAATGGAATGTATCAAATCATTTTTGTTCGGGACTCGAACTATCGCATCACTGCCATGCAGTGTGCAGTCTTCTATATGATCAGACTTCAGTTTCATGTAGTTCTCACACTCTCTCTCTCTCATACCACTGTAATACTCTTCTTCAGATCCAATCCTATCTGGATGGAGAAATATGACAATGCTGGATTCAAAGATGATGACAGGTAAGATATAACATCATAACATTACCATATCCAATCATAATCTAATCATCCAACTAGCTTATTTATCGGGATCTCATGCAATGTGGTGTTTGCAAGGCAGTGAAACGGAGGTTTGAAAATGTTTAATTTTTACTCAGTCTAGAGTGAAATAGGACATCTGCGGCATCTCTTGAACTTATGATAATTTATTGAAGATATCAAATTACCTTGCTGTATACCCTTCACCATATTGAATGTTTTTGCTTATACTTATTGAACTAGTAAGCAACATTGCGATATCTATAAATAATATTCTTTATGATGGCATTATTATTACCGAAATCCAAAAGAAGTGACAAATTCGCCAAAAAATCAAGATTACAATCTTCCTGTATGAGCATCTTTCAGGCGCCTCGGAGCACGTTTGAAAGTGGGGGGGCTGAACTCTATATCGGCCATGTTAAATGCTGGACTGGTGCTATCTAAGATAGGACTTGTAACATTGCAGTCTCAAAAAGTGGGGGGGCTGTAGCCCCCCCCCGGTTCCGCGGCCCCTGTCTTTATATATGATTCTATATTGTTGTGGCATCTTTATGTATGCTGCTATATTGTTCTGGAAATTTGAAGTGTGTGTATGTGTTATTTTGTTCTAGCATCTTTATGTGTGATGCTATATGATTCTAGCATCTTTATATATGATGCTATATTGTTGTAGAATCTTTACGTATGATACTACATTTATATTGTTCTAGCAACTTGAACTGTATGATGCTATATGGTTCTAGCATCTTTATGTTACTTTGACGTTATATTGTTCTAGCAGCTTTATATTTGATGTTACATTGTTCTAGAATCTTTGTTTGATGTTATATTGTTCTAGCATCTTTTTGTATCATCATGCTATATTGCTTTTGCTATAAATTTTAAATAAGAAATATGTATTTATAGAACACTTTGCACATTTCTTTTGCAGCCAAAATTCCCTGGATGCTAATGTGATTGAGCCGACACCCCAAAATACTTACGACGAACAAGAGGTGTCGATGGACTTGTACAATGATGACTTTGATCATTTCAACAAGATTCCGCCCTCCAAACTGAGTACCTCTGACATCTATCTGAACGCTGCTATAAAGGAACACGAGTCCTCGAAGAACAGTAAAAACAATGACCTTGTAAACAACAACGCTGAAAAGTATGCAGTGAACGGGTCGATAAAATACAGTAACGGCTCAGTAAATGGCACATTCAGTACACAAAATATAAACGGCTTGCAAACGACGGAAATATGAGTTGATCGTTTATCAGTCACATGATAACCACCTTCACATCCAGCTTATTCCAGTTGCCATATAATAAATTTGGAAAATGCTTGTGATATAATTCCATTAAACTTACGGTTGTGATATGATTCAAGTGTCTTAGATGTGTGTGCTACTGGCACTGTATAATCATGTAATAATTCGAACCTTATGTATTGTGTGTGTGCGTGCATATGTATGTTTGTGTATGTTCTGGATTTGTACACATCTAGTCCAGCACAAGTATATCATTTCCTGAGATTTGTAATTTAATCTCTTGGTAAGTGATGTTATGAAGTAACTGAAATTAATAAAATGTAAATACAGTGTATATAAATTATGCATATATTGTGACAGAATGAGTAAAAAGTCAGAGAAGACTACATGATTGACAGAAGAAATGTTGAGTAGCTTTTTGTTTCGTACTGGTGCTGATTTGTGTTTATTGATGTTCAATTATTGCAAAAAGTAATGAACAGTAAACATTTGTGAACTAGTCTAATGTGACAATTGAAGGAAGAGCCGTTCAAAACTAAATAGTTCTTCAACTGGTACAGGGACTGGAATTGTTGAACAGAACTGCCTTGATTGTAAATTTGAAGGATGAAAACTGCTCGAGCTCATCAAGAATATTTTCTTTTGTTTAGTGATGGCGTTACCCTAAAAATGAAAACAGAAGAATTAGGTTATTTAGTCTGTTTTATACAGTATTCTTGTTTATCATTCATTGTAAGTATTTGTGTTGCCCTTTTTCAGAATCAGATTGTTTCAAATGTTTTTTGCATTGAAATGAGTTGACAAAGTAAATAGAATTCAAGTAAACGATCTGGGGTTCCAGTGGTATTGTCAGATGGACTGTTAAGGACTGAATAGACAGTTCAGAAACTCCAATGAATCATGCATGGGATATCTTCTACAGCCACACGACTGGTGATTGGTTCATTTGAATATTTGAAAACAATTTGTTGAATGTCATTGGTTTGTGCTGGAAAGTTTTGAAAACTGTTGGTCATAGAATCATGGTCATGGAGCTGTGAACTATATATTTTGTTTCCTGTAACCTTTAACCCGTAAGAATGTTACGTTAAAAAAGAAATTGGTTTAGAATTTTTTTTTTTTTTTAGTTTTCTTACATTTTTGTGAAATTCTTTATGAAGGACTTCTATTTTAAAACGTTAACCTTAAAAAAATTTGAATTTACATTCTCAGTTTTTTTCAAGTTGGTTACAGGAACCACAAATATTATTGTGAATGGCCTTGGGTGGTATTGCAGCTGGTTCTGCAATCTGTTGATCTCTAAATTATGTATTGGCCAATAACATGGAACTCTTTATTGATGGTTCATATGCATATATTTATGTGGTCCATCTGATGAAACTACACAGCATTGTTTAGTGCTTTATCATTTTCTACAAGTTATTCGTTATGTGTATTCGATGTATGTTGTTTCTCGAAGAAAATTTTTATTTCATGGCATTCCATCCTCAAAAAGTCTTTTCATCACACACATATATATCAGTGCTGAGATGCATTTTAATCAGAAATTCTTACGCATTCCGATGGTTATTCTTGTATCAACTGTGGGTATTGTTTGGCCTTATTTTTGAGCATTTCCGGTTATACATATCGTGGCACATGAGGCTTGGCTTTCGAGGACATTAAATTAAAAGGTTATGACCTTGCCACAATGATTGTTTGCTCAGGTCCTGTTTCATATTCTATCACATACATTCCAGTATGGTTGTGAATACCTGTATATATATATAGCATGTAGACCTCATCTATATATATCTCTCGTATATATATCTAAATGTATAAATTGTACAGCTGGTGGCGCTATTTGACATATGACCCCAGTGGGGGTAGTGCAGCTGATTTCTGAATGATGAAATGGGATGGGAGGAAGAGGGGGTTGTAATTTGAATGCTATTCGTATGTACTAGAACAAGCATGAATGCCTGTCGACCACTTTATACCTTATAGATTTATCAACACCAATCTGGTCAATTAATTGATGTATATGACTCATTCTATGGTTTTCTACACTAGCCTGATTAACTAGAAACTCTGAATGTCATATTCATTGCAGTGACCATATAATATATACGGTACATCGATCTGTATCCCAATAAGATTTCATTGAAAAATATTATGTAAAGCAATTAATTATATGGGGTTCAATCGTTTAGCATTGATCATGGATTTAACACTTGTTTTGATCATTTTTTTCATGGCACTTTTATTTTAGAGATAATTCAAACCAACCGGTCATGGGCTGCCTTCATTTCTTGGTTGTTCATAAACCAAGTGTCTCAGCAAATCAACTGAGACAGTATTATAAGATTGTTTGAAGTTGCCTTAAATTTCATCATGAGTTTAGGACAACCAGTGACTGGGGATTGTCTCGGGGATTGTCTCTTATAGAAACGTTTCTTTTAGTATTGTTTCTGCTAACTTGTTTTGTTACAGTATTCGACCATACAGTGATTATGTTTTTGTTATGAAGTACTGGTATATGTACCATGTATGAAGTACTGGTATATGTACCATGTATGAAGTACTGGTATATGTACCATGTATGAAGTACTGGTATATGTACCATGTATGAAGTACTGGTATATGTACCATGTATGAAGTACTGGTATATGTACCATGTATGAAGTACTGGTATATGTACCATGTATGAAGTACTGGTATATGTACCATGTATGGAGTACTGGTATATGTACCATGTACATTTTAATATATTCAGAATGCGAATAGTTTTATACTTCCATATTCCTTTCCCCTGTATTTCCCCATGGCTTCTTTGAAAAAGCATACTCAGAGCTGGATGGCAACTGTTCTCAATATATCACAGTAGGATTTTGACTGTTTTTTGGTGCTTGGACAAAGTCAGCAAAAATGTCTCAAAAGAGATACAGGCGCAGAGAGCATTTATAAGCAGATAAATATTTTACAGGTACAAAACTACGCAGTTTCAGCAATAGTCTCAGTTTCTGTGAGGAATATATGTATGTTGTGATAAACGTAACTAATTTTCAGTAATATCCGCCCTGTAAAAATGTACAAATTTACTGTAAAATTACCTTGTTATTGGTGCATTTAGTAATGTTCACCTCACTCTTGAAATAGTCCTTTGCTTTGAATATTAATGGGAAAAATTATGACCGGTCATATTTATCGTATTGAAACCAATGTTTGGGTTTGAACATCTCGTACATAATTTGATCGGAATTGGAAAATGAAAGTAGTAAAAAGTACAATTTTTAAACAATATGCCCCTGTTCACACTCCCATCTCTATGAATTGTAACGTGTCGTGTATTCTTTCAGGGCATACAGGTGCTATATACCCTACCAAGTCACTATGTATAATGTGATACACGAACCATGTTCTATGCATAGCAAGTAGTAGACTTTCGAATTAAATATATTTATACTGAAGTTATGTGTTCAGCTTTGTTTTATTTGTGCACAGGTCCATGTCTACACCATCTTCAAAATGACAAGGTTTCTTTTTGAGCCAAAACTTTTGGGCGAAACCTTGATCATCTTGCAGAGTAGACTGTGTTCCTTTCACTTTCAGTGTATACAAAAATCTGTTGTCACATGATCACATGCAATGATCGTGTAAAACAAGTGAGGTAATATACATAGGATGTTGCTTTGCTGATTTAGGAGTTATTGACCTTCTTAGTGAATATTATCGTGTAATAATTTTTCGATGTTTAGTTTTAGACCATCAATCAAAAAATGAGGTCTAAAACTAAACATCGAAAAATTATTACACGATAATATTCACTAAGAAGGTCAATAACTCCATTCTAACATGCACAATGATAACCATTTCCTCATTTCATAAGCAGAATGGCAAATTTTTCTGCAAATTTATCCCGTTTTGATGCAAGATTTTCGTGACTGGTTTGCTCACGCGTGCTGTCCGTTCACGAGCTGCAGCCTGTGTGAACTCCGCCCAGTAAATGAACCAATCGTCGCCCAGCTTTGCAGCACTGCGTCACAAGAATGAGACGTCACCAGTTCGGCACGTGAATGAAACGGATCACAACAAACAAATGAAGATTATCGTGTGATAATCCCAGTATGTTTTGAGGTCTGGACCAATCAGCGCACGGCTATAACATGGAGCATGTTAGAATAGCTAATAAGACCTGGCATGGTTTAATAAGATTTGGCTCCCATGAGGGGTCAGTTTGGAGTGCCAAAATGAAATATCACATGAAAGAAATTTTCCCTCCGAAGTGGGCTACGGTACATCTGCAAATTGTCCGGTAGTCTGTCAGTCCATCCGAGACCTTTCGTCCGCAAAATAAGGAGAACCATTGACATTAGAATCTTGATTTTTTGCATTAAGGTGCATTAGGGGACTGTTACCGGCAAATTCTGAGCTGACCTACCTTTGATGAAAATTTCTGGTGATTTTTGATGAAAATCACTGGTGATTCTATCGTAACATAGGCAGGATTTTAACTTGGGGCGGGGGGATTTCCAAGAGCTCAAATGCCTACCCTACTTCGTAGGTCCTGTGATGTTAGTCAAACTGCCAAGTCAGTTAGCATGAAGTATATTATTATTATTATCTTGTGTTCTGCTCTGAGTGTTTTCTAGGCCGTGTCTCGTGGTTTTTACCCCTCGGCCCACTTTGGCCTAGGGGTATTGTCGTCGTCATGTACGGCTGTCCGTACGTCCGTCCGTTACCGCGATATCTACAGAACCGTTTCATGCATGGCAACCAAACTTGTTACATCTATTTATCTTCACGTAAATCAGAAGCCTATCGAAAATGAGTCATCTCGGACAATATTTTGCAGAGTTATGCCCCTTTTTACAAATAAAAATCCATTTATGATTTGTTATTGTGATAATTTCAGAACCGTTCCATATACAACATCCTAACGTGATACAGTTGTTTCTCTTTACCTGAACTAGATGCCTATCGAAAATGAGTCGTGTCAGAAAGTATTTTGCAGAGTTATGCCCCTTGTCTAATAAAATCCACTAATTCCTATGTTAAATTTGCATATAATTTCTATATCATGTTTGTATACTATCACATTTATTTATTGATTGGATGACTGATTTATTGATTTATTCTCTTATACAATGCGAAGAATGCCTGCACTTACAATACCAGGGGTAAATATTTCTTCCCACAAGCCAATCAATTGGTAGAGACACCCTTACATTATAACAGCTGGGGTTCAGAGCCGAGGGGTTTCGATAGCGCAGCTTCATGTTTAATAATGGCATCTTGAAGTAGTGGATATGTGCAAAATTGTCTATTTTGAGGTGAAAACAGCCAGTTGAGAACGATGGTAAACTTGACCCCGAAATATTGACCTTGTCATTAGTTTGTTGTTGTCCAAAAACTGTTTTGGTTCTGAACTGGCTTCATATGTTTACAGAGAGAAAAAGGCGCTGTTTTCACCTCGAAAGTTTTTCACAAATTTACAACCTCAAGATGCTGTTATTCTTAAACTCTAAAACACAGAGCCTAGAAAATGCTCAGCGCATATGACCAGATAATATATTTTATGCTGATTGAAAAATCTCTTTCGTGCGTGATATTTCATTTTGGCACTCCAAGCTGCACCTCATGAAAGCCTGGTTCGAGCTTCCTATGACCCTTCGCCCAGACGACGGATAATTTTTGACAATTTTTTTCACAACTTATCTGTCGTCTGGGTGAAGGGTCATAGGAAGCTCAGACTAATGGAAGCCAAAATCTCACAAAACCGCACCAGGTCCTTTACAGTTGCACTTTCCATGAACACAATTAATTCCCATGTCTACACTTCTCTTAATCCTTTACTTACGCACTACAGTACTCGTGACGCATTGTAGATAATGAACGTATGCTTTAATATTCTCATGCAAGAACAACGCCGTGCGAGTGTACCGGTACCAATATAGCTCAGACTGGCCATAGGGGCTCTGAATAATGCTTAGCTAAATAATATATAGCCCTCACGACTCGTGGGGGATTATTTAGCTAAATAATGCTTTGCAGAGGTTACATCGAGAATGGTAAAATTTGAGGATTGTGCTGATCTTTTTTCAACTGAGTTTGATTCCTCTTCACATTTGCATATAGCCCTACATTGCAAAGCAGTTCGGTATTATGAACAATGTTGCCAAAACATTATCCTTTATATTCACCAATATCCCTACTGACATTTCCAAAATCACAAATCACTTTCAATGAATCGACCAAAGTACGCGTGGTTTACAGCGTAAGGTGCATGTCCAGAAGAATATGGTGGATCCTTTTAAAGTGCATACATTTCTTTGAAACAAGGTTCTCTCGACAAGTTTGTAGGCGTAAATTGGAAAATAAGAAATGAACGCATGCTTTGAAATACCGTATTGGACTTCGTTGCGTTCCTGGATGACCAAATCTGTTCGCTCACTGATCTTGTTCGGTATAAATGTCATTTGGATGATCATAGATTTGTCATCGGTTCTGAATCGACTGGTCCAAGCCCGAATTCCAGAGCCTTTTGTCGAAGATAGATGATGCTGAATCTACGTCGTTCGTCGGACGTCAAGTATGCCGGGAACACCGGGCGTACCTGAGCAGACGACAGCAACGCTGGCGGAAGAATTGCAGGTAACACTTGGAGCAGTGGAACGCCAGTCCTCCGATCTCCGGGTAATTCGGTTAACTTCGCCTGATTTTCGGCCAAGTTATTTGAAGTTAGAGATTCCTGTCGCTTTTGTTTTCTCCATTTTGCTCTGCGGTTCTGAAACCACACCTACAACGAAATATTTCTTTCAGTTACAGATATAGCATAACTGCAGCGTTGGATCCAATGAAATCCGGAACAAAGTAGTTCGACTTCCAGCTCTGCAAGATATTTTATAATTCTGATGAATATTGAATAGGGCCTAAATATCAGAATTATAAAATATCTTAGGGGCTGCTTATCAGAATTATAAAATATCTCGTAGTGTAGCTACATGTCGGACTAAAACATGTCCACGTTCATTCTCAGACGCAAATTTGAAGATGTCCACATCCAAATCGTGTTCTACTTTAGTAAAATGCGTATAAGTTGACAGAGAAAGATCGCAACAGCTGTCTATGGTGCCAGCAGCACTCGCTCCCGTAGCCAAATTCTTCATGAAATGATTTTTTTCTTTAATGGAGAACTGGTATCAGGGTTCGACCCTGTAATATCCCAAGATACAATATATTAAGGAATCCTACTTCACTTCATATAATAAACTTATGATGCAATAAGCTTTGGATTCAAGCAATCTTCACAAACACCAAAAACCTAATCTAGCTTAGATATGACCTGATATCTATGGTCAGGCGGTCTCCATTTCGAGGTCGTCTTCATCTTTCCATGAGGTTTCTATGACTCTCGCAGAGACCATTGGTCATAGAAACCTGGAAAATTCGAACACACATTGGCAGATTGCAAACCCAACGTATTTATTGAATCCGCGGACAATGTCTATTCACTGTTACCTGAACTCGACTCTCGAGGAGGTCCAGACGTAAGGCCAAAGCTTCTCTCATAAAGATATCCGGATAGTGAGTGGTCAAAAAGGCTCTCTCCAGTTCCTCCACTTGAGACGCTGAAAATGTCGTGCGAACACGTACATTGCCTCCTCGGCTGTTCCTCGTACCTGGTAAAATATACAAAAAAAAATCAAGCGATTCTCATTTCGCCGAATCGGATCTTCAAACAAGAATTCTTGTCATTTCACACAAAATGACAAGAACATCATCATTCGACTTTTCGAGGGCAGAACATTTTGGGCGATAGTGTCTAGATGTCAATGTTCGCTGAAGGAGTAGCTTTTTTGGTAACCTAAACCGTTTGTTGGGTGTCAGCTTGGGATTAAAACTAAACAATGATACACATAGGGGCTCATTACCAATGTTAATTGGTTAAATAGGTTGATTAGGTCAAATAGCCCCCAATTAACCAATTAACAATGGTAACCAGCCCCTGTGAAGATACAGGGATTTATCTCACCTGTCTTTCTCTTCAGTCTCGGAAGTGTCTTGTTGTTGTATGTGTTCAGGAACAAACAGTTCTTGTCAAACAAATCGTTTGTCTTTTTGTGGCACTGCATGCATGGCATTTGGTCAACCGTCCCAGTGACTTCCCTCCCTAATATTTGCTCAATTCCGAAACTAATTAAGCCCAGTGGTGTTCCTTCCATTTTTAGCATGTTCGCAAACCGTTATATTTTAACCTTAGCTTTTTTTCGTTTATATACCGGTATGTATAGATTTCGTCGTCAATCAATAGACTGAGAGATATTGAAACTTGGAATGGTAGAGGCTCGAGAGAACCTCTTCACCTGCCTTCACATGGTCGTTAATTACTCATGCTATCAAGTGATCAAACAATCCTAGAAAAACCGAGCTACTTCAAGGCAAGATAACTTTATAACCACCATTATAATCAAATTACCTCTCTTATCTTGACCGTTGTACACAGGCGGAATTTGTTCAGCGGCAGTCAAATTGATCTGTATGGATTGAAACCGAATCTTGTCAAATGCAATTTGATTGGAATTAATGGTCATATTTTAGCTTTGTGGATGAGATGAGAACTATTCTTTGTTTACGCACCTGTTGGGTCACAATAGATTGCTTAATCGAATCTCACCTGAACGCTTTTTAACGGCTGAGATTTAATTAAAATCGGAATTTGTTGCAGGTTTCCTGGCAAAGAGTCGGTTGCCGTGGCATTCACCATAGGCCACATGTTTCACATCATGCGCAAGACACCGATTTTCAACATTAAAACTCAGGTGAAAGACGAAAATAAAGTTTGTCCATTTTAATTAGTCGTCTACTTTGGAGCTTGTCAAAAATCAGTAGATAAGTTTGCATAAACTTTCTCTTTTGCAGCGTGTAGAACAAACTGAACGTAACAAAATGACTACCATTTCTTCGTGATATCTATAATATATCATGCTTGAAATAACTTTGCAATTCTCTCCATATAAAACTGCAGTACAGTTGTTTCATGTACCGGGCCTCAATTACATAGGGAGACGTCATAATGTATTCGTGTTTACTAGCACAAAGGTCAACAATGCCGTGTACGGTCATAGAGGTGTGTGCGGTTCATCATCCGGCAATTTCACTGGGCATGGGATATCACATCCTCGCGAGCCAGTGTATCAATCGATAGGTTACGATATATATAGGGATATAAGCGACACTCCAACGGACCACCTGTTGTTACTTAATACGGAATCACTGACCTTTGTGCCAGTGAGTATGACTACATTATGACGTCTCTCTATGTAATTGAGGTGCGGTACATGAAGCAAATGTACTGGAGTTTTAAATGGAGAGAATTAAAAAGTTGTTTCAATCGATATCACGGAGAAATGGTAGTCATTTTGTAGAGTTCAGTTTGTTCTACACGCTGCAAAAAAGATAAATTATGCAAAGTTAACTACTGATTTTTGACAACCTCCTAAATAGACGACTAATTAAAATTGACATACTGTAATAATGAACACTTGTTCTGAAGCTTCACAAAGTAATGGTAGACACAAATTCATTACATTTCACCAACCAAGGATCCAAGTTTAATATTATCGCAAAGGACGAGGTTCTGCAGATCCAGCCATTAATAGAGCTTGATACAAACGTAAAAAGGAATATTGGATATCACAGTAGTGTAAAAAATACCACTTCAAGCTACAGATTGAGCAGTAGTATACAAAGGCTATATTGAACATTATTGACCTTTGACCTCTGTGGAGGTCACGTGGAGGTGGCGAGGTCAAAGTTCAATGAGTGCACTTGAGCATGTAATTGGAGGGAGGGAGGGAATTTGGCTTAATGTCACACTCAAGTTTGTTTCACTCATATGGTGACAGTCAGTTTGGTTGGTGGAGGAAGCCGAAGTACCCTGAGAGAACCACCGCCCTTCGGCAAGTAACTGACAGACTTTCACACATGGACCCGCTGGGCTCGAACCAGTGCCGGTTCAGCGGTGTGAGGCTAGCGGTCACCAGTGAAGCGCCTTAGACCACTCGGCCACCGAGGGCCTCGAGCATGTAATGACCTGTATCCTCTCATCCCGTCCATCATCTGACCTTGGATCATGTTTAGACATGTTAGGGGATTCCTCCACGGCGATGCAGTCTGGCGGTGATGCGGTCTGCTTCCGCGAACAGAAAGTAGTCCCAAATACGCAGGTTTTCGTGAGAATGTTCGGCAATCTTCGGGGGCGAGAGAGGCCACTAGTGGACCGATTGGGTCGAGTGAGGTGTCAAAGTGAAGCGCTCCTCCAGGGCCATCCAGTCATGGGTGGGTGCATGTAAAATTAGGATTTGTCCCTAAATTAGGGGAAAACTCCTATCAACCATATCCAAAAGGGCTAATATCGGTTCCCGGGCATATGGGGGCCTGCCTATCAAGTCATGGGTGGGTGCATGTAAATTGAGGATTTGTCCCCGAAAATATAAAAAGCAGAACACGGACTTTATCCCAACAATAGGGGAAAACCCCTATCAACCATGTCCAAAAGGCTAATATCGGTCCCCCGGACTTATCGGGATCTGCTGAGAGAGGTAGGGTGGGGGAGTGGGTGTATGTAAAAGTTTCTCCAGAAAAAAATACTCTACAATAGGGGCCTGATTCGCACATTTGCATCTATAGGGGAAAAAGCATATTGACTCACATTTAGTAGTATAAAAGTGCATTTCGAGCCCAATTGACCTTGCGGCGCAATGCGCAGAGGGGAGGTCACGTGGCGGTCACAGAGTATAGTAACAGTATATTGACTCACATTTAGTAGTATAAAAGTGCATTTCGAGCCCTAATGACCTTGCGGCGCAATGCGCAGAGGATAGTATAGTAACAGTATATTGACTCACATTTAGTAGTATAAAACTGCATTTCGAACCATATTGACCTTGCGGCGCAATGCGCAGAGGATAGTATAGTAACAGTATATTGACTCACATTTAGTAGTATAAAAGCGCATTGCGAGCCCTATTGACCTTGCGGCGCAATGCGCAGAAGATATTATAGTAACAGTATATCGACTCTGATGCGGTTTGTCTCCGCGGTTTAGTAGTCCCAAACACGCGGGGAGCTTGGATGATTTGTACTGACCGGGGCCTTTTCAACTTCCGGGTACCCCGGTTTTACATCCGGGTCCTCTTCAACATACGGGTTGTTACACCCGGGAACCGTGGAACACGCCATGAGTGAGTGAGTGAGTGTGTGAGTGAGTGTGAGTGAGTGAGTGAGTGAGTGAGTGAGTGAGTGAGTGAGTGAGTCCCATTGCCAGTGAGGCGTGGCCAACCCCCGTTTTAACGCATGGACGCACTAACGATGGTGAGTGAATGAGTGAGTGAGTGGTCATATAAGGTCGTTTAGGAGTAGTATAGAAAGCAATTTTGGGACCCCGAGCTCCGAGTTCCCGCCCACCCCATCCCGAGCTCCCGACTAGTCCATCCCCGAGCTCCGAGCTCCCGACTACCCCATTCCCGAGCTCCGAGCTCCCGACTACCTCATCCCCGAGCTCCGAGCTCTTGCATATAAACACGACATGCATCTGTGAAAGCTTCATCACGAGGGTGAGTGAATGAGTGAGTGAGTGAGGCATGCCCAATGCCCGTGAGGCGTGCCTAATGTCCGTCTTAACGCATGGACGCACTAACGATGGTGAGTGAGTGAGTGAGTGATGCGTGCCCAACGCCCGTGAGGCGTACCCAACGCCCGTCTTAACGCATGGACACACTAACAACGGTGAGTGAGTGAGTGAGTGAGTGAGTGAAGCGTGCCCGTCTTAACGCATGGACGCACTAACGATGGTGAGTGAGTGAGTGTGGGTGAGTGAGTGAGGCATGCCCAACGCCCGTGAGGCGTGCACAACGCCCGTCTTAACGCATGGACGCACTAACGATGGTGAGGGAGTGTGTGAGTTAGAGAGTGAGTGAGTGAGCGGTCATATAAGGTCGTTTAGGAGTAGTAGCTAAAGTGGACATTTTGGGGGTGTGAAGGGAGGTGTTTGGGGTAGAAATGGACCATCCCTGGTCCGAATGCGTCGTGTGAAGTGGCATCATGTAGCAACGCCCGCCAACGCCAAGCTCAACGCTTCAACGCCCTGGTGAATTAGCCCAAAAGCTCTGATTTTCATGGAATTGCCACTAATTCATTGAAAATGCACTGACGCCCGTCAACGCCCGTCGTTGCGCCTTATCGCCCTAGTATAACGCATTGACGCCATGATATAGACCGAAAAGAGAACAACAACAACAAGGATGACAGGTGGACTCTCATCAGTCTCTGTATCGGCTTCTTGTGCCTCGGAGTCTGCAATCCCATGTATATTTTTCTCGTGTCGCATCATATCGTAACGTCTGGTGAACGTGCGTTCGCACTCAGAGCAAGTGTAAGCCATGTTGACGGTTGAACGTCGATTGTGCGTGTTTTAGGAATACACTTGCATTTATAGACAGTAACGCCCGTCAACGCTTAGCTTAATGCTTCAACGCCCTGGTGAGTTACATCAGAAGCTCTGATTTTCATGGAATTGCCACCAATACATCGAAATCCAGTGACGCCCGTCAACGCCCGTCGTTACGCCTTAACGCCCGTCTCAACGCCCGTCGTTACGCCTTAACGCCCGTCTCAATGCCTTAACGCCCTATCTTTACGCCTTAACGCCCGTCTTAGCGCCTGAACGAGCGATAAAGGGGATTTGGAGGACGATTAATCTTTGAACTCTGAGTGCACTTTCGGTCACGTGACCGGAAATGACTTTTGATCGCGTGACCGGAAGTGACCTTTGACCCTGCGCTGCTCGGAAGTGACGTCATCGTACGCAGGCGCACACACACATACCTGGTGCACCCTGTACCCTATAGCCCGTAGGGCATAGGGTACACCAGGGTGCGGTGCACCAGGTATGTGTGTGTGTGTGTGCGCCTGCGTACGATGACGTCACTTCCGAGCAGCGCAGGGTCAAAGGTCACTTCCGGTCACGTGGTCAAAGGTCATTTCCGGTCACGTGATCGAAAGTGCACTCAGAGTTCTCCTCCACATCATGCAAGACAGGCGATAAGGCGCAAGGCTAGGCGATAGAGCATTGAGACAGCCTAAGGCAGACGTTAGTGGCATGCGCAGCGGTCGTTGACGGGCGTCACTGCATTTCGATGTATTAGTGGCAATTCCATGAAATCAGAGCTTCTGAGCTAGTTAACCAGGGCGTTGAAGAGTTAAGCGTTGACGGGCGTTACTGTCTATAAAAGCAAGTGTATTCCTAAAACACGCACAATCGACGTTCAACCTTGTAACATGGCTTATACTTGCTCTGATTGCGAACGCACGTTCACCAGACATTACGATATGATGCGACACCAGAAAAATATACATGGGATTGAAGACTCCGAGGCACAAGAAGCCGATACAGAGACTGATGAGAGTCCACTGACTGATATCGAAACAGAGATTGCTGAGAGTCTATCTAGTGATACGGAGAGCTTGACCTCAGATAGTCAGCCTACATCCCAGGAAAGTGAGACAGAACCTACCTTCTGGGATCGTATTGTGAGAGCAGCTATCAATACTCACGCTACAGCGATCGAGGACGCCGGACAGGATAACTTACAACAGGCATACAAACGAATGCGCCCCTGCATCAGGAAAACAGCCATGGCGATCTGTGAACAGTATACCTTACTACCGCTTGAAATGAAAGGCGACCCTACGCACAGGTCCATCATGAAGACCAAGCGTCACTTGGAAGAGGATATGGGGTTACCACCCACCGAGGCCCTGGAAAATGCGATCAGAATGCGCAAACAACTGTTTCGGGGCATGCTGCCCGAACAATATCCTGAACTGCCCGACGATGCTTAGGTTACACCGAGCAAAGATGGAACTCTCTGAAAGGACGGCTTCTGATTGGACAAGAGCAGCCGAGAATACATCTAACGGACAAGAACGAATAAGACAGATACAGCGCCAAATGGCTGCCTCTGATTGGACAAGAGTCTCCTTGACTTGTAAACATACCCAACGCGGCTCCCTGGCGTGGGTATGATGTAACATTGGGGAGAATAAACTATAGGAAAACTTGTTGTTGTTGTTGTTCTCTCATCTGTCATCCTTGTTGTTGGTGTTCTCTTTCCGGTCTATATCATGGCGTCAAGGCGTTATGCTAGGGCGATAAGGCGTAACGACGGGCGTTGACGGGCGTCAATGCATTTTCAATGAATTAGTGGCAATTCCATGAAAATCAGAGCTTTTGGGCTAATTCACCAGGGCGTTGAAGCGTTGATCTTGGCGTTGGCGGGCGTTGCTACAAGATGTCACTTCACACGGCGCATTCGGACCAAGGATGGTCCATTTCTACCCCAACCACCTTCCTTCACACCCCCAAAATGTCCACTTTGGCTACTGCTCCTAAACGACCTGATATGACCGCTCACTCACTCCCTAACTCACACACTCACTCACCATCGTTAGTGCATCCATGTGTTAAGACGGGCGTTGGGCACGCCTCACAGGCATTGGGCACGCATGACTCACTCACTCACTCATTCACTCATGGCGTGTTCCACGGTCCCCGGATGGAACAACCCGGATGTTGAAGAGGACCCGGATGTAAAACCAGGGTACCCGAATTTTGAGAAGGCCCCGGATGTTGAAGGTCAGTACAAATCATCCACGCATAGTATGGTGGATCGACTCCCGGCTCCCCGCGTATTTGGGACTACTAAACCGCGGAGGCAGACCGCATCAGAGTCAATATACTGTTACTATACTATCCTCTGCACATTGCACCGCAAGGTCAATAGGGCACGAATGCGCTTTTATACTACTAAATGTGAGTCAATATACTGTTACTATACTATCCTCTGCGCATTGCGCCGCAAGGTCAATAGGGTTCGAAATGCACTTTTATACTACTAAATGTGAGTCAATATACTGTTACTATACTATCCTTTGCGCATTGCGCAGCAAGGTCAATAGGGGTCGAAATGCGGTTTTATACTACTAAATGTGAGTCAATATACTGTTACTATACTCTGTGACCGCCACGTGACTTCTCCTCTGCGCATTGCGCCGCAAGGTCAATTGGGCTCGAAATGCACTTTTATACAACTATATGTGAGTCAATATGCTTTTTTCCCGTATAGATGCAAATGTGCGAATCAGGCCCCTATTGTAGAGGTAAAGTCCGTGTTCCGCTTTTTATATTCTCTTCTGGAGAAACTTTTGCATACACCCACTCCCCCACCCTACCTCTCTGAGCAGATCCCGATGAGTCCGGGTGACCGATATTAGCCCTTTTGGACATGGTTGATAGGGTCCGTGTTCCGCTTTTTATATTTTCGGGGACAAATCCTCAATTTACATGCACCCACCGATGACTTGATAGGCAGGCCCCGATAAGCCCGGGGACCGATATTAGCCCTTTTGGATATGGTTGATAGTTTTCCCCTATTTTAAGGATAAAGGCCGTGTTCTGCTTTTCATATTTTCGGGACAATTCCTAATTTTACATGCACCCACCCATGACTGGATGGCCCTGGAGGAGCGCTTCACTTTGACACCTCACTCGACACAGTCGGTCCACTTGGGGCCCCTCTCGCTCTCAAAGATTGCGAAACATTCTCACGAAAACCCGCGTATTTGGGACTACTTTCTGTTCGCGGAAGCAGACCGCATCACCGCCAGACCGCATCACCGTGGAGGAATCCCCTAACATGTCTAAACATGATCCAAGGTCAGATGATGGACGGGATGAGAGGATACAGGTCAGGCCCGCCCCCTGTACAGACCTTTTGGTCTTTGATATATGTTGGCATTTGTGGGAAGTTGATGCTGGGTCGACTTCGGGCCTTACAGACTAGTCTTTTGTGTTCATTGCCGTCATTTACATCTGACGACGATACAGCTCACCAATCTCCAATGTACGAGTTGTCACAGCGAAACTGCTCACCAATTACCAGTATACGAGTTGTCAGAGCATTCCCATCATAGCTCTCTAGATTTGTATCTAATATCGCTTATGCCGGTGCTAGGGGCCGTGTGCTCATATCATTCAAGTTGCCACATGAACAGGTACAATAAAAGCGTACCTGAGACACAACACATATCTCGAATCGTTCTAGATTCTTGGTATGTGCTTTAGAATAGGTTTACCAGAAGACTATTCTGTGAAGTCATGTGACGCAGTCAGTATGTCGGCACCTCTTCCCACTTCCCTTATATGTGTTATAATGCTCAAGTGCATTCATTGGCCTTTGACCTCCCCACCTCCACGTGACATCCACAGAGGTCAAAGGTCAATAATGTTCAATATAGCCCTTGTATACTACTTCCAGCATGATGCAATCACCGGAAGTGTTTCATCACCGAGGAAGTGACGTCATTACCGGATGTGACGTAATCGACGGAAGTAATGTAGCGCAGGCGCGCGATAATGATTGGGCCGAAAAGATGGATCAAATGGTTTAACAGGTGGCAGCAACCTGTAACCATCTCGGTCATCTATACGCGGTAAGACTGACCCTGGGATCGTGTGTATCCATTGTCAGCCTACTTTCGGCAACTAGAAGAGGGAATTTCCAGAAATCAATACCACGTGACTTCGTCAGCCAATCAGCAAAAGTCTACCGACGTAACCCCAACGTAACTCGCCATTTTCGAGTCATGTGATGTCCTACTTGTTCAAAATTACAGATCTACCACACCTCTTGTATGATACGAAAGTTATTCATACCTATATATTTTGTAAGCCCAGGCAATATCTGTTTCAGCAGTGGTATGAAAGCCTGTAATTTATCAGATTTAACGAGTCTGTTCTCCGCCGGATGAAGGCCGAACAGAATCCAGTAATATACCGAATATCGCTCCGCGATAATGGAGACACACGATTCGCAAGCCATCTTATGGATGGCGAAGTGTACGCAAATGAGGTGGCAGGTGATTGAAGTCAGCATTCAACAAACCTTATTGAATAATTTTTTTTATAGCATTGACTGTGCAGAACAATGGGGCTAGTAATCATATTGTATCCCAGATTCAACCAAACAGAATCACTATAAGGCCGCCATATTCGATCAGGCGAGTAGTATAGGAGCCGCAAATGTGGTATTAGTTGAATTCCGGAAGAAAATGCTGAAAAACGGACTTCACAGGAAATTTTTCCCCAAAACAGCCCATGAATCACCAAGTTCTTGTAGAGTAAATGGTGCGGGGTATATCGGACTTACGTTTCTGCTGCAGCACATGACTGGAGGGGTCTCATGGCCTTTGTGGACATTGGCCCGTGGCGTCATTGTGTGCTTGTGCATTCACAAGGGACGCCTGTTATGGACTTTTGGTGAGCCATCCGTTGTCCAAATGGGTCGTACCTGGTGTCCTGACGGGAATGACGTCATGGTACGCATGCGCAGTCGAGTAGTAGTAGAGTGGATGGCATTTTAAGGGTGTGTATGGGCATGTTTGGGCGATAGATTGGTCATCTTGGCTCTAAATGGGCTGTGCAGTTGGGTGTGGGGCATACTGTGTACGATGGGGTGCAGTGGACATGCCATGATGGGTATGTCCAACCTGACCGAGTTACGCCCCCTGGGTACCGAGTGATTTAGCGAGTGAATGAGGCGTGCGCAACGCTCTCTTAATGCAGTGATGTCCTTGAGAATAAGATCCCCTACACACAACCCCACCAATACCTAGCCCTTAATGTCTTAACGCATTAACAGTCAGATGAGACAAATAGACATGTTGAAAAGTCTATTATTAGCAAACGTCCGACGTTAATGATGCGATCTTCAAATACGGAATCCGTAACCGTTTTATAGGCTGTCAATGAATTCATCCCCCTCCTGTAAGCATTTTCCACGTATCATCGTCGCAAGGGGAGGGGGAATTATTCATTGGTTCATACCCTGTGAATAGCTATTCTAGTAGTGGTCGACTCTGCTTCCCGATCTTTTACTCCTGTTTGAATACCGTGCTTAGCTAAATGATTCTGCCAAGCGATGTCTTTCTCGAGGTCTAAATCCCAATCTTCAACACCGAGTGGTCACCTGTCACCTCCTGGAAGTATAGCGTGGATCCCATTCTGTATGAGTCTCTTCCCCATATGAAAGAATATGAGATACAGCTGTGGATACATGCTTGTTAATGTCTGCATGCTTGTGACGATTGGAGTGAACCGATGGCGTCATATGAATCCTTATATGGTGGACAATATTTTACAAATTATAACCTCGTGAACAAGCATGGTAGTTCTAGTTTGACGTGTTAATTCCCAACTTTTTTTCGCATAGATTTCTGATTTCTGTATCCTTTGACATTGGTGTGAAGGTATACATAGAAGGTAAAACGGAGTAGGGTGACCTGCGTTGAGCCTACATGGACTAAAGAATAGTTACCTGCGATACAAAGAGGATACCGTAGGTGCTCCTTTTCCAACCAATCATAACGACACACCAAAAGTATACTGGACTCCCAAAATGCATAATTCACCATACAAACCTAGATTCATGGCTGGTTCTAGAAGCTACACCACCAAGCTTCTTTCAACCCTGTTGACGAGAGCCCTTCACTATTTCTAAAAACTCTGGCGTTGAATGTATGTGGATATTGAAAAACTCGAAATGTCTTACGGAAGAACTTGATGCCAAAGGTCACATACCTTACAGACAAGTATCCACATAGGATTTCTCGACTCTCTATACGACAATCCCTCATCAGGACCTTATTGACCGTCTAAGTTCACTAATAGTATCTGTGATCAAGAAAACTGATCGTGGATATATTGATGTCGGAAGCCATAACGCATTCTTTAGCTCTACTACATACAAGAGATATCATTCATGGGATGTTTCGTTGTTTATAGAGTTGCTTGAATTTCTCATTAAAAATATCTATGAGAAATTTGGCAACACATTATATCAACAGCATATACATGGGTTGACCGCTTCTCTCTTGCAGGAAACAAGCCTATGTTTATGTATACTATCATTGTCTTTTTGAATTTGGTGTTAATACTGTTATATGGAATATGGAATAGGTCTTTGGATTATGGACGCGGATATTCTCTAATGGACGACGGCTGAATTATGGATGGCGGACTAGACGCTTGTAATTCCAATGGTACTAATGTGCACCCCTGTTCTCTTATGAATATGACTATATGCAGGCGCTTTGAAAAACCGATCCTTTCAAAGCCCGTTCCTTCTCATTCACCAAACGCTATATAGACGATCTACTCGCTGTGGATAATCGCTATATAAATGACACAGTGAAGGATATATATCCACCTTCACTGGATTTGAAGGCAACTACAGATAGCCCTGCAGGCACATCATATTTAGACCTATATCTCTATAAAAATGAAGCGAACCTTCTCTCTCGTCGACTTTAAGACAAAAGAGATGATTACAATTTCGACATCGTAAACTATCCCTTTCTGGACAATAATATTCCAGTGGGACCTGTATATGGCGTATACATATCTCGCCTAGTAGCATTTGCTAGATCCTGTGTTAAATGTGACGATTTTAATCAACGTCACAAAACATTGTTGCAGAAACTTATAAAACAGGGCTATACCACCAAGCGCCTCCACTCAAAATTTCTCAAATTTGGCGATAGCAAAATACGAGCGTAGCGTGCAAGATCTATGGCATTACGTTTCGTAACTAGTGTCTAATTGCGCTTAACCCGGGGCTAGGGGCCGTATGAACCCATGTACTTCAAGATCATCATGGTACTCATATGAACAGTCACAATCAAAGCGTGACTGAGATACATCATTCTATGACAACTTGACAACGAATATTATGGATTAAGAATACTGATCAGCGATACGGATTTGACTAATAAATGTGCCTGTAGGGCTGTCTGTAGTTTCCTTTAAATCCAGTGAAGGTGGATATATATCCTTCACTGCGTCATTTATATAGCGATTATCTACAGCGAGAAGATCGTCTATATAGCGTTTGGTGAATGAGAAGGAACGGGCTTTGAATGGATCGGTTTTTGAAAGCGCCTGCATATAGTCATATTCATAAGAGAACAGATACAGGTCAGCCAACAGGGATGCACAATTAGTACCCATTGGAATACCTATATGCTGCTGATATATTGTGTTGCCAAATTTCACATAGATATTTTTAATGAGAAATTCAAGCAACTCTATAAACAAAGAAACATTCCGTGAATGATATCTCCTGTTTGTAGTAGAGCTAAAGAATGTTTTATGGCTTCCGACATTAATATATCTACGATCAGTTTTCTTGAACACAGATACTATTAATGAACTTAGACGGTCAATAAGATCCTGATGAGGGATTGTAGTATAGAGAGTCGAGAAATCCCATGTGGATACATGTCTGTACGGTATGTGACCTTTAGCATCAAGTTCTTCCGTAAGACATTTCGAGTTTTTCAATATCCACATACATTCAACGCCAGAGTTCTTAGAAATAGTCACATCCCTTGGGTTAAAATATACGTAACAAGCCTATAACATAACATAACGTAACACGTAGAAACGTTTATATTAGCGGGATGCTCCAGGATTAAAACAGAAAAAAACTATAGGAAGCCCAGATATACAACGACACAGGGTGTCGCATCATTGACCAATTCTGTCCGAGAATATGATGCGGCTAAAGAGATTCAATGACTCCAACGTGAGCGCTTTCGCGACCATATATACACCCTAAGAAAGTGCGATGTCTCATTCCCACAAACGTACGGGTATGGTTGGATGAATGCGAGTTAGCCATACACGCTCTACATGATGTGCCAAGAAGTCCGGCGTATATAATATCATGGACCACGCTGGGAGGCCTTCATCGTGAAGTAGAACTGCTTTTGACCGATGATAACATGTCGACAAGTACATGGGAGGGGATACGGGAGCACAAACGAGAGTGGAAGGATAAAGTGTAAGCTGGAAGCCGTTCGTCAGAAACCAAGTGAAACTGTGAGTGAAACTCATCGACTTTACGACAAAAGAGGTGAATACAATTTCGATGTCGTAAACTATCTCTTTCTGGACAGCAATATTCCAGTATAGGACCTGAGTATGGCGTATACATATCTCACCTGGTAAAGTTTGCTAGATCCTCTGTTAAATGTGACGATTTTAATCAATGTCACAATATTGCAGAAACTTAATAAACAGGGCTATACCACAAAGCGCCTCCACCCAAAAGTTGCTCAAATTTGGCGATACATATCGCATGCTGATAGCAAAATACGAGCGTAGCACCCAAGATTTATTCCGTAACTCGTGTCTAATTCTTTATTTAACCCGCTCAAAGAGTGACTGAGATACATCATTCGCTATAGATAACGACGTTACAACGAAAATCGTATGAATCATACTGATCAGCGATACGGATTTGATATTACAGGAAAACCATGATGCCGTCATCATTCAAAACCGTTGACCACTTCGCTCTTGCAGGAAACTAGCCTATGTTTATGTATATGTACTATGATTGTTGTTTTTAATTTTTTTTTAATTTGATGCTAATGCTGTTACATCGAAAATGAAATAGGTCTTTGGATTATGAACGCGGAAATTCTTCAATTCTAAATATTGAATGACGGACTAGACGCTTGTATTTTAAACCCCTGTACGCCTGGATTCTTCTGATGGACAAGTTGTCCCGAAGTCCGGGTCCCTGCATATTCTAACTTTACTATGGCTAAAACTAAAGAAAATAATGGTAAGACAGA
This sequence comes from Hanleya hanleyi, assembly GCA_036873755.1. Classification (NCBI taxonomy): domain Eukaryota; kingdom Metazoa; phylum Mollusca; class Polyplacophora; order Lepidopleurida; family Hanleyidae; genus Hanleya; species Hanleya hanleyi. The sequence continues at coordinate 296,735 of JAVTVY010002080.1, forward strand.
TCAGGTTCCTCGGTGTCCAATAGACCGAAATGCACTGAATTGTAGCGATATGCAAGAGGTGAGAAAATTTGACGACGTCTGGCCACTAAAAAGCAATCATATGACTCTACAGGAAAGCAGCCCTCGGCACCTCACAATCAGACCCGAGAATACGGTGGATTTTCGGACGTAGCCTTAGTATCTCATTCTAATACCTTCTTCAATTCAAATGACAGACATATTTCTGACAGCAAAGCAAGGTCATGACATCGAACCTTGTAATATTGCGCTTGTTGATTGTTTAGCACCGAATTCTATATGTAATAATCTTAAGATTTCTTCACGTGCTCACTCTTTAATACTTCAGCTTCATTTAGTTCGTCGCTAACTGGTAATTCATATTCTGTAAATTCGTATGTTGATCTTAGTTGTTCTACTACAATCTGTAGTGCGCGTCTGGTCGGACACTAATCTGTTATCGGTATCAACTGCCAGTCCGAAGGATCGACAAATAAAACTCACGAATGAAATGACAGAGGGAATTCAGCATACGGAATTTCGTCTACACCCTGTATCTCATCTGGAGAAGTTGGTTGTAAGTGATGGTCATTCGCGCGGACATGACTTGGTATGAGTTGTCGTCAATGAGATGTTCCTTGCGAAACAGGGCGAGTTTATACGTTAGCGAGCCTGTTATGTGATGCAGATGTGGGCATCGACGTGGTATTTCTGACTGGTAAAAGTTTTCACATAGCCGCTGTTTCCTAGCAATTCCATGGTCTCGCTGATGATAGCTTTGCTAGAATCGACATATCCTTGGCGGCGAGCGATGTTCATGGCGTAAGGGAATTCTTAGAGACAGACCTCGGGGTAAACTCTTGATACGACCGGGTGCATGAGGTACCAGAGCTGAAAAATAAAGGTGTGTCTCACGTGTCCACTCTTTAATACTACAGCTTCATTTAGTTCGTCGCTAACTGTTAATTCATATTCTGTAAATTCGTATGTTGATCTTAGTTGTTCTACTACAATCTGTAGTGCGTTGATTCACAATCACATTACTTTAAATTACTTAGTGAGTTTAACTAACACACCCAATAGTATACATAGCTTGCATACAACCTTGTATGCGTTACCTCTGAGAGCTTCAAATCTAATAGCCAGAGATATACAACGATATGTGTCTTCATGAAATATAATAAAGCCCTCAAGATATAGCGAATTTTCGTTTGTATCGTTCAGTGAACATAATCGAAACATCTCAAGACCGGCTTTTCTTGAAACTCAACTACTTGGATAAAGGATTGGACATCATTAATTTGCCGCGAATCCTGAATGATCCAGAGGTACGCAACGCTGTACCAAATTATTTTAAGTTCACCGCTCCCCGTTGCATTTGATATAAGTATACTAAATCTATAGCCACCAAAATATTCAATTCCTCTAATGCTGTCAAGGAGTTTGGCTGGAACTTATACACGTCTGGGGGCTATAGTTGTGATTGTGAATCGTCGAACTTTATCTATATACCATGCTAACATATTGTGACTGGTAACCTTGTTATAGTTAGTGATGAAGACCTGAAAACACCCCGGATGAAGAGACCTAAATATAGAGAGCCGAAAAAGATAAATCTGAAGGCCTACCAGAAGACTGCCCCGCATGCACTGGAACAGCATGTTACTGAGTTGAACCTACAGTACTCGCCGATTGGCTGGACCTCGCAACAAGGTCGTTGAAACAATCAGCCCTATTGACAGTAGTACTCTTCCCCAGGCAAAACAAGTACTGAGAACCTCAATTCGCAATAAGTTCTAGCAAATATTCAGAGTAATGTCTTCATAGTCCCAGCAGACAATGCTCCAAGTAATATAATATTAGATTATAGCCTTATCATAAACTAGCCTATGCTTATGTATAGTATGATTATCTTTTCGAATTTGATGCTAATGCTGTTATATGGAATATGGAAAATGTTCTGGATTATGGACGCTGATATTTTGTAATGGACGACGGCTGAATTACGAATAATGAACCAGACGCTTCATAATGAATAATGAATTCATATGTAAATATTACTATTACCAGATGCTGGTGAAAGAATTGAGTATAAGCACACTATTTTCAAGTACGTCTCCTTACTCCCAAACTGCATTTTTGTCCCCCGCCGCAACGCGGCCGGGGACTTTAAAATGGTTCTTGCTTCTATGTGTCCGTGCATGCACGGACATTTCCGTGCAAATACTTCGTAAGCAATAACTTCTAAATGCTTTGTCGGATTCCTCCGAAATTTGGCATCTGCATTCTTTGCGACAAGACGTCTCTTGGTATTACGTTTCAGCAAGATCCGCCTGTAGGTGGCGCCACTGGGGTCTTGCTTCTATGTGTCCGTGCAAATACTTCATAAGCAATAACTTCTAAATGCTTTGTCGGATTCCTCCGAAATTTGGCATCTGCATTCTTTGCGACAAGACGTCTGTTGGTATTACGTTTCAGCAAGATCCGCCTGTAGGTGGCGCCACTGGGTCTTGTTCCAATATTTAGTGCATGTCCGTGCAAATACTGCGTAAGCGATAACTCCTAAATGCTTTGTCGGATTCCTCCGAAATTTGGCACCTGCATTCTTTGCGACAAGACGTCTGTTGGTATTACGTTTCAGCAAGATCCGCCTGTAGGTGGCGCCACTGGGTCTTGTTCCAATCTTTAGTGGATGTTCGTGCAAATGCTTCATAAGCGATAACTCCTAACTGCTTTGTCGGATTCCTCCGAAATTTGGCATCTGCATTCTTTGCGACAAGACGTCTGTTGGTATTACGTTTCAGCAAGATCCGCGTGTAGGTGGCGCCACTGGGTCTTGTTCCAATATTTAGTGCATGTCCGTGCAAATACTGCGTAAGCGATAACTCCTAAATGCTTTGTCGGATTCCTCCGAAATTTGGCATCTGCATTCTTTGCGACAAGACGTCGCTGGTATTACGTTTCAGCAAGATCCGCCTGTAGGTGGCGCCACTGGGTCTTGTTCCAATCTTTAATGCATGTTTGTTCAAATCCTTCGCGAGCGATAACTTTCGAACAATTTGTCGGATTTCTTCGAAATTTGGTAAATGCATTCCCTGCGACAAAACACCGTTGGTGATGCGCTTCAGCAAAATCCACCCGGAGGTGGCGCCACTAGAGTTCATTCCATTATTCCATGCTGCAAGTGATAACTTAGAAACACTTGATCGAATTTCTTTGAAATATCCTACATATGTACCTTTCTGGGTAACATGAGAAACGTTGCGGCTCATCGGATTCTTCTCAAATTTGGCATGCATTTACCATGCCAGGAGCAGCTGTTGCTTGGGATTGCCTTTCGCTCACTTGCACTCACAGGTGGCGCCACCTGGTGGCAACATCACAAATTCGTTTCCGGGTAATAACTTGAGAACTGACCATCGGATTCTTCTCAAATTTTGTATGAATGTACCGTGACATAAGATGTCGCTTGATAATGCATTTCACTGACTTGCGCCTAGAGGTGGCGTCACCTGGTGTCAAAATCTAAATTTGGTTTCTGGGCAATAACTTGAGGACCCTCATCGGATTCTTCTCAAATTTGGTATGCAGATGTCCCCACGATACCATGTTCCTTGGGATTGTATTTTTCCCGCTTCTGCCTACAGGTGGCGTCTCCTGGTGGAAAAATTTGTTTCCGGGCAATAATTTGGCAACTGCTCATCAGATTATTCTCAAATTTTGTATTCATATGTGACCCGCCCCAAATAACATGAACACCGGTGGGCATCTAGTGCCGGCAATAACTTGAGGACCCCTCTTCAGAGTCTCAAAGTTCATATGGCGATACCATGACATGAGATGTCATTTGGGATTGTGTTTTGCCTGCTTGCATCTACAGGTGGTGACTCCTTGTGGCAAAGTCTAAATTTGGTTTCTGGGCAATAGGTTGAGGATGCCTTCATATTCTTGTCAAATTTAGTTTGCAGATAATATGCCATGAATTGTCTCTTGGGGTTGCATTTCGGTTACATAATTTTCATGCTACATGGTAAAGAAAATATATTACAGTAGCAATCAACATTCAGTCGACAGCCATTCGGAGTTGATCTCAAAACCTGGGAAGGTGGAAAGACCCCTCTGCTTCTTACGCCTGTGAAGTAGCTGTTGCCATCCTCATGAATATCTTCTGAAACCGACAGCGCTTATAAATATTGCTGCCATTTTGGCGGGGGACCTAGCATCCTCTGGCTGCTTGTCTCTGTACGATTTATTTAACAACCAACAACTTGACGGAAAGCGGATGACCTAATGTCGTAATCCACTTAATCTGAATTGTCAAGTTAAAGTGCGCGGACCGACGGGAAACGGTGCAGAGATGGATTCACGAGCTTTTCGGGGAGGTTCTTTATAATAACAGACGGACAAATGATAACGGCGTTGGTGGACACAGGTACATTTACATCATTATTACGTCAAGACGTTGGACAGAAACTTTCGGGAAAAGGTCCACTTAAGAAGACAGGCATTATATAGACTGTTAATAAAACGGCGTTACAAATTTTAGGACAACCTGAAGTCAAATTTCTGAACGGTGGTCCAGTACCTATATTGTTGTTGTGCCAAAGATGTACCATGAATTTTGGGATCACATGCACTCATTATGGGACGATCTCAATTTGATTATCCGCAAGGTCGAATGAGATGGTACGGACATATCGTCTGGTTTCAGTCCATTTTCGAGGAACAGTTCACGCCACTGGAATTGCGAGAGAGACGATGGGAATTCCGAACATCGACAAGTTGAATTTCAAGAGCAAAAAATAACAGGGCTGAGAAACATTCCATCCGCTCATTACTTAGTAGACAACGTGCACACATAATACATTTGGTGAAATAACATGTTGAGAAGGATCAGACAAGGGAAGTTACAGGCAGCTGTGATTCGTCCGTCGTTATCGCCATGGGTGTCACCTATCACAGTTGTACCAAAGAAAGAATTCTACCAGAGTCTGCATTGACTTCCGGAAACTGAATTCGCTAAGAAAGAAAGCTATCCATTACCTTTGATTTCAGACATTTTTTTCTCTATGAGATGCCTCTATGTTTACAAAATTGGATCTTAAGTTCGGATATTGGGATATTGTAGTCGTCAGGTTTGATTCCTGTGATGTTTTAATAATATGCTGTCAGTATATTTGCCTGTGAAGTCATATGGCTTCATGTCAGTACTCCGGCATCTTTGTCCACCACCCTTGTTATGCTGCCTTTAATCATTAGGAACCAGTATTGCTCCACATGATCGCACTGTAGGATCCATGAATATTCAAGCCAGATACTCGCCAGATCGTATGATGTACACTGTCAGAGGGATTGGGTTAAATTGACTTGATATTTTTGGCTATAGACGCGACAGACCCAAAGATTTTGGGTCAAGTTCCATTTTGACAAATATTTTGGGTGGTTTTGACCCAACTATTTTGGATACGCCACTTCTATACCCAATCCGTCTGACAGTGTATTGAGGTCTATGATAGAGAGATCTGTACAAGCCGATAATCTTTGGTATGATGGAAAGGCTTGCACTCAAACCGATTTATGAGGTGGAAGGTAGAATACTGTTAAATCTGCTTTTAATGGGTGTCACAAGGTTGCAGATTGTTTCAATAGGCACCGTTTCTGGTTGTTACACTATGAAACCGATTTATGGTGGGAGCACAGGTGGCTTGGTGTTGAGAGTATTCGCCGCCATATTTTTTATATGAACGAAGAAACAGACTGTGGTGGAAGGAAGCAGATTGTTAATAGGCAGCTGCTTATCCCAGATCCCAGATTAGAATATAGAAGTTGTCTCCAAGTTTTGCCTGTTATAGATGAGAATTATGACATGTCGATTTGGTTGAAATTGTGGTTTAATGACCGCTTCTCATACGGAATTCACGGCCCGTCAACACAATGCTTTATTTGGAATTCGTTATACATTTCTCTGTTCAGTAGATATCGTTACAAGAGCTATGTTTTCAAATAGATAATTAAAAGGATATAGTGAAGAGACATATTATGAGAGAGAATTGAGTGGAGGATATTATCTATATACAAGGATTCAATCTATTTTTGCCGTTTATGTTATTCTCAGTAAATACTGTTCAGTGTATCGCGTGATTGATTCTTTGTCTTTTTATCCCTCTCGTACATAAAAACCCGTCCAGAAAAAAAACTGGTAGTACTATAGGGAGTAACAGTGCTTGGAATGAGTATCAGGGCAGAGGATGACAGGCTACATCCTATTTTGCGCGAAAGTTAACGAATCATTTGTTTGTTAGATAACGGGTGGTTTGTTGGTCTTATGGGGGTATCGCGTATGGGCTGGTTGGAATTCTTGTGTCTGGTCGTTCCTTGTATGGAATAGAGTTGAGTTTTATCCCTATTCTTACGAAGATACAGTAATTGGGAAGGCGAAACGAGCTCTTCTTCTCCTTTATGTTTAAGTAAATGTTGATCTTGGTGCTGATCGGAAGTTGTTTCTTTCATCGGCTGGCGCACTTGCGTTGCGTTTCGTCGAGTATGTATGTTTACTTGTTTATTTGGCTGCTATGCACTCGGATGGAATCAGTTGGAAATTGGCTTTTGTGAAAACTCGAGGTATGCAGTACAAGGTTTTTCTTTCTTAAAAACATCCATGGTTCTGGGGGTTGGGACTGGCTACGCCTAAAATGTTTGTAACACAGACTGCCACAAACTCAATGTACAGCACAGGCTGTATATAGAACTGGAAAACCCGGTCATCAGCTTTACACGGCCAAGAATCACCACACTCTTTAAACTCGTCCTTCGGTCGGCCATTTTGCTTTTTTGACACTCCCGTAACCATGTTTTATGTGATCATACTGGATCATACTCTTCCAATGACGAGAGATAAACTTGCACATGTAAATTTCATTTCCCGGCCCTGTGCGATAAATGCCCGTTTTGATTTTATTCAGCTTTTTGGTTTTAAGTCTCCCTTATCCCATAGATAAACGGGTAAAAAATTTTCAAACTTTCGACCAAAAACATATCGGGCGTTGTTTAATTTGAATCACCCCAGCGAACTAACGGCTACCCTAACAAATTTCCCAACCTTTCGACCAAAACTGCGGCTTTTGCTGATTCCTCGTCTTCTCTCTCTTTGAACCTCCCCTCCTTTATTGTATTCTAAGACTCGCACATTTTTTCTTTTAGGTTACTCACAGTGACCCTAACTGCGTGAAATGGTCAAGACTCCAATTCCGGAAACCCGCCGGAAACCTATTGTAAACTGTGTTGCTAAAGTTTTCAATATGTTTCCGGCGGGTTTCGGGAATTGGAATCTTGACGATTTCACGCCTAATACTGTCTTCAAAGACGGTTACTAAACTTATAATAAGTTAAGGATGTCCGCTGGTGATTTTTGGCTTTGGCAGCCATTTTGCCGGGTTTTCCTATTGAGTTACCTCCCTTTCCTAGGTTAAGAGATAGGGATTTCCTTTAAAAGCCTTATAGCCGAGAATTTTGCACAGCAACATCCATCCAATTTGATAAAATTTTTGATAGACACTGTGATTACCTGCAAACAGTTAGAATATAAGAAAAAGTTAAATACTAATTATATGAATTTTTCATGAATATGCATCAAAACTAGGCCATATTCCCTATGTTTTCTGGGTTATCAAATGAAGCATGGGTCAGTCCACTTAACGTTGCCTACAGCTAAAAAATGCCCACCAACATATATTTTTTCTTTGTTTTTCCTCATATTACACATTTATTAATGCAACAACAGTAGTAGTGTTACGTGATTACGAGTCACATTGACCTACTTTTTTGTTCTGGGGCGTATTTGAGGCGGAACTTGGAGGTCACGGGAGGGGATTCCCCAGTGGGGGTTTCCCAATGACGATGACGTGATCAAGGCATGTCTAGACTTGTTCTGGGTTGTACAGTTCTGCCATACGGAGGATGGGTACTAATAAATTAATTAATTAATTAATTAATTAATTAATTACTTGTAAAATGGCGGTGTTTTTAGACGGCGCAAGGGAGCAAACGAGGCGGTGGGGACGTCACGGGGAGAAAAAACCCTCACATTACCCTCAAAAAAACCTCTAAGCCATATAATAGTAATAAACATAATCTATAGATGTTGTACCATGTTAATAGGATCAGTCTAGCATCTGTACCACCCTAGGGTCGAGTGTTTATTGTCCCGTGTATCTCCGCAAGAAAACAACAAACAAAATGGCGGCTCCAGGATGGTGCGGGGACGCCCTTTCCCCATCACGGCGTCGACCGTAGCGCCATCTGCACACATTGACGCAAGGGAGACAACTCGTGTGGCCCAAGGATATGGAAATAGCCGTGTTGGAGCTAGGGGAGTGACTACTGGTCCAGTGGGGTCGAGTGAGGTATCAATGTGAAGCCTATGTGAGGGGGCATGTAATGGGCTGGGTGTGGGGTTGAACTAGCGTCATTCTGCGCATGCGCGGTGGCCGAAGGGTATGAAAATAGCCGTTTTGGAGCTAGCGAAGCCAATAATGGTCCAATGGGGTCGAGTGAGGTATCAAAGTGAAGCTAGGTGAAGGGGCATCTGACTGGACTAGCGGCTTGGGCGTTGTCACCATTCTGCGCATGCGCGGTGGCCCAAGGGTATGGAAATAGCCGTGTTGGGAGCTAGGGGAGTGACTACTGGTCCAGTGGGGTCGAGTGAGGTATCCAAGTGAAGCTTAGGTGAAGGGGCATCTGACTGGACTAGCGGATTTGAAATAGCGTCATTCTGCGCATGCGCGGTGGCCCAAGGGGTATGAACATAGCCGTGTTGGGAGCTAGCGAAGCCAATAATGGTGCAATGGGGTCGTATGAGGTATCCAAGTGAAGCTTAGGTGAAGGGGCATCTGACTGGACTAGCGGATTTGAAATAGCGTCATTCTGCGCATGCGCGGTGGCCCAAGGGTATGGAAATAGCCGTGTTGGGAGCTAGCGAAGCCAATAATGGACCGATGGAGTTGTATGAGGTATCAAAGTGAAGCCTAGGTGAAGGGGCATCTGACTGGACTAGTGGGTGTGAACTAGCGTCATTCTGCGCATGCGCATAGACGTTTTTGGGATGTAGGGGAGTTACTCATGGTGCAATGGGGTCGAGTGAGGTATCAAAGTGAAGCCTAGGTGAAGGGGCATCTGATGGGTTGGGTGTGCGGTAGCCATTCTGCGCATGGGCAGATGCAATGCGGAGCTCTCGTCCAATCAGAAGCGAGTATTTCAAATCCGCCACGGAGCTCTCGTCCAATCAGAAGCGAGTATTTTGACCCGGTGCATTATGGGACATATCCAAGATGGCGGCACGTATGTTCAAGATGGCGGCACATCCGGTGTCGAAAAATGGCCATTTTTGTCGGATGGGGTCACCTAGTGTCGAAAACTGGACCCTGTATGGGTCCCGCTAGACGTGTTGGAGCTAGGGGAGCCACGAATGGTCCAATGGGGTCGAGTGAGGTATCAAAGTGAAGGGGCATCTGACTGAACTAGTGGGTTTGAACTAGCGGCATTCTGCGCATGCGCAGTCTGGCCATAGTATAGAAATAGACGTGTTGGAGCTAGGGGAGTTACTACTGGGTCGATGGGATCGAGTATCCATGTGAAGCCTAGGTGAGGGAGTTACACTAGGGTGTCGTTTCCATTCTGCTGCGCAGGTCACGTGGTGGGGTTGTGACGTCACTTCCGGGTTTTTCACTAAAAAACTACCTCCAAACATAGAAAAGTTCCCATGTTTTTCCCCTTAGACGTCCGTATGTTCAACCGCCGGCACTTTTCCACTGGCCTGGCCCCAGCGCGAGCGGCGCGCGCGTCATCACGCGTCATCCCCGGAAGTGCGCGTCATCCCCGGCAGTGCGCGCGTCATCCCCGGCAGTGCGCGCGCGCGGGTCAAAAGGTCAAAGGTCACCTCCAGGTCAAACGGTCTCCCTTTCGGCAAGGTTCGGAGAATACATAGAACTTATAGTCATAATCTATACGTGTTGGACGAGTCTCTTCACTCACCGTATACACGTACCTCAATGAAATGCCCGCTCCAAACCTAGACCAAATACACGTACTTGGTCTGTGGGCTGATTTCATTGGCTCTCTATTTTTACTATAGTGCGCTTGCATTCTAACCTTGATGGGTGATATTTTGGCCCCATCCTACACCGCTGATTTCAGTTTGACTGAATCTTCAAATGCATTATGAATAAAACACACAAGACAGGGTTTTTTTTTTTTTTGGTGAGATCTCATTTTTTATTCAGTGAACAACAACAACGTGAGAACAACCACGTGAAAACTGAAGCCCAGAACACGGGGCTTGCTAGAATTCAAGGCCAGAACAGCGGGCGTGTGTTCATTGAAAGAATTCAAGCCCAGAACAGCGGGCGTATGTACATTGAAAGAATTCAAGCCCAGAACGGGACTTGTACATTGAAATGATGGGCGGCCCAGTCATAGACGAGTACATCTCGGTCCTCGGCCTTGGGGTACTCGTCAAACATGTGGACGATGGTAGATAAGGGTCTTCCCCGGCATCGATGGTACAGGTAAAACAAGCAATATTGTCCGCACACCATACTGTCCAGGCTTTGCAACGTTTTAGTATTCCAACACCACGTCTCTGTGCCTTGATCCATGAAGTCTGTTAAATCGGGATGGAGGGGTGGTAGGCCGTACGGGTCAAAGTATTCGCCCTGCTCTTCTGTCAAGTACACGGCCACCCAGTGTTGACCGGGCCGATCCATCGGGTCTGTATTCAGGACGTAAGCAGCCGGATACACACGGTCTAATGGGAACACATCTCGGGCGAACACCCCTTGAAAGACCCTACGTGTTCCTGGGTCAGTCTCCAGCACGGTGGTTATCTGGTCTGTATCCATGTTAGGTGGCGAAGTCACACAGCACGTTACGGCTTTTATCGATTTGAATGATGTTGTCAAACTCAGCGTAGCAGATCACATTGATGGTTTTCGGTAAAGGTGTCCCGAAATGCAGTTCCAAGCGTAAGTTGCCTTTCTTGACGAGACTCAGTTGATGATCGTTGTCTAAGGTGGGAGTCAGATCGAAACAGAACAATGTGTACCCGCTGCCGAAATCGTCTCGACTGATCATATTTCCCTCGTCTTGGTTGATTTGGCCAGTTGCTGTGAAGAGGTTCAGATAGCTCCGGATGTAATTGTCCGTTCCAAAGTTAGGTTGTAAGGGGCGTGCCGGTACCTGTTGGCCATCCACATGCAGGGCCACGAAATTGATGTTGAACGCTTTTAGGTTGAACGGATTCCTCGAGAGAGTCCCATTATAACTGACGTTCTCCACACAAGCTAGGGTTAAACGCTTGGGCAAATCCCCCAGGAACAGGTTTTCTTGATTGACAATCATATTGCCTTTAGGAACGGAAAAGACCTTGGTCTGTACTCGTCGAATCGGGTACTGGGCTGGTTTTGTCTCCAAGGCTCTGATGTGCCCCAACTGTACACCTGGGCTGGGTTTCACTTTGCGTACAAACAGACTTGCCTCTTGGATGACAATGTTATACTCGAGGTCCTCATTCGGGGCCATCAAGGCAAACGCAGGCGTTGCGCGCACTAGTCGTATTTCGACAGGTACTCCATTCAAGAGGTATCGGTCCTGCATGAATAAGTCCGCATGCAGACGCCCCATCATATCGACCGAGTGACTCTCTGCTGTGAAATCCACTCTCTCCGTGTAGCCGGCGTTATCAGGACTCGCTTCCATCTTGCCTGGGGTATCTCGGTAGAACAACGGGGCTGTCAAATACGACTTTTTAGCGTCACGCCCGTAGGATAACAGTGTTTCGATGTAGGCTCGGTACGGGTACGTGTTCGTCGAGGCGCTCACCAGTTTATCACTCAGGGCTATATCCACTTGCTGGAATAGCGAATGAAGCCAGAGATTCACTGGACCCACGGGTGCATCTGCTTTCAGGGCTGTCCCATCTTTATTGGTGATTTTAGCTTTCACATATAGGTACGTATGGGCTAAATCCAGGTAGGTCGTATCTGCGTTGGCGATGGTGAATTCAATGGGGCCTGTGGCTGTAATGCTGGAAAGGGGCAGATGTTCCACCCATTGACCCTCTTCGGCACTGGTCTGAGTAGGTGGGACGTTCCATAAATCAAATTCACTGTTGGTAGAAGGACACGACTCGGCATGGATGAAAGCCATCTTTAAGAAAAGATATCCTTGGTCTTCTTCGATGTGCGTCGTCGCTGGGTCGGTCGTCGACTGGTGCGTGGTCTCGGTGGGGCAGCTCTTTTATTCCCTACGGTGCGTTGTGCTTTGGCCACCAAGACGCCTCCCGCTTCTTTGGCCCGCCGTTTCAAGGATTCTTTGGGTGCCGTACCCCCCAAGACATCACCGGTCACTTGCAGTCCACTGCGCACCGCTTGTTTGCCGATCGCTTTGACCCCATGCGTCACCAAGGGCAGAAACGTTTTGACGATGCTCCCGAGTATGTTCCCCAGTCCATGTCCTCGTTGCGTGCGTGTACCCGCAAAGGCAGGAAAGTTACCCCCGGCCTGTTTGGTGTAATGATCGACGTAACTGGCTGTATGGCATTGATAAGGCACCTTCATTATGCAAAGTGAACCGCTCGGACTTGACGGAAATGAAGTGTCAGCACCACTTTTCCTCGTTCGAATGCCACCGGTCGTCCCGTGTCGTCTCTTATATCGATGACGATGGAGCTAATATCGGTCTGACTGACCGGTAGATACACGATATGCCTGAAACTGTGGGTGACTTGAGCTCCATACGTGCCTTTCACCGGGCAGACGCGCAGTAGAGGTACGTTGCTGTCGCCGACAATGTGTGCATCGACCACGTCCGAGTAGACGTACAGCCCATACATACCACCACGCATGTCCATCGGGATGTGGCCTATCTCGCCGGTGGGGCCAGCGTACCCCTGGTAATTGAAACCCAGCATTTGCTGTAGGGTAGCACTGAGTTCGACACTTACGTTGGGGCTGAGCGTGAAATTGGCCTTGTCGTTGTGTGCGTTGTAATCGAAGTCCACATGATTTTTGAAGGGGAAAGATTTGATGGGTTTTGAAGTATTCGTGACGTCTCGTAGAGACTTATAATGCATCAGACTTTTCAGTCCACCCATGAACTCCTTGGGGGTATCGTATTGACCTTCGGGTAGTTTGAGTCGAGTTTCTTGTCCTTCGTAGGTCACCTCGTACCATACTTCATTGGCTCGCACGTTGTACCACGAGTAAGGGTATTGGATATCCACGAGTCCACATTCCCAGCGTCCAGGTAAATGCGACGGTTGCGGTAACTGGGTCACGTACTTGGTCAAGGTGTTGTCAGGAAACACATCAGCCGAGCTGTTACTGGGTAGGGTGAGGTAAAACATGATGACTGAGCTGTCCTGCTGCTGCTGTTGGTTTTAATACTTCTCCCAGCCCTTGGGCGCTAATCGTCGTGATGGTCGCGGTGACTTAGCTCTTGGTGGTTGCAGGGGGTGGCGTGGTAAAAGGGGTGAAAACGTAGGCGCCCGCCGTGGTGGTGATTTGGGAGGTGACTCCGGTTCCCAAGGTTCTGGTGGTGTACTCACATTCTGCATAAAGGCCCAGCGCTGAGGGTTGCCCACCAATTCCTGTGGTACATGCATGTCTTTCAAGCCTTGAGCGAAGACCTCCCATCCTCGAGGATCCGTGTGCGTCCTGCGTTGACGCATCAGGTCATTCACTAAATCCGTCATGTGGGTCCCGGGGACCACCTGATTCTGTACCAGGAGTTCACCTTTATCATTCCAAGTCATGTTAGGATTCTGTTTCATCCGTTGTAATACCAGGCCAGCTTGTTTCTTGAACGAGGCAGGTACACTCTTCAGGACTTCGTCTTCCACCCACTGTGGAGCTGTGGAAGGTACCCCACCCGGCTGTTGGAACGGTGCTGAGGTCGGCGGCCTGTCACGTGATGGTGGTGGTGGTGGAGCAGAGAGGGTTTTGTATTGGTCCATGAACGTCATGTACCGCTGAAGCGTCTCATTGTACCGTTGTACTTTCTCACTATCGCTTAACCCCGGTCTCTGTAAGATCTGTTGCATTTCTGTTGCCGTCGATGGTGGCTGCCTTTGGTAAAGAGTTGGGTGACCCGCGCATCCGTCTCCGCCATGAGATCATCCAGAACCACCAAGGTGTCGGGTTCCAAATCGGCCAGGTTAGGTAGGCCTTCCACGAACGTGATGTGGGGCATTGCTGCATACGCTTCCTGCTATTCTCCGTAACACCACACGACTCTGGCAATGGTTGGAGTGATCATGCTGTCGGCGTGTTCGAGGAGCTTCCTGACGAAGTGCGTTTTGCCGGAGCCCGTCGGTCCTGCGATGACGCAAGTGAAGGGATGCTGCCAACGGGGGTCCATGGTTGGAGGTGTATCCGCTGTCGTGGTAACCCGCTCTTGTAACTTTGGTACGAGTGAACTGGAGTGGTGGTGGTGGGTACAACGTCGGTTGTCGTTGTCTGTTCACGTTCAGGGATGATGATGGTGGTGATGATGGGTACAACGTGGGTCGTCGTCGTTGTCGGTTCACTGTGAGGGATGAAATCCGGTGGGTCTTCAGACGTAGTGGATGTACTTGGTGTAAGTGTGGAGCTTACACTCGTTGTGGCTTGTACACGGGGTGTGGAGGTGGTGGTGACTGGGCTGGATACGACTGGTGCTCTCTGTAGACCGGTTTCACTGATGGCTGGTGTTCTCAGTTGGTTAAGTAACGTACTGACATAGGCTACGTCGTAAAACACACCTCCGTACAACACACTCAGCAGGGTTAGCACTAGTATCCCAAAGCCCACTTGCGCTTTGCGCGTTTTGGGAGACACTGTGTTCAGAGACGATTGCACCGTGTTCATGGTCGACCGTGGAATGAAGGATGACGGCAGTGGTGTCTGGCTTTATAGTCGTTTCACCTGGTTGGCCGCGACCCAGGAATTGAAGGAACTGGGCCAGCCTTGCCATTTGACGAAATGAAACAGTTTGCTACGTCGACGTTCCGTTTTCAAAATCTGCTCCACCGTGTAGTAGTCTTGCTGTGATTTTACGACAGGCTGTAATTCCGGCTCGTAAAACGTCCCCAGCAACGTTTCCCCTTGGAGATCTTCCAGTTCATAGACTCGCCGCTGTCGGGTTAGGCGCCGTTTAATCAGGAAGTGCCCATCGCTCCAGTTGGGCAAGTAACTTTTCTCGAACTTGCCCTTGACTTTACTGATCCGTACAGGGTCCCCGACCTTGAACATGTCCTTCGTCGTTCGCTGCGATGGCCTGGGGTACAAGACACGCCGGACTTGGGCTTCATTACGTTGGGTCACGGTAATGGGGGCTCTCTGTATACTTCGATGATAGGCTCGATTGTAACCCCTCACCAGTTTCGGGAGAACATCGATCGATGTACCGCCTTGTATTCTTATAGGTGAAATATTTATACATGCGACCTTTAAATGTCCTGTTGAACCTTTCCACCACGGATGCCTTGGTCTCGTTGTACGTATGGAAGAAAAACACCTTCTGGGCTTTCAGAAAGGCTTGGAACGGTCTGTTGAGGAATTCCGTGCCTTCGTCGGTTTGCAAATACAAAGGTTTGCGCCCGGTCTTGAAGATGTCTTTGAACGCCGCTATGAGATTCGCCCCCGTTTTCGTCCGGATGGGTACCACCCACGCATACTTGGATAGGATATCGATGCACGTCAAGATATATCGATTCCCATCGTTGTGTTTGGCAAAGGCGCTCATATCGACCAAAT
This sequence comes from Hanleya hanleyi, assembly GCA_036873755.1. NCBI lineage: Eukaryota > Metazoa > Mollusca > Polyplacophora > Lepidopleurida > Hanleyidae > Hanleya > Hanleya hanleyi. The sequence continues at coordinate 312,520 of JAVTVY010002080.1, forward strand.
CCGCTTGCCACTGGGCATCTATTCCTCCCACGATGAACCGGTTCCGTAGAAAATGGCGACGGACAGCTCGATGTAAGGTATAGGTGTCTTGTTTTCTTAACCAATCTCGGACTTGAGCACGTTGTATCCCCTGGGGTTTGGCCGCTCGATAGAGAGCCGACAATGCACTATAGGCCGCCGGACTGTCGGGACTGTAGTATAAGTTATCCAACACCTTCTCCCAGCGCTTCATGGTGACACAATGATGATGGACCCGGAGAGTATGGTTTATTTATAACAAGTTTCTATCACCGTTGTGTTGGTTGACTCAGTTCAGCCGGATAGTCTATAGCCTCGTCGTCGTCGGGTTCATGTAGTTGTTCATGGGGTTCAGCCAGCGCGTCCTCAATAGCACGAGCCCACCCCAACTCCTCTGATGATCGTTCGTCCGGTGTAAACAGCTGGTCCACAATAGGCACCACTTTCTCCAAGGCTGTCCACAGATCGGGGTCTAGGGTGAAGCTTCGCGTAGGATCTTGGTAACGTCCCACACGGGCGAAGAGGGAGGTACGGTATACGTAGATGACATTGTCTATGTGGATGAGGTGTCCATCGAGCTCGAAGCTCAACACCCGTTTAAATTTGGTCCAGCCGTCACGGTGTAGCGTCACCGTATTCGATACGGTCTCAGCGGGCGACCAGCAAATATCTCCACGGTCTTCCACCAGGGTGACTTTATCTTCATAGACGTGTAACCCCACCTGGGGTGTAAGGGGCAGGATGGCTCGTAGGACGGATGACATGCTTGCTCCAAATGTCGAACGGTGAATGACACACACTCTGTCTGACCCTGGTATTTATAGTGTCAATACCACAGCGCCAGGGTCAATAGGGCACAGACTAGTATGAGGCCAACCAGCCGGCGCTGGTTCCGGCGTGAGCACTCGTGGTCCATAGCCCGAGCATCAAGGATGGCTGTCATAGTCCAGTAGTGGTGAGTGATGGCACGCCTGTCCATCGAGTGCACTCTGTGGAGGACCGCTTCTGTGAACTCGTTCAGGATCTGGCGTCGTCCCTCGTTGTCGGCGCCATCTGCAAACATGGACCGGACCACTGCTCGGTAACCCGTGAATGAATTCACCGCGGTGGCATGCTGTAAAATTCGAGTCGCATAGGGCTGGATCTCCGCCATGGCTCTGCAACCGTAGAAATGAAGGTGTAGGATCCAGAGGGACGTGTTTTATAGACCAGATGTAGCTCTACGGGTGTAGTCCGTGATACGTACTATTCTGATGGGTTAGTCCAAAAAAGGGAGCAACAACAACAACAACACAGATTACAGGTCAATCCTTTTTATTATGCGTGAACATCATAGGAATGCATGTACTGACCTGTCTGTGGGGGGGGGTTTCCCACAATGGCGTTCACCTTCGTGTCTTTTCGGGTACGTCCGTGTCTTTTCGTTAAAGTGCGTGTATTTTCGGTAAAGTCCGTGTCTTTTCGGATCGGTGACGTCCGTGTCTATCATCCGGGTACTTCGCGTCTGCGCAATGCGGCTCAGTCGTATACCAGTACACCAGTACAGTCTCGATCCTCGACTTGGATTACCAGCTAGCGTGCTATAAAAGGGAAGCGACCTTGCCGTTTCATCAGACAGTCTGTCAACCACCAAGATGTTCACTTGTACTACTTGCCAGAAGCAGTTTACTCGCCCAGAAGATTTACGACGCCACGAGGCCTCCATCCACAACGGTGCACGACATACTTGTATAACCTGCACACGGTTATTTAATCGGGAGGATCATTTACTGCGCCACGAACGCTCAGTCCACGAGGGCGCGACGGAACAATGTAAGGATTGTGGTGAACTCTTCAAACGACGCAGTCAGTTAAGACGGCATCAGCGTTTGATTCATGGCCCGTCTTCACGGTTTTGGCGACAACTTCCTACTGAAGAGGAGCCGCGGAAGGTCAGACCCAGTGAAGATAAGCCCGGGGAGACGAACGCCACTGGTGATGCGATGACGGAGAGCCCGCCTATACCCACAGTTGGGAAGAGCCTGGATTTCCAGCCGGACCCCACCGTTACGGTTTCAAGTCATACGTCATACATCGAACATTTTCTGGAGGAGCCCATAAATGTTCCTAGCGATCTCTTACCCGAATATCATCCAGAGAGTGACATCTCTCGGCGCCATTGGACCATGACACGGCACTGTTTCCACCGTCATCGCCCTATTCAAGATATCTACAATTTCCCACTGACCAAGCTCACCCGTCTACGCAGCTACGTGGAAACCATCTTCAATGACCAACCTACGGCCTTCACATTAAATGTAGCATTTGGGTTCATCTTATGCCATAAGGTGACGGGTGAATTGCGCTATTTCTATTCCAGTGCCATCCACCCAGTGTACGACCATCCTTTCACAATCACCAATCGGGCGTCGCTAGAGACGATGCTGGACCAAGTGGAACAATTGGATGTCTTGGGATGGGCCCAACAACAACGACCCAACACCAAGTGGACAGTGAAGAGGGTGACCAATGTTACGTTTTTCCTTACCAAGCTGATCCACCACTGCCATGGGTTGAATGCGTCACTCGTGCACTGATGAATACCATAACATGCCGTACATGTCTACATGCTGATCATTGACTTGAGCTCAGTAAACATTAAATGTGACGGTGCGTTAAAACATGGTGTTTGATATTTCAATTTTGTTTTGCTGTGAACATACTAAGCATACCCAGGGCGGTCCCCCAGCCTGGGTATGATGTAACATTGGGGATAATAAACTGTATGAACATTGCTGAACTTGTCGTTATTCATATTGGACCGTTTGACCTGGAGGTGACCTTTGACCTTTTGACCCGCGCGCGCGCACTGCCGGGGATGACGCGCACTTCCGGGGATGACGCGTGATGACGCGCGCGCCGCTCGCGCTGGGGCCAGGCCAGTGGAAAAGTGCCGGCGGTTGAACATACGGGCGTCTAAGGGGAAAAACATGGGAACTCTTCTATGTTTGGAGGTTGTTTTTTAGTGAAAAACCCGGAAGTGACGTCACAACCCCACCACGTGACCTGCGCAGCAGAATGGAAACGACACCCTAGTGTAACTCCCTCACCTAGGCTTCACATGGATACTCGATCCCATCGACCCAATAGTAACTCCCCTAGCTCCAACACGTCTATTTCTATACTACGGCCAGACTGCGTAAGCGCAGAATGCCGCTAGTTCAAACCCACTAGTTCAGTCAGATGCCCCTTCACTTTGATACCTCACTCGACCCCATTGGACCATTCGTGGCTCCCCTAGCTCCAACACGTCTAGCGGGACCCATACAGGGTCCAGTTTTCGACACTAGGTGACCCCATCCGACAAAAATGGCCATTTTTCGACACCGGATGTGCCGCCATCTTGAATATACGTGCCGCCATCTTGGATATGTCCCATAATGCACCGGGTCAAAATACTCGCTTCTGATTGGACGAGAGCTCCGTGGCGGATTTGAAATACTCGCTTCTGATTGGACGAGAGCTCCGCATTGCATCTGCGCATGCGCAGAATGGCTACCGCACACCCAACCCATCAGATGCCCCTTCACCTAGGCTTCACTTTGATACCTCACTCGACCCCATTGCACCATGAGTAACTCCCTACATCCCAAAAACGTCTATGCGCATGCGCAGAATGACGCTAGTTCACACCCACTAGTCCAGTCAGATGCCCCTTCACCTAGGCTTCACTTTGATACCTCATACAACTCCATCGGTCCATTATTGGCTTCGCTAGCTCCCAACACGGCTATTTCCATACCCTTGGGCCACCGCGCATGCGCAGAATGACGCTATTTCAAATCCGCTAGTCCAGTCAGATGCCCCTTCACCTAAGCTTCACTTGGATACCTCATACGACCCCATTGCACCATTATTGGCTTCGCTAGCTCCCAACACGGCTATGTTCATACCCCTTGGGCCACCGCGCATGCGCAGAATGACGCTATTTCAAATCCGCTAGTCCAGTCAGATGCCCCTTCACCTAAGCTTCACTTGGATACCTCACTCGACCCCACTGGACCAGTAGTAACTCCCCTAGCTCCCAACACGGCTATTTCCATACCCTTGGGCCACCGCGCATGCGCAGAATGACGCTATTTCAAATCCGCTAGTCCAGTCAGATGCCCCTTCACATAAGCTTCACTTTGATACCTCACTCGACCCCATTGGACCATTATTGGCTTCGCTAGCTCCAACACGGCTATTTTCATACCCTTCGGCCACCGCGCATGCGCAGAATGACGCTAGTTCAACCCCACACCCAGCCCATTACATGCCCCCTCACATAGGCTTCACATTGATACCTCACTCGACCCCACTGGACCAGTAGTCACTCCCCTAGCTCCAACACGGCTATTTCCATATCCTTGGGCCACACGAGTTGTCTCCCTTGCGTCAATGTGTGCAGATGGCGCTACGGTCGACGCCGTGATGGGGAAAGGGCGTCCCCGCACCATCCTGGAGCCGCCATTTTGTTTGTTGTTTTCTTGCGGAGATACACGGGACAATAAACACTCGACCCTAGGGTGGTACAGATGCTAGACTGATCCTATTAACATGGTACAACATCTATAGATTATGTTTATTACTATTATATGGCTTAGAGGTTTTTTTGAGGGTAATGTGAGGGTTTTTTCTCCCCGTGACGTCCCCATCGCCTCGTTTGCTCCCTTGCGCCGTCTAAAAACACCGCCATTTTACAAGTAATTAATTAAAATTAATTAATTACTTAATTAATTTATTAGTACCCATCCTCCGTATGGCAGAACTGTACAACCCAGAACAAGTCTAGACATGCCTTGATCACGTCATCGTCATTGGGAAACCCCCACTGGGGAATCCCCTCCCGTGACCTCCAAGTTCCGCCTCAAATACGCCCCAGGGGGAACAAAAAAGTAGGTCAATGTGACTCGTAATCACGTAACACTACTACTAACAACACACATTATGCATGAAGTTAATTACTTTGATTTACCAGCAGCGGATATCCTTAAATGTGCAACATATCTATTGAATAGTGAAAACCATTGTACATTTCATCAAAGTCCAGAATCCCTTTCCATATCTCCGTTTCTATTTCCGCAAGTGCGTATACGCATAGTTTCCCCTTCTATAATAGGATGGATTCTATTCTAGTTCTATCATTGAATTAAGACACACACAGATTTCAATGTAATGTAAAAAGGTTCTATTCTTTCTTCGGTCATTCTGCTATAAGTGGATATAGAAATGAAGGTTCCAACCAGCAATGTAGTATCAGCGTTAACCCAAAGAAGAATGCACAAGACTTTGAATTAAGCATCAACCCATCAAGTAATTCCTTCAGCTGTGACTGTTTTCAGAATTACCGTCATAGATACTGCTGCTTACTTGGAGACAACACAACCATAGCCAATTATAACATGTTTGACCGACGATAGAAAAGCATTACAAAATCAGTTGAGCGGTGTACTAATTAACTAGGTAATCATTTCGCTTGTCTTTTCCCCCAATTCAGGGCAATATATTTTTCATTTATGGCTCGTCCTAGGATTCTCCCGGAAATCCACCGAAAAGCTGCCAGGCCAGTCTGAGTGCCGTGGGGATAGCCACTGGACCAATAGAGGCATGCTTGTCGGCGATCAACTTCTCGATGTCTGGTCGCAGATCGTCTGGGTCCGTGTAAGGGTTTTTCCGAATATACGGCTTACCTTCGTGGTCAATAAGGAACGTCTCGAAGTTCCAATAAATATCTCGAACTGCTTTTGGCTCGTAGAAAATCTTGTTGGACTTGAACACTGTATGTGTCTGTTTACACTGAGACTAAAATAAGGTTAAAGATTAAACTCATTTAATTAATTGTTGGAATATATTTTGCATAACTGTTTTTATAATTTCGATAAACAAATTCACTTATGCTATTGCTTTCTTATTGCGACCTTATTGCATCAACGTTCGTCTGCGTTCTTTAGCCACTTCCCTTATTGCATCAGTATGGCCATACAGGATTTCCCTGTCGGACCATGCAGTCCCACTCCAAATAATACAATTTCTCGAATGGCGAGTCTACAATAATACGTATGCTACCAGCCTATGGAAATATACATATGTCTGAAAAGCTTATATATTCAGTATTACATAAAGATAATTACTTACATTGATGCTTTGCAGATTATGGTCATTTCATGTCTAATTTTGATGATTTTTAATAAATAATTTACCTTCAGGTAAGTATACAGCGGGTGCTGGTGTTCTCCATTTACTTCTATCTTCTCGAACAATTGGAAGTTGGGAACGAAGCCCGCACCAGGTCTAACATGTTTGAGAGAGTTTAAAATCTCCGTCCCATTAGCCCCGGGTTCTTGCTAAAAAACAAATTAGTAGTTTTTATAACTAGCGCTCCGTTCGCCTATCGATGTTGCTTTATTCCATGCTGGTGTAAAACTCTCAAATATTATCTGCTCGATAAAATAAACAAACTGATCGCCGACATCGAATTATGGGCAAGCAAGAAGAGAAAAACAGTTTACATGTAATGATATTCACAATGAAACCATGGATTGCCAATGTTTCCATTGTGGCGACAGGATCAATCACCACAGTATTGTCCTGTATTGCATCATTAGAAACCGTTGAATACAAGGTACGCGAAAATTCATTTATGGGCGACGGCTGAACAGCGAATTTCGGATCTGACGCTTCCTATCTGATCATTATATTATGTTACAGTACGCCTGCTTGGACTGACATGGTGATGGGAAACAGGCCTTCAGAGTATTGACACAGATATCGTTGTGAACGACAGATTCTGTGGTTTAATTCTTATAAATACTTGCATAAAACAGCACCATACCTACCTTCCCAAACTGGTTACAAGGGAATCCTAGTACATGGAATCCCAGTGAACGATAGTGTTGTTGAAGTGCATTCAGTCCATAGTAGTGGTGGGTTATCCCTCAGTAGGACGCCACGTTGACAATAAGAACGATGTCTCCGTGGTATCTGCTCAGAGGGATAGTTTCCACACCATGGATGTCTTTGAAGGTGAAGTTATAGATGTTGTCATTTCCAGAATGTTCGCACACGACACGCTGACCAAGCGCGACTTGCAGGACACCACAAGCCGTGGCCAGCAGCAAGGTTCCCATGTGGAACCCCATATTGCCCAAAACCCGTCGTCTTACAATGAAGCTAACATAAACCTAAGTCTAATTTATATAGAGCCTCACGAACAGAATATTGAAAATAAAATTCTTATCATCGAGACACCTGTTTACCACCTCGCTATATCTCAAGACTGATATCGGTCCCACTAAATCTATCCTATCCCCGAATGAGATTATCGGGATCTATGATCTTTGTTTCTGTATAGAGCGTACAGCGGTCTTTGATATATGTTGAGTAGATCGTAGAGCGGTCTTTGATATATGTTGGCATTGTGGGAAGTTGTTGCTGGGTCGACATCGCGCCTTACAGACTAGTCTTTTGTGTTAAATGCCGTCATTTTCATCTGACGACGACACAGCTCACCAATCCCCAGTGTACGAGTCGTCACAGCGACACATTTCACCGATTACCAATACGAGTGCTCATTCACCCCCTTCACCCCCATGGGTTAGTTTATAGGGATAGGGAGATCGCGTGCCCTTTCTATACTACTCATTACTCATCGCGCATGCGCAGTAGACCCATTCTACCCTAGGGTGCAAGCCTGGCCCATGGAGTCGCAGGTAGCGAAAACCCCAGGGCTCTCGCCCCACCCTATCCCGCGCCACACCTATAGGAATAGGGAGATCGCGTGCCCTTTCTGTACTACTCATCCCGCACTACTCATCGCGCTCGCGCAGTCGACCCATTCTACTGTAGGGTGCAAGCCTGGCCCATGGAATCTCAGGTAGCGAAAACCCCAGGTCTCTTGCCCCACTCTATCCCGCGCCACACCTATGCGACCCGCTGTGCAGTGAGTAAAGCGGAGTAGGAGGAGGAGGAGGAGGAGTAGAAGTAGTCGGACACGCCACGGATTATACTAGGGAGATATGATTTGCCAGAGCATTCCCATCATAGCTCTGTAGACTTGTATCTAATACCGCTTATGCCGGTGCTAGGGGCCGTGTGGTCATGTCATCCAAGTTACCACATGAACAGGTACATTAAAAGCGTATCTGAGATACAACACATATCACAAATCGTTGGATTCTTGGTATGTGCTTTAGAATAGGTTAACCAGGAGACTATACTGTGAAGTCATGTGGATCTGTCAGTATGTCGGCACCTCTTCCCACTTCCCTTATATGTGTTATAATTGTAGGAGATCCCATCTTGTAGGAAACCATCTTGTGCTCTTATTATTATTATTTCATACACATTTGGAATTGGTGCTAACTGTCATATGTCATCTGTCATCTTTCGGTTATCGACGCTGAAGTTCTTCATGGACGACGGCTGAATATTGAATGTCGGATGTGAGGCATGCTGTTTAGTTTGAGCATGCGCTATTTGCCACGAAATTTCGATATTACTTCCTGTGATGACTGTACAGCAGAGACGTGGTTAAGACGTTCTATCATGAGTCGCCATAATAATCCGACATATTCCAATGAACAGGAACTGTAACGGCATGACTTACTGGAATACAGCCCCAAAATCTGAACATCGATTCGTGAGGGGAGGTTAGACCTAAATAATGTACTCGACGTTAACAAGTGCTTAACGCATAGATGATCGGACCGGCTGCATTCATCGATATATGTTAATTTTGTAGCGATTTGGGATGACAGAACAGTTGAATATTTGATGATTAGCATTTTGCAGGTAATGCATTCACATGAACATCATAATCCATTCACGACATGAATACGAAAGGCTTATTCGACCGCAGTGCCTTTTCATTGAGACCACTTCCGTTGTTAGTGCCGAAAAGGTATAACTAACCTGTGTTAACAACTATTTTCATCAAAAATGCCGAATGATATTGTCGGAGTGTGGCCTACTATAACAAATTCATAGAATCTGACCATATATACTGAATTCTCAATAATCTAATCTTCAGTGTCACTCTGTCCCATTCCTAGAGTCTTTATGATATTTAAGTAGTTTCCAATGAATTTCTCATTAAAAATATCTATGTGAAATTTGGCAACACAATATATCAACAGCATATAGGTATTCCAATGGGTAATAATTGTGCACCCCTATTGGCTGACATATCTGTTCTCTTATGAATATGACTATATGCAGGCGCTTTCAAGTTACAAGCGTCTAGTCCGTCATCCATAATTCAGCCGTCGTCCATTAGAGAATATCCGCGTCCATAATCCAAAGACCTATTCCATATTCCATATAACAGTATTAGCACCAAATTCAAAAAGACAATCATAGTATACATAAACATAGGCTAGTTTCCTGCAAAAACCGTTCCATTCAAAGCTCGTTCCTTCTCATTCACCAAACGCTATACAGACGATCTTCTCGCTGTGGATAATCGCTATATAAATGACTCAGTGAGGTGGCTTAGGGCCATATTTTGGGGAGATCGTGACACGCTGGATCAAAGCACCAAACTTGGCACACTCATCACTTGAGGCATATAGAACAATATCATAAGGGGTGCCCTTTGCTCTGGGCTCTGTGATGCCCTCTGGCCCCCAAGAGGGCATCTGAGGGGCAATATTGTTATTTAAAGAATAGTTAGCATAGAAACAGCTTCGTTATTTTCATTATCCTTCAGGCTGGGAAGCTGAAACTTGCCACACTGTATCACTGGTTCATGCGCTATCGGAAAATGTTACAAAATCCAAGATGGCAGCCATGATGACATCACAGTGACATCATATTCCCAAAATAAGTCATTTTGCGGACGATTTTTCGGACCGATTTTTCTTATTTTTTATTTGCGGAATTTTCTTCGCTGAAACTGCCTAGTAAATTAGTAAATAATCATGTTATTTGAGATAAAATACTTTTGAGCACTTTACGAAGAACAATACATTGATTTTGAAGGAATACGATGAAAACAAAACTTTCTGGTACACCCTAATGTTATCCATTATGAATTTACTCATGAAGCTGTGCTCCGAGTTTTATGCAACAGGCTCAAAAATAACATCAGTATCATAAGCTATAACTGATCTAAGTTACAGCCCTCGACATTTCTTCATTTTGGAGTATCAGGGAAAAGTCTTTTTGAGAAGGGAGAGCCGGGTGGCTGAAACCACCTGCACCAATTGGGTTTACATAATCGCCTGTGTAAAAGGAAACAATCGCCCCTTATCCATGTAAAAATTGACAATTCAGCTTTTTATCTCGTAAAATGGGGAAAAAGACGGAAATGTCCAAGACTGGACAGTTTTTTAGGGTATTCTAGCATTTACCAGGTTCACCCCATGTTGAGGCGTTTACTTCATCAAACGTCCTCGATGCCCATCCATTAACATCCGATGAGTTATTTGTTTGAGTTGATCTGTCATCACAGCTCACGAGCTAGCGTATCTAATTCCGCTTAAGGCGTTGCTAGGGGCCGTGGGGATACTTCATAGTATCCATATTAACAGCTGCAATAAAAGCGCGGCTGAGATCCTAAGGCTACGACCGAGAATCCACCGTATTCTCGGGTCTGCAGGTGAGGTGCCAAGGGAAGCTTTCCTGTTAAGTCATATGGTTGCTTTTTAATCGCCAGACGTCAATTTTTCCCACTTCTTGCCTATCGCTCCAATTTCAATCTTTCTACTTTTAAGTTCGAGAGAAGAATAGCTGAATTAGCAAGTGTTACACGGGCCGGGGACTTGTGTTTAGTTCTACACGTTTCTGTTTGTATATTTGTGACCGTCGAAAAAAGCCAAAAGTTTTGGACGAAATGGTACGAACCTTCATCTGAAGAGTGTTGGAGTGAGTGAGGGTGAAACTGAAAAGAACAATCCCAAAAAGGGCATCTTATGCCTGTTGGAGGCCGGGATTTTTTATTGGAAGGCCATCAAATTACGTCAGGATAGCTAGCAGAGCTGTATGGCCAGAAAAGGGATTCTAAAACCAAGAAGGAATCAAAAGAACATTTAACGCCCAATGGGGATCGAGAACATGCAACATACAAGTAAGGGTGAGTGAGTGAATAGAATTTAGCGTGGCTTTCAACAATACCAACTAAGCACCACCCAGCCAAGTTGCGTTCCTGTTACTTCAAAAAAGAAATCTTTGAAGCAGCATGGGACCAGACACCCTCCATCCAGCACACAAGACACAGACAGGACGCTTACATGGTGCGACAAAGACAAGTGATATTACAGTGCTAGACATCACATTATCAATTTCCTGTTGCTTCTCAGCAAAATGCTTTGAAGCAATAGGAAGCTGTACCCACCCAATCACTCGCGCAACATACAAGTAACATGTTATAGCACTTGTCTATATATTGTCATTGAATGGACACAGCTTTGGTCGAATGTTCATGGAACTTTGTCAACATAGCTGTGGGAATACCAAGTGTGAAAATAGAAGCTCCCAATATTGTTTTTTTTTCGGTCAAAAGCCTGTCAAGCATTTTCAGGATAACTATAGGCATCTCGGAGAGTGAATAGACACAGAAAAAGAATCGGAAATTGCATTTAACGCCCATTGAGGGACAGGAGCATGAAATTAACATTAAAATAACACGTTGACTTCTATCCGCCGCTATTGACATGACTGAGAGTGGTTAGGACGATTTCAGATTCAGAGGCAGATTGGGGGAGGGGTCTGAAACTACACCTTATTCTCACTGGGTGACAATACCATTATATTTACACATTTACATGTGCATGGTTCAGGACCCGTGCATTACTCCAATTATATGCCGGTTCTGCAGGCAGACCCACTAGTAAAATGATACTGAATAGGGAGGATCCTGTGTTGAATTGTTATTGTTGGATTCAGCTTCATGGGTAAATTCAGAATGGACGACAGTTGTGTTTTTGTCGTATTTTCTTCAAAATTGGTGTCTTTTGTCTACGTGAAAGTGCATAATAATATTTTATTTCATATCAGATGATTATTTACTGATTTACAAGGCAATTTGAGCGAAGAAAATGGCACAAACACAAAATTTGAAAAATCGATCAGAAAAATCGTCAATAAAATGACTTATTTTTATAATATGACGTCACTGTGACATCATCATAGAGGCCATCTTCAATTTTGTTAGATTTTATTGTAGCGCTGGAACCAAAGATATAATGTGACAAGTTTCAGCTTCCTAGCCTCAAGGATAACGAAAATCATGAAGCTATTGGGAAGCCAACTATTTTTTCAATGATAATATTTTCCCTTAGATGCCCCTTTGGGGGCCAGAGGGCGTCACACGGCCCAGAGCAATGGGCACCCCTTCTGATATTGTTTTGTATGCCTCAAGTGATGGATGTGCCAAGTTTGGTGCTTTGGTCCAGCGTGTCACGATCTTTTTGCTAAGCCACCTCACTATGAAGGATATATATCCGCCTTCACTGGATTTGAAGGAAACTACAGATAACCCTACAGGCACATCGTATTTAGACCTATATCTCTATAAAAATGAAGCAGGCCTTCTCTCTCGTCGACTGTATGACAAAAGAGATTACAATTTCGACATCGTAAGCTATATCCCATTCTGGACAGTAATATTCCAGTGGGACCTGCATATGGCGTATACATATCACGCCTAGTACCATTTGCTAGATCCTGTGTTAAATGTGACGATTTTAATCAACGTCACAAAATATTGTTGCAGAAACTTATAAAGCAGGGCTACACCACCAAGCGCCTCCACTCAAAGTTTCTCAAATTTGGCGATAGCAAAATACGACCGTAGCGTGCAAGATCTATGGCGTTACGTTTCGTAACTTGAGTCTAATTCTGCTTAACCCGGGGCTAGGGGCCGTATGAACCCATATACTTCAAGATCCTTATGGTACTCATATGAACAGTCACAATCAAAGCGTGACTGAGATACATCATTCCTTAGATGACGACGTTACAACGAATATTATGGATTAAGAATACTGATCAGCGATACGGATTTGATATTCTTGGAACATCATGATGTCTTGCCGGCATCTTTGAAAACTGTTGACCGCTTCCCTCTTGCAGGAAACAAGCCTATGTTTTTGTATACTATGACTGTCTTTTTGAATTTGGTGTTAATACTGTTATACGGAATATGGAATAGGTCTTTGGATTATGGACGCGGATATTCTCTAATGGACGACGGCTGAATTATGAATGACGGACCAGACGCTTGTAATCCATCTACACGTCATTCCTTTTCACAGTCATTTCTCACCAGTCAGAATATTGCCCAGTGGGCTCATATGACTTCTTGTCAGTACGCAGACATCTTTTTCTACCGCCTTTATAATGATACGTTTAATTGTTACATGTACCTGTATATGGCGTTTGTAGTTTGTGACTATGGTTAAAATGGTGAAAAATGACGCACTTGGTCGACGTCGGGCCTCATGGGCTTGTGTTTTTAATAAAAACTTGCACCATCTAACGGTCAAATACAAGAGTCTAGTCCATCATTCAATATTCAGCTGTCGTCCGTTAAAAAAATTCCGCGTCCATAATCCAAAGACCTAATTCATATAATAGCATCAGCACTAAATAAAATAAAATCAAAAAAATCATAGTATACATAAAAATGCGGTAGTTTTCTGCAAGAGAGAAGCGGAACATAGTTCTTCGCTTTCCATCAGATGATTTGATAGGATTCTTACGTTATTGCTGTTGGACATTTGTATCTAATACCACTCAAGACGGTGGTTGGGGTGGTGTGGTCATGTTAAGATGTTTACATGAACAACTACAATAAAAGCGTGGCTGAGATACAAATCATCACAGGGTTCATTTTTGGTTTTTGTGATGTTTGTAGATATTGGCCTTTGGGAGTCATATGACTTCTGGTCAGTACGCCGGCACCTTTATCCACCACCTTTATATACTGCGTTAACCGCAGTTCATCAACGGGGAAATTTGGCGTGTGGTAGACATCTTAAAAACTGAGAAGAAATTTCCATCCTTTCCCTTAATTTAACATTGTATGCGTGTTATGCTTTCCCCAAGGTTATTTGAATGTTGAACCCTTGGTTGGGTTAATGAAGTCAATTCAGTAAATTGTACTGTCACAATGAGTACGCAGTTTTGGTGGGAAACGCCGTGTGGAATGTCACCTTTCACATGTCCATTCAAGATATTTGATGTCCTTCAAAATATGGCATATGAAATCGACTTCCTCTGTGTTCTAATATTGTTCGCCCTTCTTGTTGGCGAAGGACGACTAAGAAGGTTGCAGTATGGGGTTCCACGGTGGACCCCTGTTGCTCTCAGCCCTGTGCGGGGTGATACACCTCACCAGTGGCCAACATACTCATTGTGACAGGCCGACCAATGCCTCAGACTCAATTTATAAATATACTCTCCGCGATGTTCACAAGGAGCACAACATATCTTTATCACAATACCGAGGGAATGTTGTCCTCATCGTCAACGTGGCGACCTACTGAGGGTTAACCCCTCACTACTATGGAATGAATGCACTTCAACAAGAATTTGGTTCACAGGGATTCCGCATCCTGGGATTTCCTTGTAACCAGTTCTATAAGGTAAAACATTTTTCTTCCCTAGAATAATGTGTGGTGTTGACCTGAGGAAAAAACGCTCTGATTTAACGTCTATAAATCCGAACATTTTTATTTGATTTTGAACGAAAGGTTTCTCATACGGACAGAAATACTTAACTTGCGTGAATTTAGTATTTTGGCTGTTTTTGTGATCTTTGTATTCTTTTCTGTGGGGATTTAATCCAACACTAACCCAACATGAATGCACTTCAACAAGAATTTGGTTCACAGGGATTCCGCATCCTGGGATTTCCTTGTAACCAGTTCTATAAGGTAAAACATTTTTCTTTCCTAAAATAATTTGTGGTGTTAAAAAAATCACTCTGATTTAACGCCTATAAGCCGAACATTTTCATTTTTTCTGAACGAAAGACGGTCTCAGGCGTAGAAGCTGGTAGAAGTCTCTCGTGAAGTTGGATTTTGGCTGTTTTTGTGGTCTTTGTATTCTCTTTTATGGGAAATTTAACCAACAAAATCAGATTGAATATCATTTTGGTTAAAGATGTCTTATTTTATACAAAGAATAATACGAAAAAGCCAAACACAACCGAAATCCCATCTGTTAACGTCTTGTTAACATCCAATAAAAGTCGGTGCTGTTTCACCTCAGCTTTGCCTACTAGCGTTCGCTGTATGAATCGCTGTATGGTATTTTCTTCTTTATGAAACACGGCTGTTGCTGCAGAAATTAACTTCCGCCTTCATCAACTTAACAGAAAGGGGAACTTTCTGTTGAAACAACACATCTCGAGTAATATACGATTAACATTCTTGTTTCATGAAAGATTTGCAATCAGAAGGCGATGGTAGTCTGTATTTATTTGTTAAAAATACACCTTTCTCTGGGTATAATTGACCATTGTCGAAGTCAATATGCCAAGCAATCAGTATGAAGTGATTGAGTAAATCAATCAATAGGAATTCACCGAGTTTCAACAAGTTCAACGTTTTTTCACGACGGTGTACCTAAATGAGACAGAGCGTTTCCCATGTCGCATTGTAAAAGTGCTACTAACCAAAGCGCTACGCCTCAAACAGACTGACACTTCATCCAGACACATTATCCTGACAAGGAGCGAACCAACCTTTGATATATCATCTTAATGCTAAAGACAACCGAGGAGGTGAAAAGTTTCATTTTCCTAAATTAGAACGATATGCAAGAGGTGGGGGAAGCAAGCGCTGGATGAGCGCAAAGACCTCCGTCGAGGCAACAGGGTCCGTAGGAGGATACATCACTGAATAACATAGGGCTGGATGCCAAGCTCAGTTTTGCATTTGTTGGACGTTAACTTCACCAATGGTAATTAACTTGGGGTTGAGGGTTCCCCACTAGCATGTCCAGCTACATGTGTAGGGATGTGGAAGTCACATTCCCCGCAAATAATTGTTGTCTGATTTCACGTGCTTGGAATATTGGGGTATGGAATAGAGTATATTGATGGAAAACCTGGAATACTGCTTGAGACATTAGGCTCCTTCCCACCTCTACCCCCACCTGAGAGGACGCCCCCACCCAAATCAACACGTTAGCGGCAGAAATGAGACCCTGTGTGCCTAGTTTTACCAACTTGCTTGTGATTTTGTGCTATAGGCCCTAAACATCAACACTTCATATTTTGTACGTGTGCAGTAAAGAATCCTCTACAAAACACACCTGATTTTACCGACACTCCGTTCTGATCTGTCTCAGCATCATGTGATGATTCAATGAGCTCGGAATAATTTTGTATACTGGTGTTACAGGTCACCTTCACCATAATGTATCAATTACCATGAACTTGTACATGTATCACATTCATATTGAATGGTGATAGCTGATGAGAATATTGTCCATATGGAACAAATGGCTGGATTCCAGCGAATAAAAAGTTACTGTTGATCATAAACAACATACAATTAATAATACTATCAAATAATTATGTGTATTCCTTGTCGACATCAGGTTTGTATGTTTAATTCTTTATTTGGCTGCTAAGGCGGGCATCCTTGGCAAAACGAGTTCTTCTTTGTTTAAAATAAATGCTGATCTTGGTGCTGATCAGGAGTTTTTCCTTTCATCGGTTGGCGCACTTGCGTTACCTGTCTTACGTGTATGTTTACTTCTTTATTTGGCTGCTAAGGCGGGCATCCCTGGCGAAACGAGTTCTTCTTCTCCTTTATGTTTAAAATAAATGCTGATCTTGGTGCTGATCGGGAGTTTTTCCTTTCATCGGTTGGCGCACTTGTTACTTGTTTATTTGGCTGTTATGCACTCGGATGGAATCAGTTGAAAAGTGGCTTTTGTGAAAACTCGATGTATGCAGTACAAGGTTTTTCGTTCTTAAAAACATCCATGGTTCTGGAGATTGGGACTGGCTACGCCTGCCACAAAATTGTACAGCACTGTATATAGAACTGGAAAACTCGGTCATCAGCTTTACACAGCCAAGAGTCACCACACTGTTTTATGTACACTGGTGTAAACTCGTCCTTCGGTCGGCCATTTTGCTTTTTTGACACTCCCGTAGCCATGTTTTATGTGATCATACTGCATCATGCTCTTCCAACGTCGAGAGATTAGCTTAAATGTACATTTCATTTCCCGGCCCTGTGCGATAAATGCACGTTCGGATTTTATTCAGCTTCTTGGTTTTAAGTCTCCCTTATCCCATAGATAGAGGTGTAAAAAAATTCAAACTTTCGGCCAAAAACATTTTGGGCGCCCAATTGTTGTTTGATGCTCTTTTCCATTAATGATAGCATCATCCAAAACATCTGGATCACCCTAGCGAACTAACAGCTACCCTAACAAATTTTCCAACCGTTCGATCAAAACTGTGGCTTTTTGCTGATTCCTCGTCTTCTCTCTCTTTGAACCCCTCCCCCTTTAATGTATTCTAAGTACATTTCGATGATGACAGAAAGACTCACACATTTTTTCTTTTAGGTTACTCACAGTGACCCTAATACTGTCTTCAGAGACGGTTGCTAAACATATAGTAAGTTAAGGATGTCCGCTGGTGGTTTTTGGCTTTGGCGGCCATTTTGCCTGTTTTTCCTATTGGGTTATCTCCCTTTCCTAGGTTAAGAGATCGGGATTTCCTTTAAAACCCTTCTAGCCGAGAATTTTGCAGAGGAACATCCACCCAGTTTGATAAATTTTGATAGACATTGAGATTATCTTCAAACAGTTAGAATATAAGAAAAAGTTAAATACTATTTATATGAATTTTTCTTGAATATGTTTAAAAACTAGGCCATTCCCTATGTTTTCTGGGTTAGCAAATTGAGCATGGGTTAGTCCACTTAACGTTGTCTACAGCTACAATATGCACACCAACCTATATTTTTTTCTTTGTTTTTCCTCATATTACACAATTATGAATGTATTCAATTACAAGCGTCTAGTCCGTCATTCATAATCCAGCCGTCGTCCATTAGAGAATATCCGCGTCCATAATCCAAAGACCTATTCCATTTTCCATATAACAGTATTAGCACCAAATTCAAAAAGACAATCATAGTATACATAACATAGGCTTGTTTCCTGCAAGAGAGAAGCGGTCAACAGTTTTCAATGATGCCGGCAAGACATCATGATGTTCCAAAATATCAAATCCGTATCGCTGATCAGTATTCTTAATCCATAATATTCGTTATAGAGTCGTCATCTAAAAAAAGATGTATCTCAGTCACGCTTTGATTGTGACTGTTCATATGAGTACCATGAGGATCTTGAAATACATGGGTTCATACGGCCCCTAGCCCCGGGTTAAGCGGTTAACACACATTATTCAAAAAGTTAATTACTTTGATTTACCACCAGCGGACATTCTTAAATGTGCAACATAACTATAGAATAGTGGAAATCATTGTCCATTTCATCAAAGTCCAAAATCCCTTTCCATATCTCCGTTTCTATTTCCGCTGTGCGTACACGCATAGTTTCCCCTTCTATAGGATGGATTATATTCTAGTTCTATCAATGAAGTAAGACACACACACAGATTTCAATGTAATGTAAAAGGTTCTATTCTTTCTTCGGTCATTCTGCTATAAGTGGATATGGAAATGAAGGTTCCAACCAGCAATGTAGTATCAGCGTTAACCCAAAGAAGAATGCACAAGACTTTGGATTGAGCATCAACCCATCAAGTAATTCCTTCAGCTGTGACTGTTTTCAGAATTACCGTCATAAATACTGCTGCTTACTTGGAGACAACACAACCATAGCCAAACATAGAATGTTTGACCGACGATAGAAAAGCATTACAAATCAGTTAAGCGTTGTACTAATTAACCAGCTTGGTCATCATTTTGCTGGTCTTTTTCTCCAATTCAGGGCAATACATTTTTATTTTTGTGAATTTTGTCAGATAGGTTTTCAGTAGTATGGCTCGTCCTAGGATTCTCCTGGAAATCCACCGAAAAGCTGCCAGGCCAGTCTGAGAGCCGTGGGGATAGCCACTGGACCAACAGAGGCGTGCTTGTCGGCGATCAACTTCTCGATGTCTGGTCGCAGATCGTCTGGATCCGTATACGGATTTTTCCGAATATACGGCTTACCTTCGTGGTCAATAAGGAACGTCTCGAAGTTCCAATAAATATCTCGAACTGCTTTTGGCTCGTAGAAAATGTTGTTGGACTTGAACACTGTATGTGTCTGTTTACACTGAGACTAAAATGAAGTTAAAGATTAAACTCATTTAATTAATTGTTGGAATATATTTTGCATAACTGTTTTTATAATTTCGATAAACAAATTCACTTATGCTACTGCTTTCTTATTGCGACCTTATTGCATCAACGTTTGTCTGCGTTCTTTAGCCACTCCCCTTATTGCATGTGTATGGCCATACAGGATGTTCCTGTCGGACAATGCAGTCACACACCAAATAATACAATTTCTCAAATGGCGATTTTCAATAATACGTATGCTACCAGCCTATGGAAATATACATATATCTGAAAAGCTTATATATTCAGTATTACATGAAGATAATTACTTACATTGATGCTTTGCAGATTTTTATGATTTTTAATAAATAATTTACCTTCAGGTAAGTATACAGTGAGTGCTGGTGTTCTCCATTTACTTCTATCTTCTCGAACAATTGGAAGTTGGGAACGAAGCCCGCACCAGGTCTAACATGTTTGAGAGAGTTTAAAATCTCCGTCCCATTAGCCCCGGGTTCTTGCTAAAAAACAAATTAGTAGTTTTTATAACTAGCGCTCCGTTCGCCTATCGATGTTCCTTTATTCCATGCTGGTGTAAAACTCTAAAATATTATCTGCTCGATAAAATAAACAAACTGATCGCCGACATCGCATTATGAGCAAGCAAGAAGAGAAACACAGTTTACATGTAGTGATATTCACAATGAAACCATGGATTGCCAATGTTTCCATTGTGGCGACAGGATCCTTCACCACAGTATTGTCTTGTATTGCATCATTAGAAACCGTTGAATACAAGGTACGCGAAAATTCATTTATGGGCGACGGCTGAACAGCAAATGTCGGTTCTGACGCTTCCTATCTGATCATTATATTATGTTACAGTACGCCTGCTTGGACTGACATGGTGATGTGAAACATGCCTTCATAGTATTGACACAGATATCGTTGTGAACGACAGATTCTGTGGTTTAATTCTTATAAATACTTGCCTAAAACAGCACCACACTTACCTTCCCAAACTGGTTACAAGGGAATCCTAGTACATGGAATCCCTGTGAACGATAGTGTTGTTGAAGTGCATTCAGTCCATAGTAGTGGGGGGTTAACCCTCAGTAGGACGCCACGTTGACAACAAGAACGATGTCTCCGTGATACCTGCTCAGAGGGATAGTTTCCACACCATGGATGTCTTTAAGGGTGAAGTTATAGATGTTGTCATTTCCAGAATGTTCGCACACGACACGCTGACCAAGCGCGACTTGCAGGACACCACAAGCCGTGGCCAGCAAGAAGGTTCCCATGTGGAACCCCATACTGCCCAAACGCGTCGTCTTACAATGAAGCTAATATAAACTTAAGTCTAAGTTATATAGAGCCTTTACAACCCGAATGTTGAAATAAAATTCTTATCATCGAGACACCTGTTTACCACCTCGCTATATCCCAAGACTGATATCGGTCCCGCTAAATCTATCCTATCCCAGAATGAGATTATCGGGATCTATGATCTTTGTTTCTGTATAGAGCGTACAGCGGTCTTTGATATATGTTGCGTAGAGCATAGAGCGGTCTCTGATATATGTTGGCATTGTGGGAAGTTGATGCTGGGTCGACATCGGGCCTTGCAGACCTGTCTTTTGTGTTAAATGCCGTCATTTTCATCTGACGACGATACAGCTCACCAATCCCCAGTGTACGAGTCGTCCCAGCGACACAGCTAATCGATTACCAATATATGAGTTGTCAGAGCATTCCCATCATAGCTCTGTAGATTTGTATCCAATACCGCTTATGCCGGTACTAGGGGCCGTGTGGTACCGCCACGGTACCGTTACGGTGAAGACATAGTCACCGGTATGGTACCATATCGCTTCGGTACACAACGTTCTCACCGGCGGGGAACTTAGGTGTGTACTCTGGAAACGTTGCATCGATGTTATTGTCGGAGTGTCGCCTATGAGTATAACAGTGAAATTCATAGAATCTGCCCATATATACTGAATTCTCAATAATCCAATATTCAGTGTCACTCTGTCCCATTTCTAGGGTCTTTATGATATCCAAGTACAGTAGGTTTCCATCCACACTGCATTCCATAGTCTCACTCAAGAACCCCAGATGCGATGTTATTCAGCTCGTTAAGAGATGGTCACTTCTCACCAGTCAGACTAGTGGGGTCATATGCCTTCTTGTCAGTACGTCGGCATCTTTTTCTACCGCCTTTATATGTTGCGTTTAATTTCTACATGTACCTGTATATGGCGTTTGTAGTTTGTGACCAGAATGGTGAAGAATGACGGACTTGGTCGACCTCGGCCCGCGGTTCTGAATAAAAACGTGCATTACATTAACAGTTTCTTATATCTAACGGTCAAATACAAGCGTCTAGTCCGTCATTCAGTATTCAGCCGTCGTCCATTAAAGAATTTCCGCGTTCATAATACAAATACCTAAATAACAGAACAAAAAATCAAAAAAAATCATAGTACTGGTATACATAAAAATAGGTTAGTTTCCTGCAAGAGGGGAGCGGAACATATTAGTTCATCGCTTTTCATCAGATGATTCGCTGGTAGGGACCGTGTGGTCATATCAAGATGCATCATCCGAACGCATGGCACGATCATACGTAGAAACTTCTGCTCGTAGCCATGCGGTAACGGGTGCTATCTGAGTGTAATAGGGCGTTTCCCAAATGGTCACATCCGACTGGTACCGTTATATCTGACATCGGTGCAATCACATTCATACAACGAAGACACACCTCCAGAAAGCGATCGATTGAAATGATCCCATGGTGGGCCTCGAAGTGCCCCCATCACAAAATAACATGTGGCTGTCGCCATCGGGACCCCTCGGGCCGGGCCCAGAGCAATTGTGGAAATAATGTTTCGGACCCCAACAACTCACATATGGGCATAATTTTACCTGTATGATATAGATCATAGACAGACAAAACAATAGAGCAGTGATTACCTATAGTAGATGTAGTCGAACGGTTACTGTCTATTCACAGCAATCCACACAGGTTTGTGTGAACTCCTGAAAAACACATCCCATGGCACCGACTTTCAATAGGCTTCTGGTACTGGCTGTATTAAACAACTGTATGAAGTTTCATTGTTGTGAGTGAAGGACTTTTTGAGATAATGTGTTTACAAGGATAACATGTGGCTGTCGCCATCGGGACCCCTCGGGCCGGGCCCAGAGCAATTGTGGAAATAATGTTTCTGACGCCAACAACTCACATATTTGGGGTGGGCATAATTTTACCTGTATGATATAGATCGTAGACAGACAAAACAATATAGCAATAGAGCAGTGATTACCTATAGTAGATGTAGTCGAACGATTACTGTCTATTCACAGCAATCCACACAGGTTTGTGTGAACTCCTGAAAAACACATCCCATGGCACTGACTTTCAATAGGCTTCTGGTACTGGCTGTATTAAACAACTGTATTAAGTTTCATTGTTGTGAGTGAAGGACTTTTTGAGATAATGTGTTTACAAGGATATGGACCAACAGACATGTATAAAGGGGCAGAACTCCTGAAAAACACATCCGATTACACCGACTTCAATAGGCTTCTGGTACTGGCTGTATTAAACAACTGTATGAAGTTTCATTGTTGTGAGTGAAGGACTTTTTGAGATAATGTGTTTACAAGGATAAAAACAGACAGACATGTATAAAGGGGCATAACTCCTGAAAAACACATCCAATGGCACCGACTTTCAATAGGCTTCTGGTACTGGTTGTATTAAACAACTGTATGAAGTTTCATTGTTGTGAGTGAAGGACTTTTGGAGATAATGTGTTTACAAGGATATGGACCAACAGACATGTATAAAGGCATAACTCCTGAAAAACACATCCGATTACACCGACTTTGAATAGGCTTCTGGTACTAGCTGCATTAAACAACTGTATGCAGTTTCATTGTTGTGAGTGAAGGACTTTTTGAGATAATGTGTTTACAAGGATAAAAACAGCCAGACATGTATAAAGGGGCATAACTCCTGAAAAACACATCCAATGGCACCGACTTTCAATAAGCTTCTGTTACTGGCTGTATTAAACAACTGTATGAAGTTTCATTGTTGTAAGTGAAGGACTTTTTGAGATAATGTGTTTACAAGGATATGATGGACAGACGGACGGACGGACGGACGGACAGACGGACAGACGACGGAGGCAACGACAATACCGCTCGGGCAGAATCTGCCCGAGGGGTAAAAAGCATATCATTTTCCTGTGGTCTGCCGCCGATTTTATTTTGTTTTCAAATATGTTAGGCCGTTTGTAATATGATTTTTCTTAAGATAAACAAAGAAGCATGCTCCACTAGAGTGAGAAATAAAATAGCTAATTCGCACAACTTCGTTTTGGTCTCGCGTAGACTCCCCCAGTCTTGCGCCTCGTGAAACTGACACGTCTGCATGTCTAGGCAATATTTAAATACAGATAATTTCATTGGCTCGTTTAAATGGGGCCGACATTTGACCTCATGCTTTGGGAACAACTTTCGAACTGGATTATCTCCCTCTAGATAGATGGCGCCGTGTGAAATACATGCCGAATCACAGCGATAATCTAAGGGTAGTATTTAGTGAAACGTGAAATGCCCGTAGCAATCTAAGATGATCAAGATGTCTACTTTGAAGATGTCCACATGAACAGCTACAGTAAAGGCGTGGCTGAGATACAAATCATCCCAGGGATCATTTTTGGATCTTGTGATGTTTGTAGATATGCAGTCAGAATATTGACCTTTGCGGTCACATGACTTATTGTCAGTACGCCGGCATCTTTATCAACCACCTCTATATGTTGCGTTTAACCGCTGTTCACCAACGGGTAACTTTGGTGCGTAGAAGACATTTCCAACCTTTCCCCTAATTAAACGATGTATGCGTGTTGTGCTTTAATCATGGTTGTTGGAATGTTGAACCCTTGGCTGGGTTCATGAAGTCAATCGAAGCATACCATGTTCAGTAAAGTTTTCCGTCACAATGAATAGACAGTTTTGGTGGGAAACGCCATGTGGAATATCACCTTTCCCATGTCCATTTAAGATATCGGATGTCCTTCAAAATAAGGCATATAAAGCCGATTTTCTGCTTGTTATAATATTTTCGCTCTTCTTAGTGGCGTGGGACGGATAAAAAGGTAGCAGTATGGGGTTCCACGGTGGATCCCTGCTGCTCTCAGCCCTGTGCGGGGTGATACACCTCACCAGTGGCCAACATACTGATTGTGACAGACCGACCAATGCCTCAGACTCAATTTATAAATATACTCTCCGCGATGTTCACAAGGAGCACAACATATCTTTATCACAATACCGAGGGAATGTTGTCCTCATCGTCAACGTGGCGACCTACTGAGGGTTAACCCCTCACTACTATGGAATGAATGCACTTCAACAAGAATTTAGTTCACAGGGATTCCGTATCCTGGGATTTCCTTGTAACCAGTTCTACAAGGTAAAACATTTTTCTTTCCTAGAATAATGTTGGCATTTGTGGAAAAAACGCTCTGATTTAACGTCTATAAATCCGAACATTTTCATTTGATTTTGAACGAAAGGCTGTCTCATACGGACAGAAATACTTAACTTGCGTGAATTTAGTATTTTGGCTGTTTTTGTGGTCTTTGTATTCTTTTCTGCTGGGATTTAATCCAACACTAACCCAACATTTTTAAACAAAACCGGAATAAATATCAGTTTAGCTAAAGATTTTATATAAAGAAGAAAAGTACGAAAAAGCCAAAAACAACCGAAATCTCAATTATTATCATCCTATATATGTCGGTGCTATTTCACCTGAGCTTTGCCTACGAGCGTTCGCTGTATGAATCTTCAGTATTTTCTTCTGTAAGAAACACGGCAGTTGCGCAGAAATTAACTTTCGGCTTCATAAACTTAACAGAAATGGGAACTTTCTGTGGCAAACACCGCATCAATATACGATTAACACTTTTGTTTTATGGAAGATTTGAAATCAGTATAGGCGATGGTAGTCTGTATGTATTAGATAAAACTACACCTTTCTCTGAGCACAATTGACCATTGTCGAGTCACAATGCCAGGCATTCACTATAGAGTGAGTGAGTAAATCAGTCAATAGGAACTAGCCGCGCTTCAACAATTACAACACATATAAGGGAAGTGGGAAGAGGTGCCGACATACTGACTGCGTCACATGACTTCACAGAATAGTCTTCTGGTTAACCTATTCTAAAGCACATACCAAGAATCTAACGATTTGTGATATGTGTTGTATCTCAGATACGCTTTTATTGTACCTATTCATGTGGCAACTTGGATGATATGACCACATGGCCCTAGCACCGGCATAAGCGGTATTAGATACAAATCTAGAGAGCTATGATGGAAATGCTCTGACAACTCGTATACTGGTAATTGGTGAGCTGTTTCGCTGTGACAACTCGTACATTGGAGATTGGTGAGCTGTATCGTCGTCAGATGTAAATGACGGCATTTAACACAAAAGACTAGTCTGTATGGCCCGATGTCGACCCAGCATCAACTTCCCACAAATGCCAACATATATCAAAGACCAAAAGGTCTGTACAGGAGGCGGGCATCGGGGACGAAACGTCCACCAGCAGAATTTCAACAAGTTCAACGATTTTCCATGACGGTATACCTACATGAGACAAAACTGTCCCAATGCCGCCTTGTTATAGTGCTGCTCACCGAAGAGTTATGCCTTGAGCAGACTGATACTTCGCCCAGTCACATTGTGCTCAATCTGATTAAAACTCAGATTTAATAACCACTCCTATATCTGACATGTCGATTAGCGACATGTCCGAAAGAGGAGCGGTTTATTAAGTCTGAGTTTTAATCAGATTGCATTGTGCTATACCATGCACCAAGCGCCTCCACTCAAACTTTCCCAAATTTGGCGATACATATCGCATGCCGATAGAAAAATACGAGCGTAGCGTGCAAGATCTATGGCGTTACGTTTCGTAACTTGTGTCTAATTCCGCTTAACCCGGGGCTAGGGGCCGTACGAACCCATGCACTTAACGATCCTCATGGTACTCATATGAACAGACACAATCAAAGCGGGACTGAGATACATCATTCTCTATATGACGACTTTACAACGAATATTATGGATTAAGAATACTGATCAGCGATACGAATCTGATATTTTTGGAACATCATGATGTCTTGCCGGCATTATTGAAAACTGTTGACCGCTTCTCTATTGCAGGAAACTAGCCTATGTTTATGTATACTATGATTGTCTTTTTGAATTTGGTGCTAATACTGTTATATGGAATATGGAATAGGTCTTGAGATTATGGACGCGGATATTCTTTAATGGGCGACGGCTGTATTATGAATGACGAACCTGGCGCTTGTAACATTGTTCTGACAAGGAGCGAAGCAGTCTTTGATATGTCATCTTAATGCTAACGTCAAGCGAGGAAGTAACAAGCTCCATTTTCTTAAGACTTAGTATGACTCGGTCCGGGATGCGATGCGCGCTTTCTAATCATTAGACCATCACTGTTTGTTCATTCACTCGTGGTCCCGGTACTGGTACTGGCCATCACACCCATCCATTTATCGAGCAGCTACTTTAAAAGATATTTTCAGTCGGGTAAAAGAAGATTTGATTTTATGAAATCGGTTTGTTACATAAATTGTAAGGTATATACAGGTTTTAATGTGTTGTGTTGAACACTTTTACATTGTTTGGTTTTCGACTTGTTTTGCTGACGTACTTAGATAAGAAGTTTTGTTTGATCGTTGCTATGAAGCTGAAATATTGCTGAACGCGACGATAAAGCATAATTCTCTCTCCTCCAATCAAAGAATGAAATGAAAACGATCATTTAGCGCAAGCCATGCATACCTGAAAGATGATGATGATTTCCTAATTTTGCTGTTTTTCACAGAAGCTTCAGCTGAAATGTGCTTAACAATATTTAATCTACGCATCTATTAAGATACACTGGTGCAAGCGATATGTTTATGTCGGTGTATTGTTATTTTTTCAGCAAGAACCTGGTGCTAACGGCACCGAGATCTTGAACGGAGTAAAGTACGTGAGACCCGGTGGGGGATTCGTGCCTAACTTTCAACTGTTTGAGAAGATCGAAGTCAACGGGGAGAACGAGCACCCCCTATACACCTATCTAAAGGTATTGTATTACAAATCCATACTATATATCTCCTTCTCAAGAATAAAAAGTTTTTCAGGTTATTTCAGAATACACGACATGCCGGTCGTCTGAAAGTGGCAAAAATGAAGAGTTATTGCCCCTTTTTTCAGGAGCAAGATTCGGATACAGCAATGCCTTCAACATGGGAGACGGGAATATCACCGTCGTAAGTTTGTTTACAGACAGTGTCAGAAGCTGACAGGGACCTCAAATATCACTGAACTGTTCTAGAGTGAAAGAAGCCTGAAGAAATCATGTAAAAAATCCTTCGAAAAATTTTTTTCGGCGATTTTCAGTCCGTGGCTTGGGTGAGGCAAAAGTTTACTCGTGCTTCACATTGCACTATGTGAAGGAAACATGACGGTTTTTGTCGGGTTTACCAAGGGTAAACCCTACATTAGTATCACTTTTCAGTTTTTCTTTTTTCTTCTGCACATGTGTAGTTTTGATCTCCTGCCCGGAGACTGTTCTCATTTGATGCCCCTTACAGCATTCACAACAGGCCTCGCACAAGCCATGCAATTCCAGGCGCTAAGAGTAATGAAATTTCGTTGAAAGGACATGGAAAGTCAGAGGAAATATATGTACAGAGTCCGGAAAAATGAGTGGAAAAAGCTAAGTTATTCTCTGAAGTTCAGCGAAATTTATTGCGGAATAAAAATCCAAACAGCCGTGAAACGTGTTTGCTGGTGACCCTTCGCCAGATTGGAACGAGGTCAGACAGCTCATTTACATATTTTGTGTAGTCCATTGGTTGAACTAAACTCGTGACTGTTTCCCGCTGAATTAATATTCATATTCTGTGACGTGTATTGGTCGAGGTCATAATGTCGACAGCCGATTGGCTCACGCTCTTGATATCTGTACTAATTGACGTATCAGAACAGTCGCCATTTGAACTGGTCAAATTGCAGTCGCCATTGTTCGTTGGTTTGGAATTTAGCTTTGGGCTAATTTTGCCGATGCCGGGAAAATGCAAATTTAGTGAACATTGGCTGAGACTGGATGATTACAACTGTGGTTGTCCCGTCACGGTGAGAGGACAGCAACGTACACGGTGTGTCAAACAAATGTGGATCTGTCCAATATCGGCGATGGTCCTTTACGGAGCCATACAAAAATTACAGGATACACAAACTTTACACACATATTCTTGGGGTTGTTCTATAACTATATGGCACTTTATGAATTATTATTACGAATATGAATTTTAATATTTTTGAACATTTTTCAATCTTTGGTAAGCTACCTTACAACAAAAGTTATGATTCATATATAATGCAAGATCACAAAGATGATCTTCACTTTAGATAGGGAATCGTCCTCAATGCGTTTTTGATACACACAGCTGGTGGGGCTAATTTTTGTCTAAAAGGCACCAAATTGACCATTTGAATAGATAAAGATAAAGAATAATCAAGACCTACAGACAAACACAACCAGACTTACAGTGGTTCAAACCTGCCGTATTTTGCACTTTTCGGTGCATTTACAGTCGACATTTTCTCTCCAAAATTCTCGTTGCAAAATTATGACACCTTTAACCAAAATCATATTTAGACTTATTTGTTGGTCAAAATAGCTAAAATTGGTTTTGGTTAAAGGTGTCCTATTTTTGTAACAAGAGAAAATCCGCACCGAAAAGTGCCTAAAAATACGAAAATAAGCCAACTTACCAACTTTAGTGAGCCATAAATCCGTGTTCGTGCATCTGCAGTCCTTCATTATTTCGGGTCTTATAATTCAGCATGAAGGCTGTACAAAATGGTCCATTTCATATCCCTTTGATAAAAGTGAAAGTTTGGCCCTTCAAACCGAACAGCTTGAGGACGATTCCCTATGTCAAGCGAACACCACCATTCTTCCCAAATATGGGACTAATAAACTCCTCTGATGCAAGTAAACCCGACATCAGTACTTTAAGTACTTTGATTCCTATTTTTTAGACGACCGGCAAGGCGTGTATTATGATCCTAAACTTGATCGCACATTCCACGTAACCTGTTTTATTGTTGGTGTACCTTCTGTATTACAACCAGATCGTTAATTAGTCTGGTGAAACATATATATTGGATAACCATATTGTGCTGATGTCGGACAAGATAGAAATTTACTTTCACCAAGTGCACAGAATATTTCCAACAGAATGAACAAAGAGGTTAGTGCTGGTTATAGAACTATCATATTTTTTTTATCTACTCACGAGAGGATCTGTATTTGCATTGTTCTTGCAGGCTCACTGCCCGGAGACACACACGGTGTTCCGTTCGAACCTGATCTGGTACTATCCCATAGCTGTCCGGGATATCTGGTGGAATTGGGAAACCTTCCTCGTCGACCACGAGGGAATACCAGTCCACAGGTTCAACCCATACACCGATCCCATGGATCTTCGACCCTATATAATTGGTACGCTTTTGAAGAAAGCCCAGGCGCCGGTTTTGGGAAAATAATTTCAAATTCTTAAACTGATATGTTCACTTGATGTCTGTGTATACTTTGTCTTGTTTTGTGGGAATTTCAAGTGACAAGATTTGTGCTCCGTTCATTTGTTACTCCACGGAGAGCAGTGTACATGACGGCCAAGTCACAAACAACTGAACAGTTGGAGATTTAGCCTGATAGGTGAAAGCTAGGTTCCTGGGTCTTAGTGCATTCCTCCTGGGATTTGGTGGCAACCTTACTGTTTTTTTATACGAATCTGTGTCACGCTGAGATTCCCACAGAATGACGAAGTATGTGCAAGAGAAATTAAAACTTTTTTTATGAAACTGCATTCTGTTTTCTTATTTGAACACAGGTAGACCAAGCTTTATTCAACAGCCCGCGATAATTAGTGACAGCCATACTATTTGAAGCGTTTGAATGAAGTTTCAGTTAAATTTTGGACAGTGTTAACCTTAGTATGTCGTCAAGCAGTACTATCATCGTAGAGAGCATTATCCACTCTATGTCAGTGACGTCAAATATGGTCGACAATACGCAGGTTTCGGGTTACAGTGCAATGCCAAAGAAATTGAAACTCTTCTTCGTTGAAGCCAAAATTCAGTGCATACATAGAGGTTTTGGTAGGGTTAGAATGCCAGTCATAATATAGGATCCTGTATTATTGGTTTCAATTTTGCTGCAAAAATGTACTGTATCTGGAACACTCTGCATTTCTCTTCGTTTGTAAATTCAGCATACTAGGTTCATAATTATGAACAAAGGGAAAGATTTTCATCACTTCCTAGGCAGTCTGGCCCTACCATTGGTCACGTGACACAGCTATTTGTCTCTTTATATATGGATAGTTCCACTGTTTTCACCATCTCGAAACTTTAGCATTATGGCAATCGCCTCATTTTGAATTGCAATCGATGTGACATATGTCACTGGACTCATTAATACCGGATGTATTTGCCTTAAATAGTGAATTCTGTGAAGTCATGTGACGCAGTCAGTATGTCGGCACCTCTTCCCACTTCCCTTATATGTGTTGTAATTAAAGGTCAACCCAAACGGAATTTTTTTTGGTCTAAAAATCCTTAAAAATCATAGTTCATACTTCACTTTGTATGAAAAAAATATTGAAAAAATTCTAATCTGATCAGAAACACACGTAATATGGGAGCAAAGTGGGCTTTTCCACACTTTCACAGCTGGGTTGATGACGTCACGCAGGGAAGTTGCCTGAGAAAAAACAGCGGATAACATGGAAAGCGAGTGCAGTCAGAGCTCCGGTTCAGATGTCGATTCGAGCGATATCAGCTGCTTAGATGGAAATATTTTTCGCCAAGAAGATGAAATAGACATAGAGGAGGATGATGACGGGCAAATTAACAGTTGTTTGCAGACCAACGGCGGAATTCAGCCCTATCAATTTGAGCCGTACGGCTCCGATTCTGACAGTGGCAACCACTCTGACAACGTGGAACTCGACGACGACAGGATTCGGAGAGGTCGTTTGTTGAATACAGATTGGTATGCAATTTGACTGGAAACCTTATTATCGTCATCTATAAGACCAAATGCCCATATATTTCAAACTGTATTGAATGTAGAACGATTCTGTGATGTAACGAACGAGCACATCTGTGTTGTTATTGTTGTTACTGACCGAGGCAGCCTTTTCGAAGGGATAAACTCCGGGATTCGGCAGTATGGACAGTAAACTGTTGATAACTCTACTGATATACGTCCGACTTGAATTTTGTTTGTTTTCCCATAATCCCCATGAAATACCAATTTCAGAATTATATAGTTTGATAAAAAACTTTGGACATTCATGGCGAAAAGTAAGCCGTGGTGAGTGGATCGGCATTCACATTTGCTCAATTTTCGACAAATTACCTCAATTAAATTGAAATCGAATGATATTCCCACAAACTCAAATGTCAAGGGATTATGAAAGTATAATTATCACTTCTGTATCTACAGCCATTCACTCCAATTGGTGTTTTTTATTTATTTACTTATCAAACGTATATATATTTATGAAAGATCATTTCATTATTATTATTAAATAGTATATAATTTAGATAATTTATTTGCGTGAAGTTTGTGCCAACATTTGGCTAAAAACGCATACATAGAATGAATAAAATTGAACATACAAATACAGACATTAAGACACATTGGAACAAATGGTTAAACGTGTATATATGAAATAGAGACTCATCCAGTCTAACCTGTAGGTGCTCAAGCAACAAATGCCACGCGAGAGCGAGCAGGGCATGTACAGCCGCCCCCCTGCCCGAGGCCTCGCTTGCAGGCTAGGTTCGTTCAGCCGATGTCCGTGATAGATT
Organism: Hanleya hanleyi; assembly: GCA_036873755.1. Classification (NCBI taxonomy): domain Eukaryota; kingdom Metazoa; phylum Mollusca; class Polyplacophora; order Lepidopleurida; family Hanleyidae; genus Hanleya; species Hanleya hanleyi. The sequence goes on from JAVTVY010002080.1 coordinate 344,827, forward strand.
CTCCTTGTCCGATTTCTTTGCCGTCACATTCTGATTGTTCTTACGTTTGATAGTTGGAATAGCTGTTCTCTTTAGTTTTGGTTTGTACCCGAATTCAACTGCTACGCTGTAGATGTCCTCGAATGATGTCTTTCTGTCAAAATGTGCCGAGCAAATTATACGAGTACTGGCTCGGGCCCTCTTTCCACACTCTCGTGTTGCGTACAAATTTCGTCCAATTTGCAGCGATTTTCTCGTCTTTGGGCCACAAATGAATACTAACACCGTCATCTGTAGTAAAACTGCAACCTCCCACTACACAACGTCGCGGCATATTTAAAAAATGATGCCCCGATACTCCGAAAATCTCCAGAAATCAGCAGCTACATACGACTGTGGTATACGGCTTTAACACGGAGAATACAAGACGGCTTCCCTCCGTGACGTCACAGCTGGAATTGACAGGAGAGCGATTTTCACCTTTCAAACGGCAATATCTCGCCATGATATTTTTTTCATAATTTTGTGCAGTCTGGTGACTGCACAAAATTATGAAAAAAATATCATTATTTTCAGAATCGAAAGGACTATTTTTTTATATTTTTGACCTCAGAGCGTTTGGGTTGACCTTTAATAACCCGCTTGCTACTGCCCGGCTTCTACACGATTCGTCAACACAAGACAGTTGTCTGGAAATGGTAAGGTTAGAGGTATGAAAGAGTTGGGGAAATTGACGACGTCTGGCAACTAAAAAAAACAACTATACAACTATATGAGAGCCTTCCGGGCAATCTCCTGGCTTCGATTGCATATACCTTTCGTCTAAACGGCTGCAGGAATGATCTCTGCCCCACCGTAATAAAAATGTAGAACGGAAGGAACAGTTCGTATGATTCGATGATATTCCATTGGTTTGGCGTTTTGATTGGCATGGATCACCAGCGCGTGATGGATAATGCATGAATGAAAGAACGTACCGGTTCTATTTTCAGGTTGTAGTCATAGAGACCTATCCCTCCCATCCACGTCATTTTTTCAATGAAAAGTCCGCCATTGTGTTGCTAAGCCGCGTCACAGCTCTGTAAATTTGTAAAACTGCTCTATCCAAAAAGAGTTCGTTTGCGTTTGTCTTGATATAATACCGTACTGATGTTATTCATGACATAATTGAAATGTATAATGGCATGGTTGACGTAACTGCACAGTTAGAAACTAAATTATGTGACCTGTTTCGCGTAATACACTGCGCGCATAATAATGTAACAGCTCATTACATTTTTGTTGCCTGTGGGTGAGATTAGATTTGGAGCTGTTTGTAAAAAGCGGAAAACGGATCGAGGCTTGGTGAATGCCTTCCGGGGTTTCTCACATTCGAAGTAGAATACGGAGGAGTCTAAGACGCTACGTAGCCTTACATGGGCTAGACGAAAGATTTTCTAATTCGTTTTCTAGATAAAATATCTCACTCACGCTCACGGATTTAACTCTTCGCGTGAACAACATTACGATCTTACCTTATATTACCGTACACATTATTACACGTATCGCCACAGATCTTGCACATCCCGACTGATTAAGATAAGTTAATCTGCCCGGAGAACACGAGAAACCCCCGACTGGTGACGATGAGATACCCTGCCCGGAGACATGAGAAATCCCGATTGGTCAAGATGAGATACATGTATTCTGCCTGGAGAGCACGAAAAATCCTGATCGGTGAAGTGGAGATATCCTGCCTGGAGAACACGAGAAATCACGACTAATGAAGATGAAATACCCTGCCTGGAGAGCACGAGAATGCCCGACTGGTGAAGATTCCCTGACCGGGGTAACTTGGTTCGTAGAGGTTTTTACTCACGTCGCTTTTGTTGGTAATTAAAATAACAAATTCCATAAAATGGAATAGTTTTCCAGCTTTTCATATATCACAATAATAGTGCAATACATAAGCTATATATACCTAATGCTTCCTATATTTCGTGTTGAAAGTCTGTTTAGAATATTTTTTTAAATCTATTCGTTGTGACCACCATACCGTGGCAGTTCACGTCAATCAGCGACATTCTACACAGAAATGTAAGATGAAGACAAGCGTGCAATGACCACAATATGCTAGCAACTCGAAAAGATAGTAATCCTTGGATTTTGCACAGATGGCTGATTGGCCATAGGTTTTGGAACATTGCTTTATCTTTTACGTCGATCAGTCGTCGACGCAGAAATGTCATATGAAGACGAGCTTGCACTGACCACGGAAAGCCTGCAGACAGCTGTCAGATTCGAAAAGGGAATCGTCGACATTTAATAAAGAGAAATGTGGGCTCGATTCGCATTGACGTTCCTTGAATTTTTTATGTTGACATGCGGTCATATGTTTTTGGAATAAAGCTATCCCGTTCCAAGATTGCAGATCGAGGCCCCAAAACTGGGGAATAGTTTGGTAATTGTTTTCTCAAGGTTGCTTCCAGGTGTACATTGCTAGTTATAGTAGATGGACGTAGTTATAGTAGATTGCTAGTTATAGTAGATGCATTCTGAGGCATATGGACATAATTTGGTTTGAAGGCCCATAAGGCAGAGCCTTTGAAATAGTCATGCAATTCCTTATAATTTTCAAAGATATCTTCTGTTCGTCCTGTACTGTTAAACAACTAAGTATATAGAAAGGATAGTACATGTACACATAGTAAAGTCACGAAACCTATCACCAGTCGACTCAGATGTGCGGATTGAAACAATTTATCCCAAAAATGAGTATATGTTGGGCCGTATTTTGCGGGCGATTGTTCCGAAGATTTCGCATGAGGCAATATCACACCCGAGTTCAGTTTTCTAGGTTTCAACTGATTTCTTCTATTACGAATTTATACGCTGTATTATCTTCACGAAACATGAAGCGCAGCTGTACGTGGTAATGGGTGATATAGTCCCAAATCGACGTTATTCAGCAGGTACGAACGTGGTATTTCTTTCCATTTAGAATGTTTCTCAACGATAATATGTATTATCCCTGTGCATTATTCTGGCATTGCCTAGAGTCTGCTCGATTTCGTCTATATAATCGAATTCGCCGCCCTGTTATTCAGAAGATGCTCTGACGGAGTTTGACAATATGTCCTAACATCGATAAAATACACACTTTCTATTGCGGTATGCGTGAGCTTGTTTTCAGTGTGTGAAATATGGAATTTCTTAGCTACCATACTTTCGTCAATTTTATTATATTAACTTTTCTGTATTTCGCATTTTATATTGAGAGACTGACAGATGGGCATGAGGGAATTGTTTTTGGTTTTGAATGCTGCCTGTTAATTTTAACATCCTATCCAACGACCTATTGGGTCAAGCATTGTCAGTTAGCTTCTATGTGAAATTATATTCAACTGTATTTCCAGTAGGCTTCAGATTCGATCTTCGATATTCAGCTATATGGTTTAGTGGCGTGGATAAGTAAAATGCTCTAGACCTGTACTCCATGAAACCCAAGTTTGATTTGTCTGTTTTGGTATGGAGACAGTTAACCAGTCTCATTGTCTAAACTGCACCGAAGGTTTGACGAGTCAGTTTGACCCTGTAATGTACTAGCATTGTATAAAAAGGGATGACCGGTGCGTACAGGCAGGCTAATTCAACATCATGTCTCTGATCATAGATGTACTATCTCCAGTTTTGGAAGACATTTACAAAATGGTCTGATGTTAATGAAGCTGTGTTGGTCTGCCTGCCAAATACCGCCGATCATTCCTAAGTTAGGTGGAATGGATTTACAATAAATCGGCTTAATATTCAGCAGACATGGACTCCGTCGTTGTTGTATCCCGTCTCATTTAAAGAGGCTATCAAGTCTTCGAGAAATCTCGTAAGCCGAAACTGGAATCTATTATCCGGGTTTTATGGACACCATCAACCGAGTCAACAGACGACCTTGCCTTACAACATCTTAAGATCGCGCACAAGCCCTTGTCATCTTGAAGACCGAAAATTCCATAAGTGGTATATTGTACCTTCAGAGCTGGTTGGAGAATTTGTCAACATGGTCGTAGATTGTGAAATTCTAATTGCAGGTACATATTGAATATCTACCTGTGTGTCAACATTAGCCCCAAGCTTGGCACACTGATCACTTGAAACACATAGAGAGTAATCTAAGAAGGGTCCAAGTCAATAATTTCCTACAAATCCACCTAGGTATCAGTAACATCTCCTTCAGACAGAGTTGTTCTCTGTACACAGTTTCTGATTACAGTTGCCACACAAATGTAAATGTACGCCTTACCCTTAACCCTCAAGTAAGAGAGGCAGTTAGCAGCTCGACCTATTGCATCATTGGTCAACCTACGAAATCTTTAGTATAACAATGAAGAAAGTTTTACTTTTTTCATGAATGGGTAGATTTAAGCTAGTTACAAAACTTTCTAATTAACTCCCATAAAGATCGGTCATTCCTGAAATTTTGTCTTTATAACGAGGAAACTACAGCGCATTTTGATATGTTTGTAAGAGAACAGCTCTGAACAAATTCGAAATTATATCACAGCGTACATGAGAATGTGGTTAATATGAAAGAACAAAATCTTCCTGTTCAGAAAAGTGTTTTTTTTTCAAAAATTTGCTATTCATTCCCCATTTAAAAGAAAAAAAGCCGTGTCTGATGAAATTTAGTGGTCATTAAAATCAAAGTTTACATAACTCTGGGTTAAATCCACGCATTTATTAAAACTATAATATCAGCTTATTGTTACACTAAAAATTGACATCCGGGGGTAAGAAATTAATTTTGAAGCAACCGGAAAGGAACGTTCTATCTTTCAGAATGTCGAGACTTTTTGTTATCACATACTGATCTACTTGATAAATATGTGAAACACAAAACGTGTTAACAGAGATCACATGCCTGTAACACATATGAAAATAAGACCTTGACCAGAAAAGGAATACTGCTTCTGAATTCAAATATCTCTACCGGTATTCTAATAACATCAAATTATTTTGGCGTTACCATTTAACCAACTAGATAGCAATTATCAGAACTCAAGATTACTATGTGTAAAAGATTGAAAGGCGTTTAGTATGTCGGCACCTCTTCCCACTTCACTTATAATTCTGCTGGTGGACGTTTCGCCCCCGAGGCCCGCCCCCTGTACATTCCTTTTGGTCTTTGATATGGGAGAAGCTGATGCTGGATCGACATCGGGCCCTACAGACTAGTCTTTTGTGTTAAATGCCGTCATTTTCATCTGACGACGACACAGCTCACCAATCCCCAGTGTACGGGTTGTCACATCGACACAGCTCACCAATTACCAATATACGAGTTGTCAGAGCATTTCCATCATGGCTCTCTAGATTTGTATCTAATACCGCTTATGCCGCTGCTAGGGGCCGTGTGGTCATATCATCCAAGTTGCCACATGAACATGTACAATAAAAACGTACCTGAGATACAACACATATCACGAATCGTTAGATTCTTGGTATGTGCTTTAGAATAGGTTAACCAGAGGATTATACTGTGAAGTCATGTGGCTCTGCCAGTATGTCGGCACCTCTTCCCACTTCCCTTATATGTGTTGTATTTCAGTATATTGGCCTGTGATGTCATATAACTTATTATCAGTACGCCGGCATCTTTTTTCATCACTCTTGTTGCATTCGATTGTTGCGTGTATATGGCGAGATTCTTTCACTGAACGTTTCTTCCCGAGGCTTGCCCTCTGTCCAAATCATTGTGATTATAGTTTATGACTGATAAATATAGTGGAAAATGAAGCGCTTGGTCGGCGTCGAGCCTCGCAGATATGTGCTTAGAATAGGAAGTCGCATTATATTAATACCCCCATCGTTTCGGCTGTTTCTTGGATCTAACGGCCAAATAGTTAATCATTTTTCATCAGCTGATTTGGTAGGACTATTTATATCATCGCTTTTAAATATTTGTATCTAATAGCCGTAAGGAGCCGACAGTGAGTTTTATCACTATTCTTAGTGCTGATCGAGAGTTGTTCCTTTCATCGGTTGGCGCACTTGCGTTACCTGTTTTACGTCAGGCATGCATGTTTGCTTGTTTATTTGGCTGCTATGCACTCGCATGGAATCAGTTGAAAATTGTCTTTTGTGAAAACTCGAGGTATGCAGTACAGGGTTTTTCGTTCCTAAAAACATCCATGGTTCTGGGGGTTGATCCTGGCTACGCCTAAAATGTGTGTAACACAGACTGTCACAAACTCAATATACAGCACTGGGAAACTCGGTCATCAGCTTTTCACAGACAAGAATCACCACACTGTTTTATGTACAATAGTGTAAACTCGTCCTTCGGTCGGCCATTTTGCTTTTTTTGACACTCTCGTGACCATGTTTTATGTCATCATACTGGATCATACTCTTCCAATGACGAGAGATAAATTTGCACATGTACATTTCATTTCCCGGCTCTGTGCGATAAATGCTCTTTTTGAATTTATTCAGTTTTTGGTTCTAAGTCTTCCTTATCCCATAGATAGACGGATACAAAATTTCAAACTTACGACCAAAAACATTTTGGGCGCCCAATTGTTGTTTGATGCTCTTTTCGATTTATCATAGTTTTTCCTCGTTTTCTCTCTCTTTGAACCTCTTCCCATTTAATATATTCTAAGTACATTTCGATGATGAAAGACTCTGTTTTTATTTTAGTTTACTCACAGTGACCCTAACTGCGTAAAATGGTCAAGTTTCCAAATCCGGAAACCCGCCGGAAACCTATTGGACTTCAGAGACGGTAGCTAAACTTATAGTAAGTTAAGGATGTCCGCTGGTGGTTTTTGGCTTTGGTGGCCATTTTGCCTGTTTTTTCCACTAGGTTATCTCATTTCCATGGGTTAGAGACAGTGATTTCCTTTAAAAGCCTTCTAACCGAGAATTTTGCACATCAACATCCATCCAATTTGATAAATTTTGATAGAAATTATGATTATCTGCAATCAGAATATAAAAAAAATTAAATACTATTTATATGAATTTTTCATGAATATGCTGAAAAAGGGGGTATTCCCTATGTTTACTGGGTCATCAAATTGAGCATGTGTCAGTCCACTAAATGGTGCCTACATCTAAAAAATGACCACCAACCTATATTTTATTTATTTTTTTTCCTCATATTATACAATTATGAATGCAACAACACACATTATTTAAAAAGTTAATTACATTGATTTACCACCAGCGGACATCCGTAAATGTGCAACATATCTATAGAATAGTGGAAAACATTGTACATTTCAAGTCCAGAATCCCTTTCCATATCTCCGTTTCTATTTCCGCACGGCGTACACGCATAATTTCCCCTTCTATGGAATGGATTATATTCTAGTTCTATCAATGAAGTAAGACACACACGGACTGCCATGTAATGTAAAATGGTTCTATTCTTTCTTCGGCCATTCTGCTATAAGTGAATATAGAAATGAAGGTTCCAACCAGCAATGTAGTATCAGCGTTAACCCAAAGAAGAATGCACAAGACTTTGGATTAAGCATCAACCCATCAAGTAATTCCTTCAGCTGTGACTGTTTTCAGA